>JALJVW010000068.1:4485660-4820660 GCA_024865655.1 Emberiza elegans | reverse complement strand
ATACATTTGTGAAGACAGAACAGGTTCCACAAATAAAAGCAGTTTGTTTCACCACATACCTCACCAAAAGCTCCAAAGTATTCCCGTATTTTCTCCTCAGGTGTGTCCGGAGATAAGCCCCCAACAAAAATCTTTTTAACAGGTTCTTTTGTTTTCATGGCTTTCGCTCTTTTTGGATCAATGACCTTTCCATTCAGCTTGTGTTCTTCTGGTCCATGACCTGAGGATAATAAAACACAGTTTTACACAGTTCAAGCTAAATGTTTTACTGATGTTTTGAGTAAGGCAAAAATTATTCAGCAACCAAACTGCCTGAACAGAGTTATGACCTGAAGCTGGCACCATCTGATAACCAACAGCAGCAGCTGTAGCAAGTTCACACAAGACCAGCTTTTAAAAACTTCAGTGATACTGAGCTCATCTGCACCACCAAAAACTGGGAACAGAAACTACACAGTTGTACAGAATTTAGGCAAAACTGTCTCCATCTGTGCTATAGGAGATGAGCTGGGGTGGCTGAAGAGCATCTCATTCAACTGACCAAAGCACCCTGCTCAAAACACTGCCTCCCTCTCTCTTATCCCAGCTCCCCTTCCATCAAACCAGGCTATTCAACTGAAGAGCCTGTAACTGAACATCAACATTCTGACCACTAACACACATGGAACTACAATGGCCATAAAGCTTACATTAGCTTTACATTAGCACACATAAAGCTTACATTAGCATCCATGCAGGCTGCACATGGGGGATGCTTTCTATTAATACATTTGTGAAGACAGAACAGGTTCCACAAATAAAAGCAGTTTGTTTCACCACATACCTCACCAAAAGCTCCAAAGTATTCCCGTATTTTCTCCTCAGGTGTGTCCGGAGATAAGCCCCCAACAAAAATCTTTTTAACAGGTTCTTTTGTTTTCATGGCTTTCGCTCTTTTTGGATCAATGACCTTTCCATTCAGCTTGTGTTCTTTCTGGTCCATGACCTGAGGATAATAAAAACACAGTTTTACACAGTTCAAGCTAAATGTTTTACTGATGTTTTGAGTAAGGCAAAAATTGCTTCAATTTCAATACCTGGATCACACCAATAATTTGCTGCACAAAGTTCTGTGATTTTTGATTGCTATTGACTGACACAGACAGTTCTGACAACTGGAACCACTTATTACCCAGCAGAAGCAAGAGTGCAACATCTCTCAAAAAGTATTCTTCTCATCCTCAAACCTTATGAAGTAAAAAATCTGTACTTTAGATAACACAAAGGTCATGAAAGTGAAAACTTTTCTGTGCGCTGTATCCACAGCATTTTAGAAAAGTTAGCAACTAATTTTTGCTTGGATAGAGCTTAAATGTATCAAAGCTATTGGCCGTACTCTAGGGATTCACAGTACAGCTCTGGATTGTACCAGAGCTGTAGTACAGCTCTGCAGGACCAGGAGTTCTTTGCAAATGCTGCTTTCACAGTAGCAGGCAGCAGACATTATACACTGTATTTTTCAAGTGCCCAAGTCCAATGACTTGCAGGACCTGTAAGTGCCCAAATCCATACCTCAGGAATCACTGCTGGTCCTGGACACAGCATCACGAGTAAGGTGGTTCATAACAGAAAGCGTTTTCACAAGCACATGAAACACACTGCACCCCTGCATCATCTTTAGCAGAAGATGTAAGAACAACGCCTACAGTCATCCTAGTGAGTGCTTTATCTCTGACACCTGAATTTGAACATGTTTCATTACTTTAATCCTACCTTATCCACACTCTCCGACTCCTTGAAGAGCACAAAGCCGAAGCCTCTCGATCTCCCGGTGATGGGGTCCAACTTCAGAGTGCAGTCCACAACTTCACCAAACTTGGAGAAGTAATCCTTCAGATCCTTCTTCGTGGTGTCCCAGCTAAGGCCGCCAATGAACATTTTCCTGGTAAGACAAGTTGGTCAATCTGTAAATGTGTGTTACCCAAAATCCTGCACTGCCAAGCTTTATGAGCTCAATACCCTAATGCATGGAACTGGCAGGATTTTATCAGTCATGTCACTACACACACAAGCCTGCACTTTTTGACAACTTGCTTAAGTGAGTCTGGCCAGGACAGATAAAGAATTCCACATACACAAACATTTTGCACTGTCTTCTCCTGCAGCTGCTTACTGTGCTGTCCCAAGAAACCACCAGCAGTAGTGACAAAAAGATATTTTACTACTTCTTCACATCCCCATCACATGTTTAATTCCATCCAGTTATCTGTGGAGCCTCCACACAACTGAAACACATGCAGGCAGATTAGATTTGTAAGGAAGTGTGGTTAAAACAGAAGCATTTATCTACCAGTCTGGACTGGATATATGCCCAAATTAATAAACTAAAATAAAGTTTAGTCAAGTTCCCTTCCCCAGAAAGCAGTTATGAAAAGGCAAAGTATTGGATGGCCAGAAGTTCTCTTTTCTCACAAAAACTTTATATAAACACCTGGCATAATCCATTACCATCAAGAGCATCTCCTTCCAGTATTTCTACAGCACCAGTGTTACTGGGCAGATGTGTACAGCACACAATTCATAACCTGTATTTTCAAAAGCACACTGGAAGCTTAGAATCAAATCATGACCATCCCAGCATGTTAGTAAGGCATAAAAAACCAAAATTTTAAAAGATGAAAAATCAAGCCAGTATACACACAAATGAAACATTCCAGGTTATTAGGCATAGGGCTTAGGAACCCATTCAAAAGAGGATTTGATTTGAGATGATCTCTTGTAATACTGATAAATAAGATTTTACCATGAGCTCTAACCAAAAAATATGATCCATTATGATCTATAAAAGCACTTTCTACAAAGCTTTGCCTGTTTTCACTGTCCCAACTTATTTCACAATCAGACAGAGTTATCAAAAAACCTGAAAAACCACTGTATCATGTTTCCAACCCTTCCACTTCCCACGCACAAATATTGCTGCCAATCATGTAAAAGAGCATTGTACCTCCACAGCTCAAACTCTCTCGAATCAAAAGCTGCTCCTTTGAACTACCTCTGCTGACTTAGCTGTGCTCTAACAGAAGCATTCAGTTTCTGACAAAATCCATACAGATGAGGGGTTCAGGAGCTTCAGATGTTTTTATAGCAAGTCTCCAGATCTGTAAAGAAGGAGCACCAACTCCCCATCCCTTTATCCACTTTTCCAATTCGTTCCAGATCTCTCTTCAACAAAGTACCAACAGCCCCGTCTATTAGCTGTGACTTCTTCCTGTCCTCCTGGAAGAAAGGGCCCACCCGGTAAACCAGCAGCCTCACCCCAGCACAGGCAGTAAACCAAAGGAGCTTTCTGCCCTTTGCTCACGCAACCAGAAGACACAGAGGATGCAGCATCGTGTTTCTGACACAGGAGGGGTAGCGATGCCCTAGTAGCTACTACTGAACCGACAGGTGCTACACTAACCACCTGTCTCCAAGCTAACATGCAGACCCCGCTCTGTATTCCTAAGGACAGGCAGACCAAGAACGCGAGCTTGAAACCAAGAGCCTCGGAAGGTTTTTCATCTCTCCACGCAGGAACTGCACCTCTGAGCCCAGTCACAGAGCAGCAAACCACAGCTGCTTCAGTCTGTCCCTACATCAACTACTGCTCCAAGGGACACAGGGCTACACCACAAACACGAGCACAACAATTCAGGAGCAGTGGCACAGCGCTGCCAAAGCTTGTAAAATACACACATTTCCTAGCCCACAGTCTGGCTGGTCTAAGCCACATCAGCACATACAGCTTCCCCAAATGAGTTACCAGAAGTGCACTGGGAAAGCTTCCAAACCTTCGCTAAACAAGGTATCACAGATCGGTTCTTTTCCCTTTACTTCCAGAAGTGTTGTCAAAAAACTTTGTTTCCTGTACAGCATGAAGAATTGATGGGTCAAAAAAGACTGAACCAGACTACAAGTCAATGTGCGATACCTGTAATCACTGCCCAATATACTGCACGGCTTAGAGACCACTTTTTCTAAGCTCTCTTGCCTCAAAAGAACCTGAGTTTGCACACGAAAACCCTTTAATTGGTGTGTATTCAAGGGTAGTAAGTAAAACAAACATGCAAATGCCAAAGGCATTTGCAGCTGTTAAGAACAGCAGAGAAGTAACAAAACCATTTTAATTTCTGTTAATCCCAGCAAAATACTCAAAAATGGTTCCTGCTCTCTCTCTCTCTGCATTATCCCAGATTATTCACATATCTCTCAGCAACATCCCAGGTTATTACTGAAGGAGGAAGACCCTCCGGAAGGTTTTGCAGCAGGAATCTGCAGGGCCCAGTAGTTAGCACTCCTTTATCCAGGTTATTTTTTGCCTTGACCAAAAACAGACCTTGCAGCTCGAGTTTCACGGCCCGACAGGAGACAGCAGAGCACAACAGCCTGTCCTGCCGCTGGATTTATTACACACAAATTTCACCGGCAATACAAAGGGACACTGCCGCAGGCAGAGACCCTATGAAGATTAAAAGCTGCCTTTAGTCGCCATAAAACAGAGTAATATAACATGCTGAGCTGGAAGGGACCTATCAGAATAATTAAATCCAACTCCCAGCCTTGCACAGGACACCCCAAGAGTCACACCATGTGCCTGAGAACATTTTCCAAGTGCTTCTGGAACTCTGTCAGACTTGGTGCTGTAACCACTTCCCTGTTCTATTGCCCAACCACCCTCTAGGTGAAAAACCTTTTCCGGACGCATAACCTGAACCTCCCCCGGCTCAGCTTCCTGCCTTTTCGACTCCTACTTCTCAAGTTTGGACAACACCTAACATAATCCTCCCGACAACAAGTTCGTGAGAAGCAGGGGCATGTTTTAGGCTGGAAAGAAGTCCCGGTGCCTCTGGCACTCAGCTAACACTCAGTAATGTTTGCAGCACTGCAATACTGCAACCAGAGCATTCGGCTACGCCGAGTTACCGTCCTCACGCACGCACCGCACTTTAACTCATAGAAAAGGCATCGATAAAAAGAAAAATAAGTAAAAGGGGCCTGCAGTTCGAGGCACATCACACCATTTGCACATCGCGGGACCAGACGCCGCCCCCGCCGTTCGGCCCGTGACGTCGCCGAGGCGCCAAGTAAACAAACAGGGCAGCGAACGGGGCCGGGGGCGCCGCGCCCCGCCCGGGACACGCAACCCGCCCCCGCCGCTCACCCCTCGTCCTCCTCGTTCTTGCTGGCGTCGATCTTGGCTCCCTCCGACTCGACCCCGCCGCCGCCGCCGCCTCCCCCATCGGTGCTCCCCGCCCCCGCCTGCCCCTCAGGCTGCTCCGCCGGCTCCGCCGCGCTGCCCCCGGCGCCAGCCGCTACCGCCGCCGAGTCCAGAGCGAACTCCTGATCCGACATGGCGCCGCCGCCGCCCCGCACCGGCCACCCCCGGTGCCGCCGCCTCCCCGCCGAGGCCCCGGCCCCGCTGGCGGCCGAGCGCGCCGATCCCGCCGATCCCTCCTCCTCTCGCTCCCTGTTTTTAATGGCGCCGCCACCGACTCAACCTAAAATGGCGGCCGGAAGGAGCGCGGCGGGCGGACACGTGACACCGCCCCCGGGAGCCGTGAGGGAGCGCGGGGGGAGCTCGGCACGGCCCCGGGAGCAGCTGGTGCCCGGGGGCCGACACGGATACTCACGGAATCGATAGGGCTGGGCTGCACCTCTGGACATCGTACAGTTCAACCCCCCCGCCCAAGGCAGGGCTACGGGAACAGGATGGGTTTGGAATGGCTCCAGAGAGGGAGACTCCACAACTTCCCTGGGCAGCTGTTCCAGTGATCTGCCACCCTACACGTAAGAAGTTCTTCCTCAGGTTTAGGTGGAACTTGTGTTTTGGTCTGTGGTCATTGCTCCTTGTCCTGTCACTGGGCAGCACTGAAAATCACCATCTTCTTGGCACCTGCCTCTGAGATACTGATGTGCATGCTGAGATCCCCTTCAGTCTTCTCCAGACCAAACAGGCCCAGCTCCCACGGTCACTCCTTGTGAGAGAGAAGCTCCAGCCCCCATTGTGACCCTTGACTGGACCCTCTGCAGCAGCCCCTGGTCTTTTTTGTGCTGAGGAGTCCAGACCTGTACACAGTATTCCAGCTGCACTTCACTAGCGCCGAGTGGGAGGATCACATTCGAGTAAAACTTGGCTCTCAGCGGGGTTTTGTGTATTAACAGACCACGGGAGCAATGAAGCCATGCTCTTGTGGCAAAAGTCTCCCTCAGCTGCTGTGGAGGGCAGTGCTGGATCCAGCTGTGCTCACAACTGCAGTGTATGAAACTCACTGCTGTGGCTTCTTGCTGATTCTTCTGTTTGTGGTCAGTGACATTAGTGAGTTTTAGCAAGCAAGGTTTATTTTGATGCCTGAGAAACAGCAAATCTTCAGGCAGACTGCTGCAATCCAAAACATGCTCCTTTACCCATCCCAACCACTCTCCTAATCCAGAAATGTGCTGGGTTAATGCAGTGTTCCTTCTCCAGCACTCAGGCTTTTAGTTGTTGCTTGCTAGTGTGCACTAGATAGGAAACCTGTTTTCTGATCCAGGTGAGAAGAGACCAGTACAGCATCTAACTCGTGCAGAAAATAGTTGCTGATCCTGAAGTTCAAGAACATGTAATCTCCTGCTTGGAATTGGAAGAGAAGTGGTGTGGCAAAGTAATTAAGCTACATTCTAGAATACTTGAGGTTTTAAGTGCTTGAGAAGCCTTGAAAAGTTCCAACTCCTCAAGCAGTGCTATCAGCATTGAAAAGGTGCTGCTACAGTTCTAGATCCCTCCTGAGATGTACAAAATTGGCCACTCCTCACTGCTGCAGAGGGCAGGACATGACTCTGCCATCTTCCACAGTGATGCTAATTCCAAGCACTCTGGTGCTCTCAGGATAGATCAGGAGGAAGAATGGGGTGTACAGAAATGTTCTCACAGTAACCTTGATCTCCAGAGAGATCTGCCCTTCTATCCAAGTAAAACTCTAGTTACACCACTTTAAGGTGACAGCAAGACTCCATACTCACTTAAGTAAGCATTTATTAGAGAATCTTTTAACATGAAATTATACAAATAAAGTTTGTATAAACACAAGTCCACATTGTGTCATAACATGAATGGCAAAAAGAAAGTAAAAACCATAAAAGAAAACTAGTCGGCCGCTATGTACAGTTGGACACAGTTGTGTCATTCACTAAAAGTCTTTTACAAAATAGTCATTTCCTCTCACGAAGACCACCCTCCATTCACTCGCGATGCGTTGCAAGATGGCTTTTTGTTGCAGTATCTCTACCTAAAAAATCAAGACAAAATGCATGTCAGATCTGTGACAGTTACTACAGGATTGTTAAAAGGTCCATTTTCATGAACTGCTTTAAGTCTTCTATATATTCCTTTCTTCACTGTTAAAGATCATATGCATATTTATTAAGGTAACACAAGAGGTTTGTTTAGTTACCCATTAGTAATTTACTTTCCCAAATATTCAGCCCATCAAGGAGGCTGCTCCAAAACAACAACCATCCAATTCAGACAAGTAAGCAGTCTCTGGATCACTTTCTTTTCCATTGGAAACACTGCCAAAAGGCTTTCTGATTATTTGCTTATACAACTGAACGACTTATGTGCAACACAAGTCAGGTCACTTTAGTTCAGACAGTCCATATGCATATGATCTTTAATGTTTATCCAGATTTAAAAGTTCGTTTTGGTTTGCAGATTTCACTATTAGCTATAAAAAGAAAAAAGCAAGCATTAAAATCTTAAAGAATGCACATTTAAAATGAGGTTCCACAATTGAAATACAACACTAAACAGAAGACCAAATGATTAAGCTGTAAAGGCATTTATGTACTTTAACTCCTGTAAAAAACCATTTAAGTTAAAGACACTTAATCTCCAAAAAAGATTAAAAAAAGAAGCCAAAGTCTGAAGTTTTCCACTTTAATCTTTACGCTGGTACATGAAGTTGGAAGAGACCATACCACAGGACAGCGTTTTCTGGTGTATGCCTTGCGCTCTGCCTGCAACGTGCGACCCCAGAGATAGACGTGGTCAGGGTGACACACGGCCTGCAATGAAGTTCCCGCTGGCGGGTACAAACAAGGTATAATGTCAGAGTTAGAAGACAACATTCTTGTTTTCCTTAAGTTGTACCCATTTCAGTACTTTACCTGTTAATACTTCTAATAAGTTTAATTATTCCTCTAGACCACCTGGTACACAACGCAAACCAGAAAAACTCTTATGTTTTTCTGAAGTACTAAAGAAGATAAAGTCACACTTTTACAAAGTTAAAGATCTATAGACACGTAGGCAAAGCTGGTTTTAAAAAAAAAGTATTTTTTAAGTTAACAAAAGCTTAATTAAAGGAAAAGTCATGCTAGGCAAGTTTTTACTCTTCGTTTGTCTATTGATCTTTAAATTAGATTAGGCACAGTCGGAGTGGAGCGTGTGCTCCTGTACACACCTGTTTGTCAGGTACTAGGTACTGCCTTAGTAGGGCTGGTAGTTGTTTTGGTGGTTGCCGCCGCCACGGGATGCCTTCCCATACGTGCTCTGTTGGCCTGCAGGTAGCATGTGGGGAAAAACAGAACCCACAAGTGTTAGCACCAGCCTCAGAGGGAGACTTCACCCACAGCAGCACACCAAGGGATCTCATCTTTAAAGCCATGGGCTGACTAAGAGCAGCGTTGCTCCTGTTATGGGGAATGAGGGCAAAGCCACTTACCACTGTAATCTGTGTATCCCGGCCCGTATCCGTAGTTGGGATAGTTGTACCCAGAGTAGTCGTAGCCTCCATAGCCACTGTAGCTCTGATCACTGTAAGCGCTATTGTAATTCCCATAGCCTTGATCGTAATAGTTATTAAATCCTTGGTTCCAGTTTTGTCCCTGACCTGAAACCAAGCATAGCAACTGTAAGTTTCAAAACTTATTTCACTCCTCTCCTGTGCCCCTTCATCTAACTTTTTGGATACGAGAATAATCAGTAATTGCCTGAGCACCAAGTGACACCACAGGACGAGCCTTGAAGCATGGTGTGAGTTGTGTCTGCTTGACCTTCAAAGATTGAGATGCATTAACCTGTCATGTACCAGCTGATCTTTTCTGATCCATTTGAAGGCGCAGCAAAATGACCACCCCACTCCTTAGCAAAAAGCTCCGGGTTTCTCGCCCATGCGCTAATTAAGCGTATCCTCTCAGAAGTGAAAGTACCTGTGCTGGCTACACGGTCCACTAAGAGTGCACAGAAGCACCCTATTTCCACCCTGCCCCTTCACTTGAATGCAGGCAACCATGACCACCAGAACACCACTTACTCACAGGCTACTTTACACGTTTGATTTAAACATGAGATCTGCACACAGCCTGCAACCTGGAGTATCTACAAACACCTGAGTGTTTGGTAACTACTTAGCTTAACAGAACCACGGAAAATACTCACCCCGTCCACGCCCCCTTCCGCCTCCACGTCCACCAGAAGAATTGCTTTTCCCTCCTTTCTGCTGCTGCTGCTGCTGCCTGTACACCTCTTTGGGCTGTGCTACTTTGATTTCACACTGTAAGGACAGAAATCCTTTAACTTAGTAAGAATTCCAAGAGCATTTTGTGAGTTTCTTTCACAGAAGCCTACAGAGGCAGATTTCACATGCCAAGAACAGGAGTTTTCCCACCTTGCCTGAACCAATCTGGTGGTATCTGCTCTCTAGTAACTTCTTTACTGGCTCTTCGTCTGTGTATGTGATAAAACAGAAGCCCCTCCTTTCATTCGTCTTTGTGTCCATGGGAAGTTCAATGTTTTCAATCTGAAATCAAAATGAATACAATGTGTGAAATCTGAAAGCAAACTTTTCTGCCACCAGAACTATCTGGTAGTGCAGAACCTACACTGACTACTTTTAGCAGCTACAAATCATACCACTACAACTTCATGAAATCATTAACACATAGATTCAACTACCTCTAGTTTTGGCCAACTCCCTCCCCACAAATTCTTTTTTAAGAGAGAGGCAAGACTACACTTGAGAGTTAGAGGTGGTTTTATATGCCAATATACTATACCTCGCCAAAAGCACCAAAGTACTCCTTAATCTGTTCTTCAGATGTATCTGGACTCAGCCCACCAACAAACACTTTTTTCGGTGGCTCCTTCCCTTTCAGCGCTTTTGCCCTTTTAGGATCTATTAACTTGCCATCCAGTTTGTGTTCCTTCAGTTCCAACACCTAAAAAGCAGACAAAGGAACAAAGTCTCAGATCGCCACAGCCACACGAGCTGGCTTCGTGCCATGAGTCCGCAGGAAAAGCGCCCACCTTCTCCACGCTGGCAGCATCCTTGAAGAGCACGAACCCAAACCCCCTCGACCTTCCAGTGACCGGGTCTGTTTTGATCGTGCAATCCACAACCTCCCCAAAGCGCGAGAGATACTCCGTCAGGTCCTTCTTGCTGGTGTCCCAGCTGAGGCCTCCGATGAACATTTTCCTGGAGGGCAGGGAACGCGTATGGATACGGGTGAGGGAGCGCCAGGAGAGCACAGCCCCCCCCCGCGCCCCACAGGCCGCCGGTGACGTCAGGGCCCCGATCGGCCCCCCCGTCCGTGTCCCCGCCCCGCGGAAACTGGGTCACCGCCCGGGACACAAAGGCGGGCGCGGCCATGCAGCGGGAAGGGAAGGCCGCGCTCCCCAGCCACTGAGCCGCCCCCCCGAGCCGCAGGGCGGGCGGCGGACATGGACGCGCGACTCCCCCACACCTCCCCCCACCCCCCACCACGTCCCCGGCCCTACCCGTCGTCCTGCTGGTTCTTGCTCGCGTTGATCTTGGAGCCCTCGGCGAACTCCTCCTGGCCGCCGCTCATCTCGGTCGCGTCCTCCATGGCGGGGCGAGGGCGGCAGGGGTGCTCGTGCGAGCGGCGGAGACAGCAGAGACCTGCGCCCGGCAGAAAATGGCGGCGGAAGAGATCCGGGCACCGCCTGCGCCTCTTTTATATAGCGGCGCCGGCAGCCAATCAGCGCCGCCCTCCCGCCCGGTGCCGCAGCGCCCCCGGCGGCTCGCGGCGGGGCTGCAGCAGCCGCCCTGCGGCCGCCATCGCGCGGGCTGGGCCGGGCCGGTGCCGCGGCTCTGGGCGGGCACGGGCACCGCCGCACCGGGGACCGCGGCGGGCGGAGGCCGGGGCTGAGCGGGCCGGCCGGCGGCGCGTTGTAACGCGTAACCCAGAAACCCCGTTCGGGCGGCGGCGGGGAGGGGCGGGGCGGGCGCTCCGTGGGCGGGCACAGCCGGCGCGGTGCTCCCCGCCGCCGCCGCGCGTCCCCGGTGCGCCCCACGTGCCGCCGCCGCCGCCATGGGCGTGCTGCCGGTGCCGGCGGAGGTGCGCGCCATCCTGCTGGACATCGAGGGCACCACCACTCCCATCGCCTTCGTCCAGGTAAGAGCCAGTGGCCGCCGGCCCCGCGGGGGGCTCCGGTAGCATCGCCGCTCCTGTCGTGTCCCCCCAGCCCTGGCGTCGCGGGGGGCTCCTGGAGCCTCGCCCTTCGTACCGTGACCTCCCCGGCCCTGAGCTCGCCTCAGGGCAGGCCGGGGTGCCGCCGGGAACGAAAGCCGTGACCCATTTTCCGCGTTTTTCCGAATAATGCGAGAAAATACGCCTTGTGTTGGCGATCGGCCGCCCTGCGGTGGGCTGGGGAGCAGGACACTGCCGCGGAGGGTCGGGCACGGTCAGGGGTTTGTTTAATGGATGGATATAGGGCAGCTGGGGTGCTCGGAGGGTCGGGCAGGTCAGGGGTTTGTTTCACTGATGGATATAGGGCAGCTGGGGTGCTCGGAGGGTCGGGCAGGTCAGGGGTTTGTTTCACTGATGGATATAGGACAGCTGGGGTGCCCGCAGCCTCATCCCAGAAAAGCCCTCGAGCATCGCTGTTCCTTTGATGGCTGGAGCTGCAGCACCGCACCCGGGTCTGCTGAGAGCCTCAAGTGCGGGCTCGCTGAAGTACGATGCTTCTTGGCCTTAATTTCAGTAATGAACAGTTTGCAGTAATCGATAAGTCTCGGGGTTATCCGAGAATTTTCCCTTCGGGAGGCTGGTACGGCCGGATGCCCCCGGTGTTCCGGGGCAGCGGGTGAGGGCAGCGCCGGGGACACACCGGGACTGGAGCGGCAGCCAATGCACGAGTGCCTTCCCCTGCCTAGGAAAAAGCTTCAGGCTGCTGGAAATGCTGGTTTAGGTGCAGGACTGGGAAGTCTGCGGGTCACGGGCGCTTGGAGAACAGCAAATTATGGTAGGCGGGGTCCCTCCTCTGCGGGCGGCTTTGGTTCGCGGGAGGGAGCGGCTTGCTCGGATGGATCCCTTCTCCTGCCGTTCATTAACCTGGATTTCTCCGAGAGACATTATAGCTTTCGGTGGATCATTGCAGCCAGTGGCTTACAAAGGTGCTTTGTGACCCACATGGCAGGTGAAGGCTCCTGCCTGGCTTTCTAGAGGCTTCTGCTAACACAGGCTAACAGATGAACAGTATGACCTACATCCATGTTCTTCCAATGCTCTTGGAGAAACTTCAGGCCTAGGTGGCATTATAGCTCCCTCCCTCCCCGCAATATCTTTCAGTTCAAACAATTTGGACAGCTCAGGTTTCTTACTAAACATCTAACAGAGCAACTAAGTTGTTTCTGTCCACCTTCAAAGACGTTGTGCAGTTGTGCAAACAACATGCCATGCACCTGAGAATTTGAGATTCCACCCAAAGTCTTTCTGTTGCAGGGAGGCCAAGTGAGTTTTGATTCTCAGTAAAATTCAGTTTGATGGAAATCCTGAAAATGCTTGGAGCAAATTAGTTCATTTAGTCTTTCAGTTAACCTCTATTTGCCTTTGAAAGGTCCACTGATAGTTCAGTGGACACTTTATTCTTCAATATTATTTAATATTTATTTAATCCTTTCTCTAATGCTAAAATCACTGAATCTGAAAAGTAAGGAACTAGAATGAGTCAATTGATGGGTGGATTAAGGAAAGATACCAGAAAAGAGAGTATTTGGAGTCTTTCTTCCACACAGACTCATGGCCTATTAAACTTAGTACCTCATTGACTGGGATCACTCTTGGCATCCATAAACCATCCATAAACCACTAGCTGTCCACTACTCCAGCTGTCACGTGGGTGTCCCCTCTTAGTTCACAGACCTGTGCACTTGCCAAGACTTTTACCCTTTTAAAATCTCCCAAATCACAGAATCCACTGATCTTTCAGAGTCAGTTTGGGAGTTCTTCTTAGCCAGCACAAGAGTATGGAACACTGCTTTTGAAAAACAATTGGTTCCTTTTGACATCTGAGTTGCAAAGGAGGTTAAACCAAGCCAGCAGGTCAGCTGCATTTCCCAGTGGATTCTCTTTAATTTCCTCCATGATTTAAAAGATAGCTTGAAAGTAAAGGAAATGAGAGATTAACTGGGGGCATTACAAGGCTTTTGATTTCCCTAGGCAAGTTACAGGTAATTGCATTGTTTTTAAAATATAAAACATGGAAAATACTATATTAGAGCAATAGAAAATCATGCAGTTCTGCCATCACATCACAATCTCAGGACCACTGCTTTCTTAATTCATTAATAAGCTAAAGATGACATACCTATGTGCCATTTTTTGAGGAGAGGTGAGTTCAGGTTAAGAAAATTAAGAAATTAAGAAAAGCTCAGCTCTCTACCCAAAGGCAGGATTTCCCTGCCCTTCTCCTTAACCTGAGGCTTTTCACACACCCAGAACGTGCATGGTGGCTGCTTGTGGCTTCTGACTCGTGAAACACCACTAATGAGACCAATTTGTAATTATTTCTGGTTGCCCTTGGGATCTCTGTGAAAATTTGTTATTTTCCTGTGGCGCTCTTCCCAAATCCTGTTTAATTTCATTTGTAAGACTGTCCTGTGGAACTCAGTGTCATGGGACCAGGCTTTTCATTTTATAAAGTCTCTGGCTTTGGGGAGAGGTTGAGGGGTGTTTTCAGAATGACATTTGCTAGGACAAAAGCCTCATCAAGGATACAATAGCATAATTTATCTGTTCAGAGTACATACACTGTCAGCCTTGTACTCCTCAGCTGGTGGGAATGTAGGGTCACATGTGCCATTTGAGACATATTTTTGGCAAGCCCACGAAAAGTTATCACCCACCTTTCCATTGCAGGCTTTAAAAGTTTTGGCTATGTAAATGTTTGTGTAAAAAAATCCACCTTCACTGATCCTGGCCTGAGGCTGGCTCAGTCCTGTGACCAGGTAGACACCCTTGGCTGGAAGTTTCACCAGCTGCAGCACTGTAGGGGAAGCTTAAATTTGGGAAAATAACTGTACAGGGCAGGATATGCAAATGGTTCCTTTAAAAGCCAGTCAGCCTTACCTCTGCCAGCTTAAAGGAGCAGCCTCTTTTTCTGCCAGGAGACCTTGTTCCCTTACATCAAAGACAACGTGAAGGAGTACCTGCGTGCTCACTGGGAGGAGGAGGAGTGCCAGCGGGACGTCGGACTGCTGAGGAAACAGGTTAAGTAACAGAGTCATTCCCTGTCTCTGCATTTTCATAGCATGCCTGAGGCTGCGGGTCACTCGGACTCTCCCGGTCACCCCACATTTGTCCATTTGTCCCTGTCTCTTTGCCCTCATCCATGGAGGCCAGTTGCCTTGGAGGATGGATTCTCCCCCATCCAAAGCCTGGGGTTGGGCTTGGCAGGCAGCAGCTTCCCTCAGCTCACCTTGGTCCTCACAGCACCTGGGCAGCAGCTGAGCCAAGATTTTCCAGCTTTTTGCCTGCACTTCTTGAATCCAAACTTCTTTTGGGAAGCAGCACAGGGGGATGGCAGAGCACTTTGTTCCACACAGAGCAGTGGATGCTGCCTCTGTACAGGGACACAACATCAATTTGAGACTTGGGGCTGAAGCCAACAGATGCATTTGCTTCTTTGCCTTAATTACAGTAATTAAATACTTAAGCAAGCATAGTTCTCATTAGAGTATTTACAATACAGCTACAGTAATGCTAATTATTTGGTTTGGAAAATACAGTCCAAGCAAGTATTTCTAAACACAACTGGAGTCTCAATTTTCCATTGAGAAAAGCAGACAATGTTGTAACCCCACGTGTGAAGATCAGTTCAAGCAGTGTCCTGTACAGCAGTGCATGGATGCAGATGTTGGATCTGTTAGATCACTTTCCTACATTAGAGGTGTGGAAATTGCTCCACATCTTCCCTCCCCTCTTTTTATCATGGATGATTGCACAGAATCACAGAATAGTCTGAGTTGGAGGGGACCTGCATGGATGAGCAAGCCCAGCTCTTAGTGAACAGCCCTTGCAGGGATCAGCCCCACAGCCTTGGCACTGTTAGCATCGTGCTCTGACACCACTGTGCAGGCTCAGGAGGACTCCAGCCTGGATGGGGCCGTGCCCATCCCTTTGGAGAGCGGCAGCGGGGAGGAGGAGCTGGAGCGCGTCATCCAGGCCGTGGTGGACAACGTGCACTGGCAGATGTCCCTGGACAGGAAAACCACGGCACTGAAGCAGCTGCAGGGCCACATGTGGAGAGCAGCCTATGCCACCGGGCACGTCAAAGGAGAGTGAGTAATTGTGTGAGTAGTTGTGTACCCCCTCCTGGGGGGAGGTGTGGGGGGCATCTTCCCTAAAAGTTTATTAGCAGGAGAGCTGCATAAGCTATTCCTGGGAACGGCCCCACTTACAAATACAAGTAGCATCACTAGCTCAGCAGATAAGTCAATATTTGAGAGATTTCTTGGTAAACCAAGAATCACCAAGTATGAGCTTCTTACAGTTCTTAGTCTTGCATTCTTTATCCCCAAATTGCACTCATATTTTGGAACAAGTATAAACAAGCCAGGGTTGCAGGGTCAGACCCTTTCAGTTGTTTTTCCTGCTTTGTCTTTTACCTGTGTGTTTCCTGCCATTCCACTTCTTTTTGTCATCAGGTTCCTCTCTATGTTTCAGCCACAATACAGGAGTGTATAAGTAGGGACAACTGAAATTAAGCCTGATCTTATTTAAGAGACACTTAGTTAAACTGTGCATTTCAGGTCTCTAAGTAAGTTAAACAAGCCCATAAATTCACTAAGTTTTGCCAAATGAGGAATGAGGAAGAAGAAAATGAGCTGACAGAAAAATGTAAACATCCAAAAACAAGTCAAGAGAGACACATATCCTGTTGGTTTTGTTTTTAAAAACAAGACTAAATTGTCTTACAGTGACCCAAAAACTGTGGGGAAAGCTGCCTTCTTGACTACATTCAAGGAGTGAGATCTCTAAAATCTCCTTGCCCAGCTCTGCATCACCTGATGCTGGAAGAGACCTTCTGGTTCCAGGAGCCCTGAGCAGATTGAAAATGAAGTCCCCTTGCAAACTAATGGGGCAAAACTAATTGTCACACTGCCTGGCAAATGATGTCCCCCCAGGTGCCTCTGGTTTGCTGCTTACCTTACCTGCTGCCCCGTTTTGCTCCAGAGTCTTCGAGGACGTTGTTCCAGCCATCCGGAAGTGGCGGGAAGCAGGGATGAAGGTCTATATCTACTCTTCAGGCAGCGTCGAAGCCCAGAAGCTTCTGTTTGGATACTCTACAGAAGGTGATATCCTAGAGGTAGATAACCTTACCACCTTCCTTACAGCTTCTCCCTCTGCAGAACACTCCCTTCCCACAACCACCCTTGCTGTAACATTTGTGAATGAATTCTGTCAGAGGAGAGTGGGGCAGTGGGTTTGATCCATGGGAATTCAGCTCAAGAAATTGACTGTCAGAGCATGGCTGCACCAACCCCTCGTTACTGTGGCAGAAAGGGAGGGAGGGAGGGAGGGAGATTTATCCCTGCTCTTCAGGTGGCACTCAGCAATAGCCTGTGCTTCTGTCTTTCAGCTCTTTGATGGCCACTTTGATACCAAAATAGGCCCCAAGGTAGAAAGTGAGAGCTACAGGAGGATTGCTGCCAGTATTGGGTGTGCCACCAACAACATCCTCTTCCTGACAGATGTCCCTCGAGGTATGTGACCTGCCAGTCCTGCTGGCTCTCACCTGTGCAGGGGAGGCAGGTGCTCTGCAGAGGTGTGCTGCTGCTGCTGCCTTCTCACAAGCACCCCAGAAATACTTCAGCACCTTCCCTTCAGCTGCTGCCATCCTCCTTCTTTACACACCCAGACTTGCACACAGCAGTGGGATGTCCATGTGCAGCACTGCAATGAGAGAAAATAGGTCAAGTAGAAAGCCTGCCTTTGCACCAGCCAGGAAGGAGAGAGTGCTGAAGCATGGCCCATTTACAAACAGGGTCAGTGGTTTGGCCAGTGCTCAGGGGAAAGGGTGGTGTTTGCTATGTTGCTATGTGGCTGATTCTTTGTGCCACTTATGGTTAGGTTGTGTTCAGCAGCAGGAAAACATTGCTTCAGGTTGCAAGACTTGACCCATGGAAATCCAGGCTTGAGAAGCTAATTTAATTTCCTGCTGTAGCTGGAAACATCTTTCTGGCAGAAATAGCACTGGGTCTCAGTCTGAGCCAGCGCAGTCCCCCAGAGTTAGTCCTTACCTCCTTCCCAGCCTTGGCAGCAGAGCTGGTGGGATCTTGTAGTTACCTCCTTTTGCCTGGATCATCTTCCAGTCGCCTTTTGTGCTCAGGGAGCAAAAAGAAGCTTGTGAGAAGTGACTGGGGGAGGGGGCTGTTTGACTCACAAATGCCACAGGCTGACCACAGCCTCGTGACAGGAATCGAGCTGATGGAGCAGGAATGAAGCTGATGGTGTGTGCTGCCTGCAAGGAGCCTTGGAGAGCCATCAGCTGGCAGAGGGGAGGGGATGGTGAGGCAGCCAGCTCCTGCCCATTCCTGCAGCTACAGCCCTCCACAGCAGGTCTGCCAGGAGCTGGTTCCTCTCTAGAGCCCTGCCACATGCAAACACTGCTTTCTCAGTCTCAGCCTTTAAAAGGACTCAAGTTTTTGGGGCACCCTCAAGCCCCAGGGACCCTGCTGTGAATAGGTCAGTAAGAGCTGTCCCCTCCACTGTCCCTTCTCTGTTTGTTTCAGAAGCCAATGCAGCCGAGGAGGCGGACACTCACGTGGCTGTGGTGATCAGACCGGGCAACAGCGGGACTGACGGACGGACGAGAAATCCTATTACAGCCTCATCTCGTCTTTCACCGAACTGTTCTTGCCTTCCTCCACTTAGGGAAAGCGGTGCACGCACAAAAGACTGTGCTTCACCTAATTGTCCTTGTGAAATGTTAGGTCATTTTGTCCATAATCAAATTTCAAACCAAATCCACATTATGTCTTGGGCCTCGTGCAGGCAGGTATGGATGGAGAGTGTGGTGGGGTCCCTCGTGCAGTAGGACAGAGGCTGCTGCCAGCTGGAGCTGGGACCAGGGCAGGAGCAGCACCTATGAGCTCTGTGTTCCTCTCCTTTCCTAGCTAGCAGTTAGCTAAGGGAATGCTTCCTCCAGACTCATCCCTGCTCTTCAGGTGGCACTCAGCAATGGCCTGTGCTTCTGTCTTTCAGCTCTTTGATGGCCACTTTGATACCAAAATAGGCCCCAAGGTAGAAAGTGAGAGCTACAGGAGGATTGCTGCCAGTATTGGGTGTGCCACCAACAACATCCTCTTCCTGACAGATGTCCCTCGAGGTATGTGACCTGCCAGTCCTGCTGGCTCTCACCTGTGCAGGGGAGGCAGGTGCTCTGCAGAGGCGTGCTGCTGCTGCCTTCTCACAAGCACCCCAGAAATACTTCAGCACCTTCCCTTCAGCTGCTGCCATCCTCCTTCTTTACACACCCAGACTTGCACACAGCAGTGGGATGTCCATGTGCAGCACTGCAATGAGAGAAAATAGGTCAAGTAGAAAGCCTGCCTTTGCACCAGCCAGGAAGGAGAGAGTGCTGAAGCATGGCCCATTTACAAACAGGGTCAGTGGTTTGGCCAGTGCTCAGGGGAAAGGGTGGTGTTTGCTATGTTGCTATGTGGCTGATTCTTTGTGCCACTTATGGTTAGGTTGTGTTCAGCAGCAGGAAAACATTGCTTCAGGTTGCAAGACTTGACCCATGGAAATCCAGGCTTGAGAAGCTAATTTAATTTCCTGCTGTAGCTGGAAACATCTTTCTGGCAGAAATAGCACTGGGTCTCAGTCTGAGCCAGCGCAGTCCCCCAGAGTTAGTCCTTACCTCCTTCCTAGCCTTGGCAGCAGAGCTGGTGGGATCTTGTAGTTACCTCCTTTTGCCTGGATCATCTTCCAGTTGCCTTTTGTGCTCAGGGAGCAAAAAGAAGCTTGTGAGAAGTGACTGGGGGAGGGGGCTGTTTGACTCACAAATGCCACAGGCTGACCACAGCCTCGTGACAGGAATCGAGCTGATGGAGCAGGAATGAAGCTGATGGTGTGTGCTGCCTGCAAGGAGCCTTGGAGAGCCATCAGCTGGCAGAGGGGAGGGGATGGTGAGGCAGCCAGCTCCTGTCCATTCCTGCAGCTACAGCCCTCCACAGCAGGTCTGCCAGGAGCTGGTTCCTCTCTAGAGCCCTGCCACATGCAAACACTGCTTTCTCAGTCTCAGCCTTTAAAAGGACTCAAGTTTTTGGGGCACCCTCAAGCCCCAGGGACCCTGCTGTGAAGAGGTCAGTAAGAGCTGTCCCCTCCACTGTCCCTTCTCTGTTTGTTTCAGAAGCCAATGCAGCCGAGGAGGCGGACACTCACGTGGCTGTGGTGATCAGACCGGGCAACGCGGGACTGACGGACGACGAGAAATCCTATTACAGCCTCATCTCGTCTTTCACCGAACTGTTCTTGCCTTCCTCCACTTAGGGAAAGCGGTGCACGCACAAAAGACTGTGCTTCACCTAATTGTCCTTGTGAAATGTTAGATCATTTTGTCCATAATCAGAATTTCAAACCAAATCCACATTATGTCTTGGGCCTCGTGCAGGCAGGTATGGATGGAGAGTGTGGTGTGGGGTCCCTCGTGCAGTAGGACAGAGGCTGCTGCCAGCTGGAGCTGGGACCAGGGCAGGGAGCAGTACCTATGAGCTCTGCTGTTCCTCTCCTTTCCTAGCTAGCAGTTAGCTAAGGGAATGCTTCCTCCAGACTCATCCCCTGAAATCTGGTGCTGAGATGCCCCACCGTGAGCTCTGTCATTGTTAGAAGCAGTCTGCAAGCAAGGTTCCTGTCCCCTTGTCCCAAAGGGAGCACTGGGGACCATGGGGGGATATGTGAGCTTCTCCCTGCAGATAGGATTTCTGCTAAGTCAAAAACACTCGCAGTTAGGATTCCCAAAGGGGAATGCCATCTGTGGGCTATAGTACAGTAGGATTGGACTGCCACAGAAGAAGCCAGCCCTTGCTGCAGGCAGGCTCTTTAGACAAGGAACAGTGTGTATCTTAGCTGTGTCTTCAGCAGCTCTAGGTACAAAACAGCACAACTTGCATATGGAAGCTGCTTAGAGCTCCACAGCCAGCCTACCCAAAATGAAGTCAAGTATATATAAATACAGCTTTAAAAATTAAATTCTGGACACACTTCACTGCTGCCTCATGGTGCTGGGCTATGGGATACAACTGTCTGAAGCCCAAAGTCAGCTTGACAGCATTTCTGAAGTATCTCAGCACTGACCCAGAGAGCTCTCCAGCCAAGATCATCCAGTCACACATTCACAGCACTGGTCAGCTGTGAGCAGACCTTGGCAAGCTGCTCCTGAGGGCAGACATCCTGCTGCATTTGATGAGAATTAAACCCCTGACCTTTTCACCTTACCTAAATTGTGCCAATGTAGATCAATCAGATGGTCATGGAGCTTTTCCTAATGTAGTAAATAAAAACACAACTTTGCTTTCATTGTGTTCACTCCATCACAGCATTTAGCCTTCCTGTCTTAGCACCAGTAATCCCAGCACCTAAAAGGCAAATGTTATTTCATTTTGAAACCTGTGAACACTGTGTTCCTGCTGTCCCTTTCCCCAGTCCTTTCTTTAAGGCAGCAGCCTTGTCCTGCCAAGGAAGCTGTACTACCTCCCTGGCCATTTTAGGATTCCAGTTGTGGCTCAGTGCAGGCGTGAGAGCCACAGGTAGGTTATACCTGGTAGCAGTGGAGTCAGGCAGTCTGAAACTCCTGTCTGAAATCCTGTTTGCCCATTCCTTGCTGCTGGCCCTTCAGGCACGGGTGTCTTGCCCTCACAGCCAGCCAGAATATAGGATGTGCTTGCTGCCTTCCTGAGCTCTGATCTACACCTACAGCTGTTCCTGTTGAGGGAGTTTAATGGGTAAAGAACAATGAAGAGACAAGCACTTGAGGGGGGAAAACCACATTGTGCCAGCATGGCCCTTCTAAGAATTTAATAGTAGCAGGTCAGCTGTGGGGCAGCTAGTCCAGATGCCTTTCTGGGCTGTGCAGTGGGTGTGATGCTGCTCCTAGAAAGAGCCTGCTAATTAGTGCTGTTACAGTAAGTGTATCTGCATGGCTGAATGGTCCCTGGCTTCCTTAAGTGATAATGTTAATCATTACACTGTAAATAAATACTCACCTTTTGTTTTGCCTTTGCCATCAGAAAGCTATGCTTGGGGTAGGGACAAAAATAAAGCTCACTTTCTCCATAAAAGCACTTTATTTAGTGGTCATGTTTTAGTGTACATTGGTTGTCATTTAGTTGTACTGAAATGTGCTGTTAGAAATACTCTTAAGAAACGTACAGAATTATCACTAAAAACCTGAAATTCAGTTTGGATTGCATATAGGAAAAGGAGCAAAAGGAAAAAAAATAACCACATCAATTTTTTTCCCTTTGATAAAATTACAAAAGCTAAAATAATAAACTGAAAGAATTAAGTAAGGGAAAAAAGATACAGTGAACTATTTACAGTAAAACACTCTTACAACAAATTGCTATTTTGTGCTCCATATGGATTGAGTGTGTGCCAGTGCAAGAGGATCCCACCTGCATGTTCTCCAGACTGTCCCCTCCTGTCCTTGCCCAGGAGGAGCTCCCTGGATGAGCCCCTATGGAGCTGGCACCTCACACTGCTGTGTCCTTGGCCACTCTCAGCACATCCTCCTGGGAAAGCTTTCCACTCATGCCACTGCTACAAGGAGGAAGCCTTCAGCAATCCACAACCCTCTGTTGGCCAGAAATCCTCTGGATTTGTAACAGCTGCCTGAGAACAAGTTTTGGTGCGCAGAAAATAAAGGGCTGACTGAAAGCTTTCTACTTAATACACTGTTTGTCTCCACTGTTTCTCCTCTCAGGAGAGGCCTGAATGACTGAATGCCCTTTTGCCTTTTCCCTCTGTCAGAAATGCCACAGAGCAGTACAACTTCCCCTTCAAGGGCCTTTTCCTACCATTTTAATTTCTGCTTGTTTTCCTGGAGCTCAGACAAGATGTAAACCTAAGCTGAGCCTGATTTGTGGAGGAAAACAGGAGCCATGGGGAGAAGCAACTCCCATCACTCCTCTACCCAGGCAATACAGCAGCCTTCACAAAATCAGGTTTTGAGCTCCTTGTTCTCTGAAAACAGGCCTTCTGTTTGAAAACCTCCCTTTAAGGAGGGAGAAGCCCTTCTGGTTTTGTTGTTCCCTTCTCACACCTCCAGCCCTCAGGCAGATCAGCCAGCCTCTGTGCCAGAACTCCCTCCTGGCACCTTGGAAGCCCATTTAAACCTGTGGCAGGCTCCACTCAGGACAACTGGCCACGCTGAGGGGCCGAGAGCCCAAACCAGCCTGTCTGAAATTTGGCTTGTACAAGGAGCAAAACCAAACCCTGTGCCCAGAAGCACTGGTACTGTTCTCATGGCAGATGAGCCTGGTGTCTCTAACACAATGTTTTCCCCCTCGGTGAACAAAAAAAAAAATTAAAAAGTTTTTGAAATACTATACACAATGTGTGGTGGAAGCACTACACATGGAAGAAGCAGCCTCTTCTGGGTCGTCTTCAGAGCACACAGACGTTCTCATCTCAATTCAGCACCTCACTCCCACCAGTACCCACCAGGAAGCCAAGCACAGCATCCCAGTGTCATCCCTCTGGCCTGGGGATGATCTGCCTGGCTACAAGGCAGCACCAGCCAAGTCTCACTTCCTGATCACAGCACAGTTCCTTCCAAACCCAGATTTACCGTCAGCCACTTTCCAAGCTGGAAGAAATGCCTGCCTGCTTGCCATGAAAGCCAGTCCACTGGGGTCTTCTGTGTCTGATTCCAGATTCTGGAGAAACAGCTGCTCCTCCTCCCCCTAGCAAGCTCCCACGGCTGGCAGCAAAGGAAACAAACCCGAGAAACACATGGAAGATGCAGTCCGGTGGCTCGGAACAGGTGGCTCCTGAAGACTCTTGCTGTTAGGAGAAGTCTGCTTCCTTCACCTCCTTCTCTGCAGGGTGGGCTGAGCAGGACCAGCCTCAGAGGGGCTGCTGAATGTTTTGAGCAACAGGAGTGTGACAGAGCCACTCAGAAAGAGTCACTGGTGGCACAAACTAAGCAGCTTGTGCTCTCTCACACTGCCATTGAGATGGATCCACTCCTCTTCCAGCAGACACCTCTGTTTGGCTCTTAGTGAGACAGCCACCCTCAGAGCCCTTTGGCAATGCCATCAATGATTGCACATGAAAAGAAACTCATAAAAAAAGTGTAAATGAGGTCATGTTTCACCCATGAGACCCCACCTGCCCCCCTCCCCCCCTGCCAGAGGACAGGCTACACCTGATCTGTCTGGTACTCAGAGGCTTCTGATAAGCTTTCAGAAAAGCTCAGAAAGTTTTCCTGGTGCTCAGAACAAATTATCTCAAATCTGTAATGCCTGAACTCCACTGCAAAGGTGCCAAAGTAGCACAGGAAGCACATCACTAGGCCCCACTGGATCCTGGAAGCATGCATGTGAATGCCCTGGGCCATAAGGATGAAATCTGGAAGAAGAAAGTCAAGGAGAACAAGTGGCAACAGAGACACCAACCAGCCAACAGGGAAAAAAATCTGAACAAAGTCACTTGGATAAGTCAACGCATCCAGCCATCACGAGGAGAGTGTGAATGTGATGCTAGAGATGAAAGGGATGTCAGGTGTCCAATGATGCCCTTGGAGCACAGCAGCTGTCCTATACAGACCAGGGCTTCCTGATCCCAGACCAGGGTGATAAACATTTACAGAGGGGAAGACTCAGGTGCAGAGAAGTCAGTGATTTGCTTGAGCATCCAGCTAGCAAGGGACAGAGCCAGCAAGTGGGGACCTGCCAGGGACCCCCTACCTCCCAGGAGCTTCCCAGTAGAAACTGGATCAGATCACTGCACCCACCACAGGCAGTGGGAACACCTTTCAACCCACACTGTGAAATATTTCCTTCTGTTTAGATCATCTGCAAAACTGTCCCTTTCTGTGAAATCTGGAAGCATCACTCTACACAGTGGATTGTGCCATGAAGACAAACTGATTAGCATTCCAAAATGCTTTGAGATCCTAGGACAGGTGTGAGAAGAGCTGCTGCAGAACAGACACAATACCTGGCTTCCTGGAGAGCAAGACAAAAGGATACAGAGCACCACGCAGAGGGTGATGCTAGCTGAGAGAGCCACTCGGGGAATCCCAGCTTTCCGCCCCTCATTCTTCAGGTTGATCTTGAGGGTGAGGGCAGACTGGATCCAGCATGCCAGTGTCCCAAAGCCAAAGGTCAGAGATGTGCCCACGTTGTGGATCTCCTCATCATTGGAGAGCTAGCAACAAATAAAGCGGTGATTGCCTGGACACAACAGGAATTATCTGAGAGCTAACTGGATTGAGATGCTGTATCATTTCTTCTGGCAGAGGGGTAAGGTGCAACATAACCAAGGTGAGTTGACAGCTGTCACAGTCAAACAGATCTTTTGCCCAAAGCCCAAGAGCACTGTGGAAAATGCAGTTGCTTGGGGACTGTCTCCACAGCTCCCTAACAAGACTTACAAATGCAGAGCTCTGAAATAAATTCTTCTTGGGCTCAAAGTGATGGCCAGGGCAGGCAAGGACAACCCACTGTGGGTCTTGTACAGCTCCCTGCAGTGGATGCAAATTGTGCACCTTCAGTGCCAGCCCTGGCACTTCCCTGAGCTAGCACAAGCCAAAACACAAATACTTGCTGCTGGTTTGGCAACTTCCTCCTATTTCCTCTTCTGCCCATCCTGGTTTGGCAAGTTACACCAAATCCTCAACCACTGGGGTCTGAGGCAACATGAACCCAACCTCTCTGGAGTGCCAGTGTTTCCCTGTTCCTTGGGCTGCCCTGTCCCACAGAGCTCTGACTGTGCAACACTGCAAGGCAAAATGACAGCCAGATTCAACTAGCAAGAATCTGCAAAAAGATCCCTTGAGGCTGCAAATCTATTCAAAAAGTCCAGCATGGACTTAAGCCAAACAATTTTCATTTTCCCTCTGCCTCTGAGACTTTTCTAGAAAAGAAACCACCAGACTGTAACTTCTCCCTGCAGCCTTAATTCCTGTTTGATGATTTAACAAATACCCATCAAACAAGACACAATCTACAGGACAACAACCTAGCTGCTGCGTCTCCACTGATATCTCCCCTCCTCTCTACCCTGAATTTCTTTCAAGAGTAGGTCCAAATAATCATTCAGGCAAAAATGGGATTGAGCTGCCTTTCCCAAGATAGTCAGCACTGCAAGGGACTCACAGCTATAATGTCCCTCTAAAACACCCAGTGTATAATTTTCCAGAAATATGATTTAATGCCACATTTGGCTCAGCAGTCAGGCAGGGAGAGGCACAGATTAAGGTCTCATTACAGCATGTTTTCATGTTTGGCAGAAGGTGTAGGTAACTAACATGAAATAGATAGTCAGAAAAATATATCAGAATAATCAGAATTTATAGCCAGATTCAAAGATTCAAAGCATCTACTGTTAAATTACAATTATTTGTTTTGAAGACTGAAAAATGGAAGGCAAGGTTGAAACCATTTCCTAGTGCCTGTACTAGAAATACTCTTCTCAGAGGTAGACAAAACTGTTACAAAGGCTTCATAATTCCTAGCTGGAAAGCTCTTGTGAAAAAACAAGACCCTGGGTTTTGGGCTTGTGCTGTGGAGTTAGGAAGACCAAGTCCATAAAAGTCAAATTATTCCATACCTCATTCAAAAAGAAAAAAAAAGTCAACTGTAAAGGACACCAAGTTCCTTCAATAACTGTGCAATCCAAAGAGATCCTCCTCACCCTTCACAAAACAAGTACCATTTCTGTATTGGGTCCCTGCCATGCAAAGCCAGGGACGCAGCCAGCCTGCACTGGCCTTTCTCAGCTCCTGCCATTACTGGGGGTCATTACGCGCACCCCAGTGAGAGACAGAGCCTCAGAGTCAAACCCAAGCCCCACTGACTCTAACACCTCGATTGTCATGCAGCCCTGACAGACACAATGGTGATCACAGGGGACACCCATCCCTACAGATGTGGCAGATGTTTGTTGCTATAGCGTTGCAGGACAGAGGGGGAATGGGAGGCCCTCACCCGGACACCCACCACATCCGGAGAAGTTCTGGCACTCCTCTGCTGTGTCCCTCTCCTGGCAGGTCTGAGGATCAGCAGGAGGTGGATTTAAAGCCACATATGTTTGAAAAGAAGGACACTGAGCTGTCTGCTAAATTTGTACGGGCATTTGTGCATCTGTTTGCACAGATGCATCCACAAACTTCCCACTCAACCGTTTTACCCAGGGCCATCCGTGCCGACTCGCAGGGCTCAAGAGATTCAGGAGGCTCCTGCTGAGGCTCTCAGCAGGTCAGGTCTAAGCATGCCGGTGCAAACCCTGCTGGAGACACGTGAAAAGTGACTGTGGCTCTTCATCTCGGCTCACAAGTGGCAGATACAGGTGGCAGAGCAGGTGGAGGGAAGGCTGGTCTTGTATTAGCTGGGAACTGCTCCAACGAAAGCAGGAATGATGCATCTGACTCCATGTTCTCAGAAGGCTGATTTATTACTTTATAATACTATATTATATTAAAGAATACTATACTAAACTAAACTAAAGAATACAGAAAACATACTTACTGAATACTAAAAAGATAATAATTGAAAACTCGTGACTCTTTCCAGAGTCCTGACACAGCTTGGCCCCAGTTGGCCAAAAAGTCAAACAACTCACACCAGAATCCAATCAGACAATCACCTGCGGGTAAACAATCTCCTAGCACAATCCACATGTGAGCACAAGACAGGAGAAGCAAATGAGATAAGAATTGTTTTCCTTTTCTCCGAGGTTTCTCAACTTCCCAGGAGAGAAATCCTGGGAGAAGGGATTTTTTCAGAGAATGTGAATGCCACAGGCTGGGGCACGTGCTTTTCCCAGGCTCACATCACAGCTGGCTCAAAGACCCAAGCAGAGCTGCTAGGAAAGCAGGGCAGTCACATCACAGACAGAGCAGTCCAAGCCTGCAGCGCAGTACCTGAAAGTTGCCGAGCAGGGTCATCCCAAAAGAGGCCAAGCACAGAGCCACCAAGCCACTGATGTTCAGCCACGGGGTGAGCACCTTGGGCTTCAGCTGAATGAAGCGCAGGACAGCCACAACAAGCGCTGGGAAGGAAACACAAGGCAAGGGACATCAGTAGGGAGAACCTGCTGCAGCAAACACCTGCCTGGGGCCTCACAGCCCCTTCCTCCTCTTTCTACCTGCAGGCTGGCAAGCTTTGTGCTTCTGTACAGCCCCTCCTACTTAATCAGGGACAAGATTAAGAACAAGAAGCATTTTTTTTTAATCCAGCTACAGCAAGCTCCAGGCTTCCTTTTCTCATTATGCTTTGTCTGCAAGTTTTCTGGGGGAAAGAGCACCTTCCTGCTTGCCTGTGAAGCTCCCAGCACATGGTCCAACACATGTACACCATGCATTCACTTAGTGGCACCTGGACTTGCATTGCTTCACTCCACTCACGAGTCCTGAGCTCTGCTGGAGGACCTATGTTAAGCCCCATTTGTATTTAAAAGCATGTGAATGGCACACACATATTTCTATATGGGTTTGCCATACATATTTCTATTAAGGCTTTGCCATAATCTCCACTGCCTTTTCTCCTCTTCTGGAACAAGTTCTGTTGCCACAAACATGAGCCAAAATGTTGCACTAATTTTCCATGAGGAATGGAATAGCATTTATTCCAATTCCCTCAAGCACTGTGGTATATGATACATGATGGATATGATATATCATACACCATATGATATGGCATAACCCCAGAAGATACTCAGATTGTGTATTCTTGCCCTCCCTAGTGAATGGTGCATGGAACAACACAGAAAGCCAGGCAATCAGTTGGCTTTCAGATGTGATTCAAGCCAGACCACTAAAAACCAATTTAGTTGAACGGGGAAATTTGCTTGCTGGCAAACACCTTCTTATGCTCAAATCAATAGCAAGTAGCTCATATTGTTGTAAATAGTTCACCTTGGCAAATTAGATCAGCACTTTCCACAAAAGTGCTGGTACAATATCAAGAATATATTATCCCTGATATAATACTGAAAACATGGTTTAGGAAAATAAGGGCACTGTAAGTGAAAATTACCCAAACTGCAAAAGACAATTGAATTTACTCTCTCACAATTACTCTAGTGAATCAATCCACTCCAAATCCTTAAAAATGAGAACTTTGTTCCACCCCAAAAAGAGGATTTCTATTTTCCACCCCCAGGCAATTGTTACAGACAGACACCTGTGACTACTCAAGCTCATGTACAAGAACTTTTTAATTTCTGTATCTACAATACAGACTCCTGAAATTATGTGATCTTTTTCTAAAACCTGATGGGAATGACAAAAGGGGATTAAAAGCATTCCCAGCAAAACAATGGTATTTTCAATTTCAGCAATTCCCACATTTCTAGCATGTTTCTTAGTTTTCCTCTCCTTTAGCTTTGACATAACTAAAGTGGTCAGAAATATAAAAGCAGCTCTCAGAAGTACACAAATACAGCAGAGGAAAGACTGCCTTTATCCACAAAGCAGAGATAAGAACAGAACAGATTATTTCTTTTGGAAGGGGCCTACAACAACCATCAAATTCAGCTACCTGACAAATTCAGAGCTGACCAAAAGTTAAAGCATGTTATTAAGAGCATTGTCCAGATGTTTCTTAAACAGTGGCAGGCTTGGGGCATCAACCACCTCACTAGGAATCCTATTCCAGTGTTTGACAGCTCTCTCAGTATAGAGATGCTCCCTAATCCTGAAGCAGTTTTGAACCATTCCCATGTCCTGTCTCTGGATCTCAGGAGGAAGAGATCCACACCTCCCTTTCCACATCCTCTTCCCATTTATACTTGAGCCCAGTGTTACTCTGTCCCAGGTGCAGGATACGGCATTTAGACTTGTTTAATTTCATCCCATTAATCACTGTCCAATGTTCCAGCTATCTAGATCCCTCTGGAAGGCACCTGGTTTCTCAGGAGAGTCAACAGCACCTCTCAGTTTGGGATCACCAGCAAACCTGCTCATGGTGCCTTCACATCATTCATTCAGATCATTGATAAAAATATTGGACAGAACTGGCCCTAGAACTGAGCCCTGAGGGACAGCACTGGTGGCTGCATGGCAGCCAGATGGAGCTTCTCTGCAGCCCTGTGAGCCCTTCAGCCACTTCTTCACCCAGTGCACTGTGAACCTGATCATTTCACATGTGGACAACTTCTCCAGAAGGCTGCTGTGAGGGACAGGGTCAAAAGTCTTATTAAAATCCAGAAAAGCTACATCCAACACCTTCCCTTCATCCACCAGGTGTGTGGCCTTATCATGAAAGGATATTGAATTTCTTAAACAGGACTCTCCCTTTGTGAGCCCATGCTGACTGTGCCTGGTGATTGCATCATTCTTTAAATGTGTCCATATCATCTTGTCCATCATTTTTGCAGGAACTGAGGTTAGACCAACAGGTCTGTAGGTCTCTGGGTGTTTCTTCATGCCCTTCTTTTAGACTGGAGTAACACTGGCTGGCTTCCAGTCAGCAGGGCCCTCCCCAGCATCCCAAGACATTTGGTAGATGATAGAGAGGGATCCTGCCCTAACATCCACTACCTCCTTCAGTATTCTGGGATGAATCCCATCCAGGACCAAGGAACTTGTGAGCATTCAGCTTATACATCTGGTTCCTGACAATTCCAGTGCCCACAAATGTAATTGTCCCACACTTGTAGTCCTTCAACCCAGAGGACTGGATAACCCAAGGTCTATCAGCATTTTATTAAAGACTGAGGCAGAAAAAGCATTGAATGCCTTCTTCTTCCTCTTCATCCCTATTAGCCAGGTTACAGCCTTTAACAATTATCTGTCCAACATTTTCTTTAGGCCTCCTATTTGCCTTTGACCTACTTACAACTCTTCTTGTTGTCTGAAAAAACTCTGGCCAGTTTTAAATCAAATTGAACTTTGGCCTTTCCTGTCTTCTCCCTGCGTATACAAACCACAGCTCTGCAACCTTCCTGCAAAGCCTAACCTCTCTTCCACAGACCATATAACAGCTTTCTCCTCTTAAGCCAAGCTGGGCATCTGCCCCACTCTTTGAGCACAACCCCACCCAGCTGGATTGCCTGCTCCTGTCCTTCTAAAAGGTGGCTCTTAAAGACTGACCAGCACTCATGGACACCTAAGCCCTCAAAAGCAGATTCCTGAGATATTCTGCTAAGTACCTCCCTGAGGAGCCTAAAATTTGCTTTCTTGAAATTTAGGAGATCAATTCTGCTTTGATTTCCAAAATTCCTTTTTCCTCATTACAGCAGAAGTTCTAAACTCAACCATTTCATGATCACCAAGGCCAAGACAGTCACCTACCATCACGCCTCCCACGACACATTTGCAGTCTGGAGGTTGCATTTCTCCTGTCACATTTCTTTCTTTGCAATGGGAAGAAGCAGCAATGAAACATACAGTTCAAAAGGTTTCACATCATCACATTCAAGAAGAATATGTACAGAATATCACTTATATTTCAGGGACTCTTAAAACAAACAGAAAGAAAGAACTCCAGTTGTGGTTCCTACCTAGAAATGCTGCCATGTTCATGACTTGACTAAACACACAGCTTGCAGGAGGTGCATCACCTGCAATACTTGAAAATATAAAGTGTATCATTGTAACTCCAGGATGGCAGAGACACATAAATAGAGACACATGAACCAGAGCAGTACTTGGAAGAAAATAATTCATTTACCTTATATAAGGCGGTCTTTTGGGACCAGGTTTCCTAAGAGACACAGTAACAGGAATAAAGATTCAAGGTTTTCTTTCCCACTTTGCTGTAATTGTTTCATTATTTCAAAGAAACAAGTGATTGAGTATAAAGCCCACAAACAGCTCTTACCTATCTGGTACACTTAGTGGGAGAATTTTGTTATCTTCTACTGCTATAAAGTACCTGTCAAGAAAAAGGGAAAAGAAATAAGGAAATAGTGTAAAACCTCATCCTAGCTTCCATTCTAAATATCACTCAAACAACATTAAGTGTTTCAAGCCCACTGGCAGGACCTGCTGGAGGATCCTGTGTTTCCCTCTGCCCAAGCAGGCAGTTTAATTATTTCTCAGTCCATGTGCTTTCTTTTGTGTTGTATCTGGTTTGCATGGTTGAGTAAACAAACAGGGTCACTGAACTGAGCTGCTTTAAAAACAACCAGCCAGGGGAATGTTTTCATTTTTACTTTGAGTCATTTTGATTCATCAGGTTTACTATGGTACTCCATGCACAAAAGCTGTTTTAATAGAGAAGGGATGGGACGAGAAAAACAGCAAGCAGTAGAGGTCAGACAAAAGGCTTAAGCTGCCCCTGCTGCTGAAAAACAGCATCCATAGACCATGGCCAAAGCCACATCCTATAAGATAACTGCTCCTCAGCCTGAGCACAGCTGCTGATCACACATTTTTCACTCCCAAATTCATTCTGCCTGCATGCTTGGAGAGAGCCCAGCTTAGGGAAGTGCATGTCTTACGTGCATTTTGGTAAGAAGCATTAGGGAAAAAGTGAGGTGTCAGCACTAGGCTGCTGGCAGGTTTTCAGTGTGGTGCTGGATGCTGCAGAGTTTGAATTTCTACCCCAAAGCAGGGCCTAAGTGTTTCTCCAAGAGCTCTGCTGAGTCATTCAAAGAAAATGTCATTAAAGGAAATTTTTACATTTTTGGCTGTCTCTTTTAAGGCAGCGCCCAGTAGCACACACCAGGAAGAAAGCAAGGTCAGCAGCTTGGCCTGGGGATCCCAGAAACTCGGGGATAAAAATGTGATACTTTAAGCCATGAAGTGGCACAGATGGTCCCTGGCCCTATCATGTGCCTTCCCAGCCCCACAGCAGCTCAAGGGCAGAGCATCCCCAAAAGACTCTCCTTAATGAGAAGCAGCCTCCCAAATAAGCAGCAGGAGATAACTTACACTATCCATAATCCAGCTGATGTAAACAGGGTGAAGACAAGAGGTAAAAACATCCACACGCTGCATTTCTTCCCATCCATACCTGCTAGAAACAAAGAACAAAGTAATGACAGGGGGCTGAGGCACCCACCCTCCTCAGCCCCCCTCTTCTGAGAGCAGGAAGGGCATCCCCACAGCGGTACTGAGCTGCTCATGGCCACAATGGGTTAAGCTGTGCCCGCAGGCAGCATCCTCCACGCGGTTTGGAACAACCGAGGCACCGAGCCCTGCAGTGGGAGACTTCTCAACCACACCTACATGATTTGAGTGGTTTTCAAAGCACTTCTCTCAAGGATTTTGTGCGAGGTGACCACAAGACCTATAGCTCTGATTCCCTGCGCACATCCCACACGCACAAGGCAAAGCAGCCTCCTACCCGGGATCATTATCAATTCCACACACACAGCCTCAGCTGCAGCACGGAGAGAGAGGGATGCCGGTGCTGGCATCATCTCCGCAAAGGGCACGACCAGCTCCCATCCTGGCCACAGCAAGCAGCTAAAAATAGCTAAAAATGGTCCCCACGCAGAGTGGAGCCAAGCTCCAGTGCCGGCTCCCAGCGCTGTCGGGAGCCGGGATGAGGCTGCCAGCAGCATCAGCCCTTGACATGCAGGCACTGTGAAATCCTGCGTGTGGCGTGAGGATGCTGTGGACAGCGCCTCCCGAGGAATAGCATTTGTCCTCCAGGCAAGATCATGCTGGACGAGCATCTGGAATGCCGGGGCTGTTCCTGTAATATGTGCAATTCGGAAGCGCTGCTGTGCTGCAGACACAGAGAGTCCTAAATCTCCTTGAGAGTCCTTTGATAGTGGATCAAATATTTTCTCATGCTCTGTCCTCCTCCATAAATGTTACTCCAGGCACCAGCACAGCCAAGAGACACAAAGAGAGGAGAACAACACCAGGCACACAGCTCCAGCTCCAGCTTTACTTCCACCAGGGCAGCAGCACCTGTGCCCCTGGGCTCTGCCCCCTCCCTGCTGCAGGGCAGGCAGTCCCTGGGGCCACCAGTATCCACATGGCATAGTGAGGTACCCGGGGGTGCCAGGAAAACTTAGAGATGACGGCCTCTCACTCGAGCCTGCTTGCATTTGCAGCTCAAATACCTCGTCCAGGTCCTTAAAGCCACGACCCATCCCTTTGCCCTACAGAACAAAGTACCCACATTGTCATCCTCCTCCTCTCAACTCCCCTGGCCTTCCTACACCTGCAGCACAGAGCCATGGTCTGCCCCCTGCTCTGAAGACCCAGAAGAGAGTCAGCACCCTCCCCATGTCCCAGCAGCCCCCAGCTCACTGCTCCCCTAAGGCACCCCAAGCTGCCAAGGACACACTGGCTGGACTGCTCGGGGCCCCAGGCACCAATTCCTGCCCTGCCTCACTGGGACAGAGGCTGAAGAGCTGGAGTGAGGCTGCCCACACCCTGCAGAAGGCATGGCACTCTCACCTCTGCAGGTCAGTTATATTGTGTTCCCTGCAAATGGCCTAGCAGGGATACAAAACAACACCCTGGCAGTGCCCAGATCACACCTCACTTGCACAAAGCCACAAGACCACGATTTGGTGCTGTTTGAACAGACAGCCTCGAGTAAGGCTGAATTCCTAACCTTAAAAGACAGAAAAGCAGGCAGATAAGGTCTCTTCTCTGACCTGCGAGCAGAGAGAACTGCAGACAAGGAGCATGAAATTATGCAATTATTAAGTATGCTGATTTAAAAGCAGCTCCAGTGTGCATACAGACCTTTAGCACAGTGAACAGATCAGAAGAAATTATCAGCAAGAAGAACTAGATTTCCCATCTCACTTCTATTCCTCTCCTGCAGCACAGGAGACACAGTATCTCACATTTCTGAAACCCGCACAGCTCCCGCTGCCGTGCTTGCAGCTATTCCATGAAGTGCTGCCCTTGCCTTTCCCTCCTGCTGCTCAGCAGCACTGCAGCACCATTCCTTAGTTGGGTGGTGCTGTGGCACTGGGAGACCTGTGACAGCAATCTCAAGGACCACTTCCAGGTGGCAGCTGCCCCACCTGCCACAGGGCCGTGTCACTGACAGCCTCTGGCAGCACAGTGCCCAAGTGCCAGCACCCCACACAAGGGAGACTGTGAGAACTGTGGCCAAATTCCCCCCCTCCTGCCTTGGCTGAAGGGATCAGGCAGGTGACACCACCTCCTGTTCCAGCCCTTGACTGCCCTGCAAGGTAATTACTGCTGTGCTCGTCTCTCCTCTGGTCTCTGGTGGTGGCTGGACTGAGCCAAAGTAACACAATTCTTTCCTGTCAGGGTATGGCACATTTTATTATTTACCCTTCAGCCTTGGAAAGGCACAAAAGTTTCATTTACACAATTAAGCAAACAGTAGCCATAACACCTGTCCTCATAATGGACTGCTGCAGCTCCTCCACCTCCCAGCATGGAAGCAGCAGCCTTCACAAGCTATTTCAGCATTGCCTGTCATGCAGAGAAGGGAGGTGGCAAGGGCTTTTCCCCCAGGCAGAGCAGACAGGCAGCACACAGGGACATGGACTCCACACCAGAAGTGGGGAAATGTGAGAATTCTGTCTAGATAACCACTGTTTTGTGCTGAGCTCTAAAATGGAGCGAGGCCAGGGCTAGTGCCCAACCTCCTCAGAGTCAGAGCAACATGGCTACATACTCACCTCCTTGGAAAACAGCCCTCTGTTTAATGTTCACTGTGCCACACAGAGTCCCCTTCCATCAGCCACTAACAGAAAATGACATCTGAAATCATTGCATATTAAATGAGCAATCAGTGCAGAGCACAGTGTCCTGATGGGAAGCCAGCTCCATAGTTGAGAGACCCTAATTTCAGCCAGTCAAAAAGAAAGAAGCCACCTGCATCTGAAAGATGAAATACCAAACACAGGAAAGAAGAGTCCCTTTCCTCCATGTCCCCAAACAGCAACACCTTTTAATGCTGGCCATGGCTTGGATATGTTTCAGCCTCCCCACGTGGCCAGAGGATGGTTTAAAAACATGGCTCAGCTCCTGCACATTCCTCACTTATTCCCTGCTGTGTTATTCAGGTGCCAGGAACAAAATCACATGTAATCCCAACTTCTTCCAAACAAGAAACCCTGAACATGTGTCAAACCTGCCTAGCTTTGCACTAGTGTTCAGCAGACATCATTGTCAGCAGCTGCCTTTGGGTTAGCCTTGTCCTCTTCAGGGATGTCCCCAGTGTTTGCATCTTCAAGCTGGGAGACCTCTGTGCACCTCTGAAAGCAGACAGGAACAAGAGAACAAGGAACCCAAACATCAGCCTCTCCTGCAGCACCACACCAGTTTAGCCAAAGTAAAGTGCCAGGAGTGATAGGAAAAAGCACCAAAATTCTTTATGGGAAATGTAGAAACAAACTCTTTGACTGTTCATTGCTCCACAGGGATGACATCAAGCCAAACTTCCTCTCCACAGCTCTGTTCTGCATTGCTGCCATGTCCAGTGATGCCAAATCTGAGCAGTCAACTCCAGCTGGCAACAACAGCAATCTCTGCCAGCCCATGTTCTCCCAAATAACCATGTGTCTTCCATCACTAAGGCTTGCACAGGCAGGAACACCCTCATGGTGCAATGGAATCACAAAACCAACAAAAAAATTTTCAATAACCACAGCTGACCCAGCCCACCTTCTCCAAAGCTCACATGTAGTTTTCCAGTCTCTCTTGACAGACCTCTCACATCAGCACTGCAAAACCCCTGTTGAGGTGTGCTCCTGCTGCCATCTCAGTCAGGGTGCAGAACTGAAAAGAGTTTAGCACTGCCCCGGTGTGTGCCTTGAGAATTTCTCTCAATGCAAGCTTACTCATCTCCAGTTCCATTTTTATGCCTAAATCTGCTTAGACTGTCAGCTGCTTGCTCTGCTTTTTTTACCACTGCCCCGCTATACACCCTCAACCAATTAAGCTTCCGTTCCCCTAATGTACACACTTCAATTACAGCAGGCAGCTCACCAAACATACACTGCTGCTTGCTCAAGGTTCATTTAATATGGACATCTTAATTCCATCTGCCAAGCAAAGTTACAGGTTCCTCCTGAAGTTGCTTTCACCGGAGAACATGAATGTAAGGAAGGACAAAATTACCACATTAAGAGAGTCATACATCTTTTTTAAGTCTAAAGCATGCAGATGCATTTGAAATGCATAATAAGCCAGAGCAACACTCCTGCATTTCACAGCACCAGGCCATTGGGTTATTTCAGAGAATAGGTACAAAGGCAGGAGCACTGCTAGAAGGAGGACACTGTTCAAAACACAGAGCAGGTCATAAAGAATTGCTGCCAGTCAGCAACAATCAAAGGGGAGCAAACACATTGTCTTTTGGGGGAGCCCACTATAGATCTCTGTTGCTTTTAAAAGCAAAAGTAACCCCAGTCACTTGATAGCTAATCACTGTAACTGAGTGGATACAAACCAGCCCGTTACATAACCTGCCACCCACAAGTCACAAATGCCAACATAACAAAGCAGGGCGTTTTCAGGTTTATCTCAAGGTTTCCAGTGTGAGTGCACAATGAGAGAGATAAGATGTGACAGAGGCTTGTAAATACATAACAAAATGGTGGGGTAACAAGAAAAGAAGTGATCCCCTCTGTCAGCAGGGTAGGATGTTCTGTTTGCTCCAGGTACCCCCCTACCATCTCATGGATGTGCAGAAATGCCATTTTCATTTCATTTATACAAGAGGAATGGGAAAAGGTAAAGACATCTCTGGGTTGTGCGTGGGGGAAGCAGGAGAGATGCTTCAGGAATCCTGCAACAACGTTGAGAGGCAATGTTTTCACCCATGGCAACATCAGTACATGTTTCTTGTCTCATTTCATACACTGCATTCACTGTGCTAATGAAATGCTCTGGCCAACACAAACCTATCAGAGATGGGCCAAGTGCAACAAAGGAATGAAACCTTCTAATCACCAACAAACAGGGGCAGTAAAGGAAATACTGGTATCCACAGTGTCTGACCCAGAGATATTCCTGCAGCACTGCTGGGCCCTGAGGCCAGTGCATCCCATTGTACTGCAAAAAGTCCTCTTGGTTTTGTGCCTCTAGCTGCCCCACAACCTTCACCCCCATTCCCACATGGGTGTAAGTACTTACAGGCCATTTAGCAACCAGTGCTGAGCAGCTGTTTTACAGCCAGAGACTCCAACTCTCAGCTCCTGTGGCCTGTCTCGCATTTGGTGCTGCACAAACCAGGCACACCCCGCTTCCAGACCGCAGTCCTGGGTGCTAGAAAAGAAAAATGAATCAGGTTTGCCACCACTGGACTAAAGGGGCATTCTGCAGGCTTTGACCCATGCACCTCTGCCAGATCACACTGACTTCCATGAAGTCCCACTCATACCATGAGCAGGGCTTGGGCAGTCGTGGCCCTCAGCCTGCAAATAGGTAAAGGAGGCAGAAAGAGGAGCTGGGTAAGGCAGAGCTAACATCAGCTCACACAGAAGGAGCTGGGGCAGCAGGCACTGAAACCAGGCAGGAACAGCCAGGGTGAGCTGAGGAGAACTGCATTGTGCAGGTGCTGTGTGCTCTTTGCCCCAGGGATCCATCCCATTCTGCTAGGGAACACTCGCTGCAAGACACAGCCATCCCAGCTCCTCCTGGAGCTGCACAAGCCAGGTGACAACCAGCTCCCAGTGAGTCCTCCCAGTGTGTGCTGGACTGGCCACCTCCCAGGGCTGATGCCTTACTCTCTCCAAGTGCAGAATACAGGAATACAACTAGCAGCTTGGTGAGCAGCTGCAGTGGGAGCTGCAGGTTGTGGTGGTGGCTGGAGCCACATGCAAGGGGCCATGACCCGGCATCTACCATGGGCTCAGTAAAGGGCACCAAGACCTGTGGCACAAGGGTGGCTGGTCACCCTGAGACTCTCTAGAAGCCAAATAAACAGCCAGAAGGCCCCAGACTAAATATCACAACTGGAAGGGGCACACAGACCCGAAGGGTATTAAGGCCAGGGATTCCTCAGTGCAGGGAGTTCCTCTGAAGGCATCAATTCAAACTGTTATGGTGTTACTGCACCATGATTAAATTACTTAAAGGGTCCAGGCTTCTGGGACTCTGCTATGGGAATCCTGGGGTCCAGCCAGTGAGGAAAACCTGTCTGACTGTGCAAAGGTGGGGACTGTGGGGAGTCAAGCAAGGCACACATCAGCTTTATGGAACCACCCACTGTGAAAGGGCTTCAGTCCCAGCAGTGACAGCCTGGGGTGGTGGGAGTGTGACTGACAGAGCGGCTTCTGGGTGGTCAGACAGCAAAGTGTCCTTAACACAGAGATATTCAAGACTGGAGCCACTTTCACCAGGCCTCTGAGACACAATGGAAATCTCTAGCAGAGTCTCAACACAGCCCAAACCCACAATCTCATACCACCACCACGACCACAGGGCCACATCTTCCCCTTGAGAATCCTTTGGTTTGGGATGCTTGCGAGAAGGGCCCTTGCCTCAAAGTCCCAGCCAACCCCCAAACTAAAGAGTTGGTGGTTCCTGGAAAAAGAGGAGGGCTATCTAGCTCCTAAAAAAACCCCAAAAAACCAAAAAAACAAAGCTCTCCCTGTCTCACTTCAGCAGTGCTGTGAGGAAAGAGTCTCTGAAACCATCTCCTTGCTCTGCAAGCAATACAGACATGCAGGCTGATGCTATGGCAAAGCCCAGGAAGTCAGAGTCACTGAGCAGGCAATCCGTCCAGTCCAGGATTGTCCTCCACCTCAACCACCCCAATCTAATGAAGCAGCAACAAGCAGATTGTTTCTCCTCCCATAACATACAGAGGTCTTGACAGGTCTTAAACTGATCAAGGTGTTTGATTTGCTCCTCAGTTCCAAAAATCACACATGTCTTCAATAATTTCCAACGTGCAGGAGCAAGCAAAGCCAAGACACACATTACATCAGAAGGGGGGAGGAAGTCTGCCCCAAAGGTTTGTCCCATTATCAGGAAAACAATGTAAGTGTTGGGCGTGGTGAAGAACACTTAACAGGGAGGTGAAACTTTGAGTGTTGCCTTACAAATAGCTTTGAAGGTAAGGAAAAACAGACAAGCCCAGGGGAACAGACTTGGCAGAACGTTATTCCTGATCATATTGTCTCCTTCTCCTGTAGTTTATGGATGACAAAGTACACGCCCTGCAAGGCCAGAAAAATTCCAGGTTCCCCTGCCTTTTCTACCCTGCTACTGGTTTTTCCCCATCAAACAGAAAACACACACTCAAGCTACAGAGCTTCTCGTGGGGTGTAAGCAGGGCTTCTCCCACCTGTTTACTTTGTTTTTCATCTCTCTTATCCCTTTCTTAGCCCTCTCTTATTCACCTTCTGGATGCATAAGCTCCTTTCTTCACTGCACTTTGCAGCTCTACACTTTTGGAGAGATGTACACTGTCCCCAGAGCCGCATTTCCTTTGGTAGATGCAACTTGTCCTGGGGAAAACACCCAGGGCCTGTGAGCTGTCAGGGACTGTGGCAGAGCACACTGTTTATCAGGACAGTTTTCCCCCACCAACCTCTTCAGCCTGAGGACTTACTCCTCCTCCACAGAAAGAGGTCCTCTTCTTCAAGTATTAACCACCTGAGCCCCAGAGGAACAGCAAGGAGGTGATGGGCCAGAGGGTGAGCTGCAAGGAATGGACATGCAGTTCCCATGACGTGGCTCTTGTCACCCCACTAAAGTGGCCCTCTCTGGCACAGGCATTGTCTTTTGACTCTGTCGAGACCTGTGGAAATCATTGCCCTGAGAGGCAAAGTATGAGGCAAGCCATCATAGACAGGCATTTCTGTGGTGTTCACCACTTCAATGCCAGCATTCCTTATTTGTAGGAATTAATTTCCTTTGTTTACCAGTGTCTCAAGCTGCTACAAGCATAAATTGCAGTTTGTAGGGAGTTTGGGTGAGCTGCAGTAGGAAGGTGCCACACAGCATTTCCCTTCAAGCAAACACAAGGGACAGAGGGGAGAGGGGAGAACAGCTTCCAGCTGTCCAACAGGGGCCAAGCCTGTGTGAGCAGCCTCTACACTGCATCCACAGGGATTATTACTTTTTAAGTCTACTGAAATATTTTCAGAGTCAGACTTTCCTGTAGGAGACCATATTAAACCACCTCTAAGAGCCAAGACCACACTGGGGAGGCTCTTTCTGACAAAGCTGTGGCCATCCTCAGTGTCTTGGCCAGGCAAAACCCACTCTTGCAGCCTTGTGGTGCCAAAACTGAAAGGCCACTGGTTCTTCTGGTTTAGGCAGTCACCACTATTAATACCAGTGGTTCCTCACTGAAAGCAGGAAATAATGCAGCAAGAGCAGAAGTTCTCTCCCTAAGTACCTGGACCTGCCCCAGCTCAGGAAATTGCAGGGAGGATACTGGACATTCTCCCCACCATTCCAGCAGATCAGCCCACATCCTCCAGGCTTTTGCTCCCTTCCCTTTGCTACCCATGGGAGAGGCAGCCCAGACCTCTCCCTGGCAGGCAGGACCATCCAGCAGCAAGCTCAGCACTAGAAATGTGCAATGAACCCCATGTGAGGTAACTGTAGCTGTTTGAATAGTCCCTTTCACGGTTTCTGAAGCTGCATCAGTCTTTTCCTCTCCTCCCATTCGCTCTGCCCTTCTCTCTTCACCTGTTCCCAATGTGTTTCTCTTCCTTTTCATGCTTATCCTGCCCTCATCCCTGAACCTCAGGTGACCTCTTCTGCAACCTGCAGGGACCTAAGGTGAGGAGAGACTTTTGCAAGTCTTCTTGAGACAGCAAAAGCCCACAACTATTCCCATGTTAGACACCAAGGCCAGTGATTTGCTTGCTGAGACGTCACACTGGAAATCAGTGGCACAGAGGAGTGTGCACTCAGAGAGTCCTGGTCCAAGCCTTCCACTGCAGCAGCAGCCTCCTCACCTGCCACCACCCCCTATCCCAGTGTATCCTTCCCAATATACTGCCTAGGATCATCCTTCTCTTTTCTCACAGACCTTTCTTTGCTCCCACTTAACCTGCAATCACAGCTCATTGCTTTGGCTTGGACTGCAGGATTGGGACCTCAAAGTCTCTCTGTTGGACCAAACTACAATCTTGCAATCTCAGGCTGCCCAATATGGCTGGGGGAAGAGAGAGAACCACAGACATGAAATTTCTTCCAAGAAAAAAAAATTGAAAACATTGGTGTTCTTACAGGCACACATCCCTGCTCTGCATCTGAAAAGCAAACACTGCAGCACAAAGAATCTTAAAAGGGAAATGAAACAACTGCACTTTCAGCACCCAGGTTCAGAAAATGCTGACAGCTGGGCATGGATAAACCACAAGAAAACAATTTGACTTTAAATAGTTCAGCAGTGAAATCAGGAGCAAGACATTTGTCAAGCAAACAGGAGTCCCCTGTCTTCATCCCATTACCCAAAGGCAGAAAGTGGGCAAGAATCAAGCCCCCTTCTTTTAGGCACTGTCAACTGCTTGAGCAAGACACAACAGGCAGTCAGTGTCAGGATATGCCTTCCACACGCTGCCCTCCTCCATATTGAACTGCTATTCCTAATTAACCATGCATGTGTGCACTGCCATGCCACGAGGACTGCGTAAATGTTGATCAGACAACCCTTAGGGTCACTTTCACAAGCAGCTTTGCTTGAAAAGGAAAAAAAAACAACCAAAAACCAAAAACAAACAAACAAACAAAAAGGCAGAAAGGTTAACTCATAATTTCTGCAACCTTTCTATCTTAAGGGCTCTGAATCAAAGGTCTGGCACAAGCACGATGCTCTAACTAAAAGCGAAGGCTGAGATCCCAAGCGCCCCTGGGACATCAGCACCCAGCATCTCTCTATCACTCAGAGAGAGGATCTCGCCCTTCCTTCCCTGAGGCCCTTCAGCTGTGCTGGTGTGCCTTTCTCGACACCTTCAATTCCCTCCAGGGAATTTAACCGGACACAGCCTGCACGTCCTGACAGGACATCCTGACACGATCTGGGGAAGGCAGGACCTGTTCCACCCACACCCTCAGCCCAGGTGAGCTCCTTCACAGACCCCCATGCAGCAGCCTGGCCGAGACCCCGCCGAGTTGTGCCGCCACCACATCCCGCAGCGCGAAGGGACGGATTCGCGGGCGGGCGGACATCATGACCCAGGAGAGCTGCTCCCCAGCCGGCCGCTCCGGGCCCTGGGTGGAGCGGCTCTAATCCCCTTACCGAGCCCGTGCGTGCCCGCGGTGACCCAGGGCGCTGCAGGACAGGCAGCGCGGCGCTCCCGGCTCTGCCGCAGCCCCCGCGGCGCCCCCCGCCCCAGCCCTGCCCCGCTCGCACCTCGGCGGCTCCGCGGCACCCGCACCGCGCCCGGGGCGCCGGCCACCATTCGCGACAGGCGGGGCCACAGCGACACGGGAGGGGCGGCTGGCGCTGCCGGGAGCGGCTCCTACCTGCGCACCTGCGGGCAGCTCCGGCTCCGGCTCCGGCGGCCGGGCTGGTCCGAGCCCCCGCCCAGCCCAGCCCCGCCCCGGACGGGCGGGCTCGCGGCCGCCCAGGCCACCGAGGGCTCCGCAGCTCGGCGGGCCCGGGTGTCGTTCTGACCGCCGGGACTGGGGTCGCGGGGCGCGGCCGCAGCTCCCCGGCCCTCAGGGCATCCCTCGGGCCCGTGTGCTGCCGCTGCCTGCGGGCTGCCCCCGGTGCGGCCGTGCCAAAGGGTCCCTGCTCCGCCTTCTTCCCTGTGCCTGCCCTTCCCGAGCCAGGAGCACCGGCCCGGCCTGCGGCTCCCTCAGCTCTGAGCCCGCCGAGGCGCCGGGGAGGGCTCGCCTCACAAACCTTCGCAGCCCTCCCGGGAATGCTGCCCCTCTGGATGGGGGTTTGGAAGGCCTCAAGGGAGCAGCCACTCAGTAGCATGAGACCCGCAGCCCTCCCGGGAATGCTGCCCCTCTGGATGGGGGTTTGGAAAGGCCTCAAGGGAGCAGCCACTCAGTAGCATGAGACCCGCAGCCCTCCCGGCAATGCTGCCCCTTTGGATGGGGGTTTGGAAAGGGAGCAGTCACTCAGCATCAAGAGGCCCGCAGCCCTCCCGTTAATGCTGCCCCTCTGGATGGGGGTTTGGAAAGGGAGCGGTCACTCAGCATCAAGAGGCCCGCAGCCCTCCCGGCAATGCTGCCCCTCTGGATGGGGGTTTGGAAGGGCCTCAAGGGAGCAGCCACTCAGCAGCAAGAGGCCCTAGGGAGAGGAATGGCAGATTTGTCTTTACCAACAAGCTGTGGGTCTGCTGGTAGATAAAACTAGCTGTGGGAGATAAAAGGAATAGTGGGAAGGATTCTGCTGATGGATGAATGGGAAAAGGTGTTTGCTTTTACAAATAAACTTTAGGTTTGCTGATAAACGAAATTAGACATTGAGAGATGAAAGAAACAATGGGGAAGAAGAACCCCTAAATTCCATAAGAATTAAAAATTAAAAGGGAGGGTTATACATTAGAAGGGAATCTTTGATATCAGGCATATCGGGAAGTCTGGACCTCTCAAGTACCTCAGCTAATGGGGAAAGAGAGAAGGGAAATGCAGCCAGGAAATTAGGATAAAAAGGAGGCTGCATCCTCCAAAAATTTGAGAGATCCCAGGGGAATGCCCCATGGCCTCTCCCTTTATTCAAATAAAGCCAGAAAGGACTCCTCTGTCTCCTTTTTGGACATAAACCTCTGGTGTTTGTGGATTAATTTTCCTAACACCAGGAAGAGTGTTTTCACCCCTTTTCCCTTTCCTACTGGGTGGTGAGCTTTGTGATCTATATAAAATGTCCCTGTGGTTGGAATTTTGGGAAGAAACATTCCCAGCAAAACAGCTCGGTGATAAGCATTTGGGACTGTTTCCTGGGGGGGAAGAGTCACTTCACTGTCTGATCTTCATGGGATTGAGTCCATGTGAATGCTACCACTTTCTTTTTCCTCTTCCTCCCATCTCCCTGTGTCAGGATGACTGATGTTATTCAGCGACTGTCTTGTTTGTTTTCCTAAAATCCAAATTAGGTAGCACTTAGTCAAAATTTTGTCCTGGTGCCATCGCTTATGAACCAACACAAAACAGACAGATGCCTAAATCCATGTCAGCCCTTAGAACTGAGCTGAGTTCTACATCAGCAGTTTATCAGTATTTCATAGGCTGCCCTTCTAGCAAGCAGCACTCCTTCACCATGCAGCTTTGGCCCTCATGCAGCATTCTGAAGAGATTTCGTGTCTCTGATCCCCAGGGACTGAAAACCCCTCAGAGTGCTGATCCTTGGAGCAAGCACTGCACCAGCAGGTCCCCTGAGCCCTTCCCAAAGTGGCTGCATCATCAAGGGAGAGGACAGATGCTCCCACAGAAAGGCTGTGTATGCTTCTCGGTGTTTTAAAGGCCAAGGGGGCTATTTTTGGAGCTGAAATAACATTCCTCCTGCTTTGGTATTTCAAATCTTATGTTATCCTGGCCTAATGAATGTTTCTTTGCAGCACTTGCTTTTTTTGCAACCGCACAAAATCCAGAGATCTTGGCCAGGTTTCCCTTCTGCATGCACCTGACACTGCCCCATGGCACTGCCACACTTAGGAGCCACAAGTGACTTCCAGGAATGGCTTTCCTCAGGCAAGGAGCTGCTATTGCCTTCATGTCACCAAGAGAGGCCCAAAAATCAGGTCCCTGGAAAAAAATATGCTTAAGATATCAGGATTAACTTCATCCCTCTCTGCAAGGTTTCTTGTGATAGCAAGAGTCAAGGAAGCTCACTTTAAAAGCAATGGAGGGGAGGTCTTTGAATCCTAGTATCCTCTGGTTTTCAGCAGCTGAGGCTGAAGAAAACCTTCTGTCAAAGAGGTGAGAAGTGACTGTGCTGGGCCCCAGCGATTTTGGCCAGAAAGGAAAATGCAGCAACTAATCAGAAACTGCCTTAGTCACTTCACCTTTGCTGCCAGCCAATGCTGGAAGGGAAACAATGCACCATATGGGATTTTAAGGCAATTGCATTTTTGGTAAACTCTGAATGTATGAGACATTTTGTTCACAGCTCCTTTTTGAGCAGATGGTGTCCCTCTGAGTGCTGGGAAACGTATGATGCTGACAGGCCCACCAAAAACCTATCACAAATTTAAAAACTCACAGCTTGAAAAAAGGGCACAGCCTGGGGACAGCAAGCATGTGTTGGAGCCCACCCAGTGCAGGAGGCAAGAGAGATGCAGAGAGGCGTCAGCCATAAGGGGTGATGTTACGTGGGCCCTTGGAGATGTTTCCTACAATGATTTCTTCATGGGACACCATGGGAGGAGCAGCCCCTCTCCCACAACCCTCATCCTGCAAAGCAAAGCAGCCTCATGCCCCTCTAGTTGCTGTCCTTCCCAGGGTGAAATTACCATTGAAGACTGGGTGTGGTTATCCTGGACTGGGTTTTTTGGGGGGGAGGAAATGGTACACAAAGATGAAGAAAATGAAAAAGGGAATTGCTGTAAGTTTGCTTTCATTTCTGGGTAATACATGTCTTCTGAAAATATATTTGCCACCATATCCTCCTGTCCTGCTCCTTTCTGCTCCAATGGTGGAGTGAGGCCTGGCAGGATAGGCTGCCCACCCAGAAAGAGGAGCAGTGGGGAAAATGGGCCCAGGGACCACTCAGCATCAGCCATTGGACCTGCTCCACATCCCCAGGCTTGTATTAAAAACAATTAAAACTGTTAAGAACCAGTTAAAACTGTTTCTCAGTTGAAGTGCTAACCCTCGTTTCATTAGTCAGATCATCTCCTATCGAGCCATCTGTTCCTTTATTGAGCTTTTCAAATATTGTGATAGACTTCGCATCTCCAAATGCCCTGCTAATAAACAGATGCCACCTAAGCAATCCCACCTGTGGCTTGGCTTTGACAAGGTGTGCTCAGGGTGGCTGGAGTGGCAGTGACCTGCAAGGTACAATCTCTCACCCTAGGAAACATCCCCAGATCCCAACCCTACAAGATGAAGCTGTTCCCAGTTTACCCACATGATCCCATCTGAGAAAAATTCACCTAGATCAGGGAATGGACCAGCAAATTGAAGAGACCCATTCCATCTAATTGCACCAAAGTGATACCATTTGAATGTTAGGAAAGGAAATTGAGAAAATGGAAAAACAATTATTTTTTTTTTCCATAAAAAGAGAAGAAAAAACCAAATACTGCTGTGATAGCAAATACATGGGAAAAAGAGGACTTGTAGACAGGGTGTGAACTCTGGGGAAGAAACCTTTTAGTGCCAGTGTACGCAGATGAAAGCTGCAGACTGGTGTGCCCTGGCCCCAGTGGGTGTGTATTCTGGTCTGGCAGGAGGTCAGTCCTACGTGAAGCACAGAAAATGCTGTGAAAAAAAGGGCTGGAATCGTGTCAGTCAGGAAAATTTAGTAGCCACAGTGAATACAAAGGTCAGGCATGCTGTGCAGATGTGGCAAGCACCATTTCACCTACATTTCTTATCTGTGCTGCTCATTGGAGCCTTTCCTCCAATCATTTTCCAAGTCCTGCAAAAGGGGATTTTTTTGTTGTTGTTGTTCTGCAGGCAGGCTCATCCACTTCTCTTGAACAGAGAGAGAGAACATTTACCTTTAAAATGCTTGTGTGGTGCAGGGCCTTTACCTGCACTGGGACTCATTGCCCTTTTGGATTTAACCCCATCTTGGCCATGGCTGGTGCAGGAAGGGGAGAGACAGTGACACAGCTCCTGTGGAGTCACTTGTCTGAAATCCAGGGTGATAATTCTTTCTCATTTTCTCAGAAAAAGCCCAAATCAGGGTTTAACTCTTCAGGGAATGGGGCAGCAGGAGATGGACTCACTAAAAGCAATGCAGCCCATGTGCATGGGGTGATTTAAACAGCAAAAGCCTCCAAACCATTCAGTGGGGAGTTTTGCTCATGGAGGGGCACCCAGGATTTCTGGTTTTTCCCCTGTTCTCACCTGTTTAGTGGGGCTGGTGCTGCTGGGTAGAGGTTTTTGCCAGAGGTTTCTGCTCCTGGTCCAGGCACAATCATGCCAGAGCCACTGTGGAAGCTGGGGCACATGGGCACCTCCTTTCCCACTGGGCTCTGCTTTCAGTTTTGCTTTTCATTCTTCTTTTGAAATAAGATTTTACGGGAAATTGCACCTTGATTCCCATAAGGAGCCAGAACGTGGTGAACACTGTGTACATAAATGCCCTTTCCCCTTAAAGGGTAGAGCTACAGAACAGCCTTGGGGTGAAAATACCCAGGTAATACAACTGCAGCCTTTGGGAATGCTGTCTGGGAGCTGATAGATCATCCACCTCCCTCCAGACTGAGAGGCCTCCCAGCTGCAAATACCCCACATATCATCTAACCAGAGCCCATCCGTCAGCCACCACACTTCCCGCCTTGCATGGATTCTCAGGCTCATGTGGCCACAGGAAACCTTTGAGAAAATCTATTTTTTTTCCCTAGGAGCCTCCCACCCCAGCAGCTGAATGTGATTCCTGCAGTCAGGCCACATTTCCCATCTGCTGGGCTTATTTCTAGAAAGCTGTTCTGGCTGCCAGCCAGGGACAGCAGTTGCCTTGCACTTCCAAGCTGCAGAGGGATGCAGACATTCCCAGGGCTTACCAGGGAACAGCAGAGCCTCTGCAGGGAGTGGGCAGAGCCTAAATCCACCCCTGGTGCCCCAGGAATGCAAACCCTGGTGCATTTCTTCAGTACCAACACTCACCCTCTCCCTGCAGCATCTTCCTCAAGGTGTAACTTCAGTTAGCAGGTTTTGCTCATCGCTCCTGCTCCAGGGATTACCCCAGTGCAGCCCAGCCCAGCTGCAGCAGGGATGGGGTCAGATGGAGCCTGGAAGTTCTTTACAGAGCCTGGAAGTCCTCAGCTATCTCAGTCCAGTCTGCAGTCCTCAGCCACCACAGCCTGGTCCTCACCTCACACCTTGGCTGCCGTGTTTGTGCGCGGCCCTGAGGGGGGGGCGGGTTTCATCAGTGTTTGCAGAGCCAGTTACGTGCTGTAACTTGGAGATTAAATCCTCCTCTCTGCTGTAATTTGCAGATTAGATCCTCCTCTAGAGATTGTGCCAGGTCCCAGGGGTCCCAGGAGAAGCTAGCGTTCTCTTGAGCCACCCCATGCCAGAAAGCAGCTGACCTGTTTGGGAATTTCCACTTGGAAGGAGCACACAGCTCCAGAGCCAACACTGCATTTCATAAGGGCCCCAGCAGTTCTGGGAAAAGAGGTAAAACCAATCCAGTGCCTGCTGTGTGCCAAAGCTGAGAGCCTGGAAACACTGGAAACAACAGTGCAGGGGGCAAAGGACAAATCCCTGCTCCCACTGCTAAGGGGTGTTATTCCAGATGGGTCAAGGTGCCAGGAACAGCGTTAGAGACAACATAAGGTCAGGCACTGCCAGACCATCAGGTCTCAGAAGACAGGCACTGGTTGAGTCCAGCCTACAGCCAGCCACCAATCCACCAGCAGTCCCTCAACACCTCTGCACTGCTCAGAAAGCTCTAGCCAGATTTCAAAACCAAATCAGCAGAAGTGCCAAAGTCCACAGAAATAAGTGCAGCTCATGCCCAAGTACCCACCCTACCAAGGCTCCACAAGTTCCCCACATCACTTCATCCAACAGTGGATGGATCCAGTAGTTACCCTGGGAAATGGAAGTGTCCCTTCCTGCCTTCCACAGACCCCACATCATCCTGAGGAAGAGAAAAGCCCACTAAAGAACATGACCCAACTGTTAAAAAAAAAATCAAAAGAAATGAGCAAAAAGTTCAAAACAAATGCAAAAATACAAACAAATAAAAAAGGAAATGCACAGAAGTATTCCTTTTTTTATCAAAATTCAAGACGCCCTCTTTAAAAATCTAGTTTTCCTGTAAAGGCTGACACTTTTTTTATCAGCTCTACCACGTGGAGAATTTAATCTACAAAGAGGGATTCAGGTAGCATAAGCTTCCAGATAAGACATTTGATGGAAGAGCTTTTTCTTTTCTGAACAATGTTTCTTTAGTTATTTTCAGTTTTTCAAAACCAGGTATCTTGACAATGGCTTCAATTTCAGGTTTCAGATCCCTGAAATAACACTGGAACTGCTGCTGCTTTTGAAGTCTTATGCCTTGGGGGAGGGTGGGGGGAATATTACCTTGTAATTTTAGGTACTCAGAGAGGTTCAGAACATCAAGTGCCTTTTAGCAAGGTCCCTTATTCTTCTTACAGCAGGCACTTGACAGGAACCAGCCTAAGGAAGTCCAAGCAGTAGCAGTACAAAAAAAAAAATTATAAAGATCAACAGGAAGCTCTGTGTGTTGGTGCATTCCCTGTAGTTCTGTGGTCAGGAAATTGCACAAAGGAAAGGATGAGAGCAGCCCAAGTCCAAGCCCATTACAAACATCACTTTGAAGGCAGGTTCCCTATGATTTTTGCCATGGAAGGAACAGTTTATCTTCCCAACCAGCAGGTCAGGAGCCTCTCAGCTCCAGGAGCCCATCTCCTACTCTGAGTGTGTGTGTGTGCGTGTAATTCCTCTGTCTGTCAAACGCTCTGACTCTGGATGAATGCACATCCAAACACATCTTCAGGCACACAGGGGTCTTCAGGCCCATCTCAGCACAAACAAAGAGAACTTACAGCAAAATCTCAATAAAATATTTAATATTTTTGGCCAAAGCACTGTCCTGTGGTCACACTGGGCTGGTATTTTTCTATTAAAGTGGGATTTTCACATGCAAGAACTTACCACAATCTCCTTTCAGGATTATGTCGGCTTTCAGTTTCTTTTCCCCCTCTATCAGCTTGGCCAGGAAGCCCAAAGTAATCAAATCCCTCGGTGCCCTTCCATTTGACAGCCTCCTCTTCCCCTGACATTCCGAAATGCTGAGGGGGGAGGTATTTTGAGCTGTACCAAATGCAGAGCTGGAAATGCCAAGTGAAACACAGCTGTAATTCTGATGTGAGATGTACAAAGACCTTTGCTTTGGGAGGTGTTTCAAAATTAAACACAGTGGCCAGGCTAACTCATAACTGTTTATTGTAAATCACTCAAGAGTTTACACATCATTAATGGCAAAATAACACTTTTAAAACACCTGCTGGATGAAAGACAGAATAAAGACAACTCTTTTATATTATATGGCATCATTTGAAAAACAAGAAACAGAACAAAAAAGAAACCATTTTATTTTTTTCCCCCCTTTTGCATCTTTCCTGAAAATATCTGGGCCTGAGTCTCAGTTATCTTGAGATCCCTGCCTTGCCCAGGGTGTGGGGCTGTGTGTCTGGGAAGCAGGCACTCCCTCCCCAAGGGGCAAGGTAGAGACATTCTTTATAAATGAAAATCATGCCCTCTATCTTCAAAAGTGCTCCAGTGCTGACAGTATAAAGCCTCTCTCCTGCACTGGCTAACATCTAACACAAACAGCTATATGTCCCATTAAATCCACATGCCTTTTTTTTTTAAAAATTTTTTCCTTTTTTTTTTTTTTTTTTTTTTTTTTTTTTTTTTTTAGTTAAGCAAGGCAACTGTTAAAATTCAGAAGCTACATAACTGTCTTTATATTTTGCTCAGAAACCAATGGATGTTGCATGCAGCTGAAATATTAGTACAGGCTCTGACTTAGATAAAGGTCAGTTTTCTAAGACCCACTAGTCAAAGTCAGAAAAAGAAATTAAGAGGCCTCTTGTGCAAAAGGAGCTAAAATATGCATGCATCGATGGCCATGACTGATTAGACTATGACTCAGGTCTCCAAACATTGAAACCAAAGCTTTATTTGGCTTAAGACATGGTTGAGCTCTATACATTTACAATTACAATGTATATGTGACAACAAAGGAACCATCTCAATATAGCATCAGTTGGTATTTTGGCCTGTATAGGGACTAATCTTCAACACAAAAGCCTGCTCAGCAATAAATGGTTTTCATACTTAGCAAAGACAGCAGTGCACTGGGCTGGCTAACAGGGCTAACAAAAAGAAGAAAGCAGGTTTCCAAACTAACATCTAACTAACTGAGGGTGATCTTCCCCCTTGCACACACTGTTTTTCATCAGTGGTGTTACTGTCCTTTCCATGAGTATGCAGCTGACACAGCACACTGGGCCCTGCCCCATCCCCCCAAAAGATGCGCCCCAAAACCTTACTGGATTAGCAGTAGGAACAAAAACCACCCCTAACTGCGCTTGGAAAGGACAGTTAGCTCCTTCAACCTGCCAACACTTACCATGAACAAGCAAATTACAACAAATCTCAGACATGAACTACAGTGACTAAAATCAAATCTCTCTCCCGCTTAACTGCAATATTAAATAATATATAACATTTTTACACTTAATAGTCTTAAGTTCGGACATAAGACAGCTAATAAGAAAAGGGCAAAAAAAAAGGCCGTGGCTGAATCAATTCCTGGGAAACTAATTCAGCCCAACCAATCTGAAACAGAAGAATTCTACCCGGAGGTAAATCCACCACAGGCACGGGGTCGCGCACACCCGGCAGCCACACGGACGGACAGCAGCGCTGGCACAGCCAAGCATCACTCTCAGGCACTGCCATCTCCAGTCCTTTCCTTGCGAGCCTGGATCATCTCCTTGGGAGCCTGCTTGCGGTCAGTGACCAACCCCAGCCAAAACATGAAGTCAATGAACCAGGTGGTGGGGTTGAACTTCAGGCCCAGCTCGCTGGCCGAGTAGTCAAACGGGAAGGTGTGGTGGTAGTTGTGGAAACCCTCACCTGAAAAATACAGAGGGAGTTTAAAGACCACGTGGCTGGCACTTTTGTCAACACAGGAACACACTCAGGCAGGACACTCCAACACCCACTGCCCGAGTCTTGCATCTGGTGGAGGTTATGCTCCTCCCCAGTAGGAAGGGGCATGTCCCACGCCTTATGCACAGGGAAGAAAACCAGAAGTGCTTCAAGAGGGGAGACACACAACTGAGTCAGAAGTGGGGTCCCTCACGTCCGCTGCACTATCTGCTGAGCGGAGCTTGCTGCTGGGTGCTAACACCTCCCTTCCCAGAGACCACATGGTATTATTTCACTGTGGGCACCATCAGTAGAACACAGGCACCCTTCTCTAGGATGCACAAGCTCTGGCCTCCTGTCGGGGTGCCTGTTGCTGATTCCCCACTTTCTGGGACTCTGGCTGGGCCCCTTCCCAGGGGCTCCCCTATTGGGGGATCCCCTTCTGGAGTGGTCTTGTGTCAGGAAAGAGAGACACACTGGATCTTTTTGGTCTTCAGGTTCTGGTTTATTGTTATCTTATCTAGAGTTCTGCACACTGTCCACACAAGGCTCAGCGCACTGGAGAAGCACTGCAAAAATGGCCAACAATCTCTTGTTACAAGGTCTTTTAAAACTAAACTATCCAACTAAGAACTGACACCTAGATTATTTCCCTTTTTAACCCAATAACTGATCCCCAAAAGCCTGCAATGTGGACTTTTCTGCCCAATTACAAAATGCCACCCAAACCCTTGAAGAAGGAGGAGGAAGAAGCATGAGGAAGAAGCCCAGGACGACACCCTGTGCCCTCCATCTTGCTTCCATCCACTATATACTAAAAATCCTAAAACCTGAATTTCCCACCTAAGTGATACACCTACACTACTCTCTAAATCTACTTCACACCCTAGTGGATTCTAGTCTATTCTGGAGTTTAGGAAATTTTCTCCATGAATGAGGGTCAAAGTCAATGTTCCCTTGGGGGTCAGGGCACCCCAGAGCAGACAGGGAAATATTCCTGGTGCCCTGGGTTTCCACAGCCTCCTCCAAACCCTGGCTCCAAGCGGTGTTCAGCTGCAGGCACCCAGAGTCCCCACCAGGTTGAAAGAGGATGGGATACTCTTGGGAGTCTCTGTGGACAAGATGACCCTGAGATGTGTTAGAGTCTCTTTCCCCAGCCTGGCAGCTGAAGAAGGAGACAGGATTCTTCTGTTCTGGTTTCCAAGGCTGTTTATTTTCTGTTATCTGTAACATTCTTTCCCTGGCCTGCTGAGGTCCATTCAGCAGGTCAGTCAGTGGCACACCGCCTGCCTTCAGGGCAGTGTTGCATTTTTATACTAAAAACTACATGTACTTTGTTTACATTTTCCAATACCTATCACCTATGTTAGACAGTCCATCTCTACCCTAAACCAATCCAAAAGTGCCACCATCACCCAAAAGATGGAGGCTAGGAAGAAGGAGAAAGAAGGACAAGGCACCCCCAAATTCCTCCATCTTGGGACCCCGAGCCCCCATTCTAAAAACCCCAAAATTGTACTTTTCACCCTGCGACAAACTACCATTCTATTTAAACTTTTGTGGCTTGTAGATCCTCATATAAGCTTGGTAATTTTTTCCATGGGTCAAAATCAAAGGCACAGGGGTCTTGGGCTCTGTGCCAGGGTCTCTGAGCCCCCTGGCAGGGGCTCAAGCCATCCAAGGAAACCAGAGGGATGTCCTGGATTCCAACAGGACACCATCCCGAGCTGGCAGAGCTGTGCCCAGGGCTGCAGCACTCACCAATGGCTCCCAGGGTGACCAGGGTGTTCTGCCTGGGGTTGATGTTCTTGTCGTAGGGGCGGTTGCCGTACATGTGGGCGGCGCTGTTGACCAGCCAGGTGACGTTCAGGGAGATGGTGTACCGCAGGATGGAGGCCAGGAAGTAGGCGTTCCACAGGCTCTCGCCCCACAGGTACCACGGCACGACGGTGGGGATCACAAAGCACATCAGCACAACTGAGCTCTTGTAATACCTGCAGGAGTTACAAGGGGAAAAGGAATGCCAAGTAAGACCCGTCTTGTTCGTCCCCCTAAGACCCCCTAGAAAACCCCCTTGTTCGTCCATAAGACCCGTCTTGTTCATCCCCCTATAAAACACTCTAAAGGTGCTAAAGGTTTAAAATAGAGCCCTGTTTTTGTTGAGTTTTCTGGAAGGGATGAGGAAAAACAGAGTTTGGATTTATTAAAGTTATTAAAACTTTGCATTCTCTGGAAGTCTTTCGGATAGGAACATCTGTCATTTTTATTTGACAAAAACAAACAGCTTCCAATTAAGATCCACAGAGGGCTGGAAAAATGCTAATATTAGCAGTATTTTTGAAAGGAAAGAAGTTTTCATGAACACAGTTCTCATCTGTAACGCATGAGCTAGTTTTGATCATCTTGTGCATGAATCAACCTCTTGCCTTGCAAGTTCTTTGCTTGATATAATTTCTTGTTGTTTGGAGGTTGTGCCTCACATCCTGGGCTCCAGGAGGAGATCTGCAGCTCTACAGCAAAACCAGCCACGGTGAAGAGGGCATTCCTCAGCTCTCATAGAACTCAATTCTCACTTACCTGAGCTAAGGCCCTCCAAGCAAACAAGTTCCCTTTCTTTGCTCCACCAAAGATAACAAGTGATTTCCCACTCATATGACTGACTTCTGATAAGGTCAGAAGTCCGACCTTATCAGACTTTCATCAGTTCAAGGCCAGGATTTAAGTAGAGCTGGAGGAGAAAAGTACTTTCCACTCCAGAAAACTCCTTCAAAGTTCAAAGCCTCTGCCACTCTGGGGAAATAGAATAAAATATGAGAACATCTTATCAGGCCCCAGTTAAAACTATCCTGCCAGATGGAAGAAGCCCAGACTGAGGTCTTTGATGAAGACATGAAATCTCCCATCTGAACAAGCATTAGAGTACACTGTCTTCCTCTGACTGAAACATGCACCTTGGGGTGAGAAACCTCCTTACCTGGAGTGCAGGGAAATCAATGCCTCAACACATGCCTGGGGAACACCCCTGCTTTCACCACACAAAAACTTTGTCATGGAGACACTTCATGGAGCTCCTCTCTCACATCACCTGCAGGATTATTGCTCCCTGATTCACAGAGGGTAGGTTTTGCTGTCAGTCGTGCCTGGAGCACTACTATGATTTGAGCTGAAGTGATGTGGTTTTAAACTGACTGAGTGGTGCCTCGTCCACAACTCAGCAGCACCACTAAATTCAGCAAAGCTAACAATTTAGCCTTAAAACAAAACCTGTCAAGAAGGATTTATTATGATTCTTAGTGATGTATTATGATTCTTAGTGCCTGCTAGTTTTTCCATGCTGTCAAAAAAAACTCCCAGCACTGCAACCTTGTAGAAAGGAGAAGCGCAAATTCTGGGTAAGGGACTAAGTCCTAAATCCAAATCCAGAGCAAAGGCATTTGCTAAGACAACTTTCCTGCAGAAAACACACTTCTTCACTAGACAAACTTTGCAGCATGACCAAAGCAATAAAGCCTGCTTCTTGTGGAATGCTGTTGTCATGGAAAAGGTAATAACCAAGAGGAGCTGCAGCAAACTGCAAGGGAGCTGTTGCAAACAGGCACTGCCAACTGAGGAACCAGTGAAAGCAACCATACGTGGAGGGAAGTATTCCTCACTCCTGGAAGATTTCCATTACAAGGGTAATTATTCTACCTTGGAGAAATCTAAGGAGAAAAATCTAAGGAGAAAAAAACTCTCATTTTTAGACTTAACTGACTGCTCCCCTCACTGAGTAAATACACAGAAATGGCCTTAAGCAGTTTTCCAAAGTGCCTGGATGAAATGCTTGCAGGCAGAAAGTCCTCTTGAGTCTAAAACACAGGTACTCACATAGAGCATAAAGGATGTTGCTCAATTCCCAGCTCTCACAGAGTGTGTAGCAAACTGAGCTAGGACTGTGCTAATTCCCAATGGAGATAATTAATGCTGTACAGAATGGCAGTCTTGGGAGAGGTGGCATTTGGCCTGCACTTACCCAGGGGTGCCAGAAATGACTTTACAGAGTGAAATGTGCACTTCTGTGTTAAGGCAATTAGTGACTGCCGAGTTTGCTCCTGTGATCAAAGAAGAAAGCCGAGATCCGAGCAACTTCTGCCACAGCTGTTTTCATAACCAGCCCTGGCCTTTTGGGAAAGCAGAGGCACAAGGACAGGGCTCACTGCCTGTGGCACAGAGGACAGTCAATAGGTGTCAGTCACATGGGAATAGTGGGGGCCAGAGGAAAGGCATCGGTGGCAGGGATATCTCGGGCAAGAGAAGGGAAAGTCGAAAACAAGGAATGAGCCACAAGCAGACCACCAGGCAGGAGGATCTCTCCGCACCCACCTCACAGCACTGGCACTTACTTTCTTTGGAACCTGACGACAGGGTCATCGAGCAGGTCGGTGAAATCCAGTTTCCTGCCCTTCTCGATGACGTCGCGGTGCTTGCGCACGAAGAGCCAGCCGATGTGCGAGAAGAAGAAGCCGCGGCGGGCGTTGTGCGGGTCCGCATCTGTCTCCGAGTACTTGTGGTGCACACGGTGGTCCCGGCTCCACTCATAGATGTCGTTCTGCACAAAAAACACCCTGGGGTCAGAGGAGAGGGGCAGGCACTGCCAGGACCTCCAGTCCTCCCATGTCACTGCCATATTTTCTGAAAAAATCCCTTGGCCAGGATTTCTCGCCTGGGAAGCTGAGAAGCCTCGGAGAAAAAGGAAAACAGTAATTATCTGATTCGCTTCTCCTGTGTTTTGCTGCTTTGGAATGTGGTTGGAGATTGTTTATCCAACATGGGAATTGTTTTAACTTAATGACCAATCATGGTCTAGCTGTGTCAGGACTCTGGGGAAAGAGTCACAAGATTTTCATTAGTATCTTTAAGCCTTCTCTAAGTATCCTTTCTCTATTCTTTGGTATAGTATAGTATAGTATAGCATTCTTCAATATATTCTAGAAAAACAAAAAAATAAATTAGCCTTCTAAGAACATGGAGTCAGATTCATTTGTTCCTCCTCCATCTGGGGAACCCCAAAAATACCACACTCCCATACATGGTAACAGCAGCAAGCCCCTCTCTGACACTCCTCAAAAATGATTGTTGACTAAAACCATGGCAGTTACCATCATCCATGGTAAAACCATGTTTTAAAACCATGTTAGTCAACATGGAAAATCACATTGGCTGAAACTGATGGGAGTTACCATCATCAGTGTGCCCTGGGTGTCTGAGGATGGGCTGCAGGGACTGGGTACATACATGTTTACACTGTTATTTTAAGACTGTGCTATGGGGAACCTTGTATATTTATTTTCAGTGGACTACTGTACAGAGGCTCTCACCTCTGGCATCCTCTTTCTCAGCTGGTTGCAGCTGGTGCCCTCCAGGCACAAACACAGTGCTGAAAATGGGACAGAGCTTGTGGATCACTACAGCCACTGTGGTGAGCAACATGACACTGAAATGCCTTATGGCTGAAAATGGAATCATGGGGGCTGCAGGGAGAAAGGGCTGGACCACAATTTCACACTTGGATCCATAAAGTGAGACTTTCTGAGTTCACTCAGCCAAAGGGATTTCAGCCTCCCAGTTTGCTCTGCAGAATGCCCTGGCTAGATGCACTGGATCAAACTGGTGGCTTTTGCAGTGGTGCTGAGCTATTACTGCAGGGCATTGTAAGCACATTCAGCACTTGCAAACCTCAGACCACACACTCATCTATGAATTTAATTGCTCAACACCAACACCAAAATATGGAAATGTCAGTTAATGCCCAGATCCACAGGAGGGTGAACTTTAATCAGAGAGTTCTTAGCAGAGGTTGCTAGTTCCATCTCTGCACAGTCAGAAGCAGAAATACCCAAGGAAGAAAAGGCCTGGGTTACTTTTAGGAACAGCACCCACAGCCACCAACCACAGCAGGTTTGCTCCAGTAGATCTGAACAAACCGTTTGCAGTGTCTCTGAAGGGAGAACAGGACACCACCCACGTGGGCACTGAATACACCCCAGGACACAGCAAGCACAGGATAGTGAAACTGTGTGTACCCATATTTTGTGAGGCTAGAGCCCTGTGCTGAAAGCATTGCAGAAATAATCATTGCTCTTTCTTTCAGCTACCAACATTTGAGAGAAGGCACTGAGGGGCCTCTGGGAACAACTGCAAAGAGCAGCTAAAGAATCCAGCTCAAATGACTCTAACACCCAATTTCAGCTTTGCAAAAATGCTCTCTGCCTGCAAGAGCACACCAGGGACAAGTGAGGAGCAAGAGCTCTGGAAAGATCTCAGCTCCACTGCCTTCAGTTATGCTCAGCCCTTTTCCTGTTGCCATGTAGTGAACACAGTGATGCTGGGAGCGGGCTGGGGATGAGGGGGACATTTTTCTGCAGCACTGACACATCTAAGCCACTGAGAGGAGGCAGCAAAGATCAGCCCCTTGCCAGTGCTCCAGTGTGCTGCACCTTAACCATCTCACTGCATGAGAAAACAAAGTAAACTGCAAAAAAGCAAAGGAAGCCACCCAAGTCCTCAGTGAGAACAAGGGGAGACCTCTACCTTCCTACAGAGGAATCAAAAGAAATGAAAACCTCTACACTGCTTCAAGTGGCTTTAGTGGGAATACCCAGATGACTGGAAAATGTAGACATAGGTAACTTAAAAATAAAACAGGGTTATGCAAGAGGCACACTTACAAAAGGTCTTCTTTCTTAACCAGAAATAATTCTTCAAGTGAGACTATTGATCAGTTTGTCACAAGAGCACTGGATAAAGTTGTTTGTGGGACAGCAGATAACCAGGAAAAGCAATGATACAATGAGAAATTAACTTGGCTTTTCATGCCACAGCAAATGCCTGCAGAGTTGGTAAAAAAACATGAGTCCCCAGACGAAAGGATTAGGAAGCTGTGAAACAACTGAATTGCATCTAATTAAAACCACAAAAGCTAAGAGGAAATAAAGGCCTGAGGCCAGCACTGTTGACAATAAATACACCATGAACTGGAGCACAGCATGTATAAATATGCTCTGAGCATATTATTAGCAACAATTTTTCAAGAACACATCACTTTTGATCAAGTTTCAGGTAAACACAGGGGTGACATCCCTTCTGAAGCAGAGAGCAACAGCATCATGCTGTGACAGTGATGCAGCCACGAGGTTTCATTAGCAGGTCCCTTGACAAACCTGCAGACTGAAATGTGCCAGTGGCCTGGGCTGTGTGACACTCTCCATGTGCTGACACAGATTTTCACACCGCCCCTCCTGCTGTGTCCAGCACAAACACAGACTGTGCCACAGAGATGACACCAGCACGGCCCAGCTGAGCTGCTGGAACTTAAATGTTGGGAGATCAATAGGCCAGGTATTATGTCAGATTATGTCTGAAACAGACAAGTGACAGCAAGAAGAAGAGTCTTTCAAAATTACGAGAGCTTCACTCTAGATGGAGAGAAGAAACACAGCTCAGCATGCTCCAATCAAAAAAAACCCACATGGCAAAACTGGCTGCATCTGATAGTATTCCAGAGGAGGTACAGCAAGCCACAGACCAGGCAGTATCAAGCTAAAATTCTACAGCAGTTTCCTTCCCCTGCCCTTCAAGAATACCTGAAGGTTTCCTCTTCATTTTGCATCCAGGGATGCTGTATGCATCTCCAATCCTACCTCTTCCTCCCACAGCCAACGTGAAGGAGATGGACCTGAAAACTCATCACTCACTGTCTGTTTGTGGTGGTGCAAACAGCCTTTACAGGCAATGGATGCCATGGTAATAAGGAGCAGGCTTCAGATTTAGAGTGGGTAATTTGGCCTTTCATCTTATTTCTGATATGAAGGGCACAAAGGTGGCTTGAAGCTGCTTTGAAGTACTTCCCTGCCTCAGAATCCCAGTGTCCTCAGACAAAAGCAGTGATGAGCACAATGCAGCTGAGAGCAAAATCCATAGCAACAGGGAAGCAGAATGCAATGAAATCCCTGTGTGCAGGCTCACTGCAAACAGCTCTGCACATTCATTTAAATTACTTGTGGAAGATAAGATCAGCTGGGTAACAGGAAGACAGTACCAGGGGCTTCTCAAAACTCCCAACAGTTGTTTAACACATTGAGCAAAGGGCTCTGTAAAGCTCTCCAAGGAACCAAGCAGCAGATGGAAAATGGTTCAGAATAAAGAAAGGCTATAGTCAAAATGGACACATTTCCATTTTCAGGCAAAGGCATTGTGCCCTTTGTAATGTGTAGAGGTGCTAACTAATTAATTCTTTCCACCTTAAAAAGAAAAAAATCAAAGATGATAAATGAGAAGTACAGAGGTAGATAAAGGGACTCTTTTCATTCTCTGTCAAGGCAAACGAACAAAAAGTCAACCAAGCAGATTGAAAGGGAAAAGATGAAATCTCAGGGCACAAGACATACATGGCACTCAGTGCCACAAGGGGCTATGGCAGCGAAGCTCAGTAAGTTTAATTTTAGTACAGGTGGGTTTAATTTTAGTGCAGGTTCCTATCTCTATCCTTGCCAGCCAGAGGAGGAACCAAATTCACACTGAGAAGATCCTGGTTCAGGGCTAACTCCTACAACCAGCTGGGTGCTACACAAGTGTTTCTGTGGTCTAGGACTGCCTACCAGCAAGTACAGAGCTAGTAACACAATTCTTCACAAACATATTTGAATTTGGCTGATGAAAAACACTGCATAAAACAGAGATAAATTAAGATTGTGGAAGGGTGCCTGCTCTCCTTTCTGGGCACAGTCTCCAACTGCCTGGATGAACAGACTCTTGGTTACACAGACACATTTGCATCAAGTTGGCCCTTATAAAAGTCTCCACGTTGTCCTGTGAGGTGTGGGGCCTGACCTGTGCCACAGCTCAGCTGCTGGGGTGCTGAGCCTCTGATTTGGTCACCTTCAGCTCAGTCCTTATGCAATTATTTCTCCTGGCCTGCCTAATGCACATTGTTCCGTGGGTGGTGAGAGGGGCTCTGCATCCCCTGAGCCAGCAGAATGTGTTACAGCAAATAAATGTCCTTCTGCCAGGTTTTTTTTTTTCTTTCCTTTGCTGTCTCTAAGCTGAGGGGATCCCTGCACAGCAGAGAGAGCTGCCTGGAGGCTGAGAAACCAAACAAGCAACACAAGCTCACCTGGAAAGCCATGGAGTTAGCTGCAGCCAGGAAGATCCTCAAAGGCAGCTTGGCTTTGTAGGAGCGGTGGCTCCAGAGGCGGTGTGCGCCGGCTGTCACGCCCAGAGCCGTCATCAGGAAACAGAAATACGCTGAAAGACACAAAACCAAAACACAGCGTCTGCCACGGGGCCAGCTGACATCACTTGTGCTCTCTGTGCTGGGAAGATGCTCCTTGCCCTGCCTGCCAACGCCTGCAGGGTGGGCAGACAGGAGGTGAGGCTCTCGGCCCACCTCTGCCTCACAGACTCTTTGCCTGAAGAGGACAGACTTATTTTGCAAGTGTAAAATCAAAACAAGAGCAGATTCAAACATTAAAGAATATTATAGGACAATTTCAAATCTATTTACACCATCTGCAGCAATGTGTTGTTTAGCCAGGGATTCCTGCCACCCTACACACACACAGACATGTTTTGGTTAAAACAGCCTATTTCAAATACCAGAACAAATAGGGGAAATGAGATTCCCAAAAATGGGTTTTGTACTTGTGTCTGCACAAGAGTCCATCCACCAGGGAGCCCTGTTAGACAGGCAGTGGCTTGATAGGAATTCAGTCTGCTTTTCCAAGTATGTAATGTAAAACATTTGTCTTTGCAAAAAGAAAACAAATGTATATGTAGGTGTGTGTCTGCTGTGTCCCTCTATCAACTCCCAGCTCACAGCGCTTGAAATTGCAGCATCTGAGAGAAAATAGAATGGAAAGATATTTGGGAAAATAACAGCAACCATATTTCATGTTGATTGTCACCCCTGCAGACTGAAGAAGCAAATGGACTTTTTCTACTTTGCTGGTGGATCCATCAAAAAGAGATTTACCCAAACTGCTTGCCATTATGTCTATGGCCAAAACCCCTGTCATCTCCTGTACAGCAAACCAAAGCCTTTCTCACAAGATGCAGCAGACAGCTGGAATCAGAATGGTCCCAGTAAAGATGATGCCTCTCTAAAACCTGCTTTGGGTGCCATCACTGAAGAGACAATTCTGATTTTCAGCAGGCTTGAGTGCTCATGGTACTCCTAGAAAAGGCTCATTTGTGCAGTTATGCTGAGTCCTTTGAAGTCTATAATGAAATTAAAATTTCTACTTACCTGAAGAGAGCTACAGAAATGAACAAAAATCAGGCATTCTCTCTGCACATTATCTATAGACATTGCTGAATCTACAGACTACTCTCAGATCAGTAAAAATGCTGGCATCACAACTCCTCACACTCCAGTCTCCACTGCAGAGTTGCAGTTCTTGCATATGCCTTGTTAGAGCAAGGACTTGGGACTGCTATGAAATTAGGGAAAACCTATCCTACCATTTGCTGTGTTTGATGTTGAACTGTGCAGAAACATCACTAAATAAAGCCTTTCAAATCACTCAGATGACTGTGATTTTGTGGGAACAGATCTGTAACACACAGAATACTGACATTATCCAGCTAACATAAAAATATTAAGGTTAGAGTCCTGAATCACTACAAGAACATATTTTATGTGGGCTTTATGACTTTAACCTCCTGAAATCTCCCATCTTCAGCAGTTTTTTTGCTTCCTTTAAAGCACAAGGGGGCTTTTCTCCTGCTTCAAAGCAACAAATCATTTAATTGACCAAACGCTTCTCAAGAGCACCCATCCATCTTAATCATGAATGATTGCTTAAAACAAGAATGAAAGATAAATGGGTAAAGTGAGACATGTGACATTAGGGTTGATTTCACCTCCCTTCTCTGTCCTGTGTAAGAAGGAGGCTGTGTGGTAGCTAACAGACCACATGGAATATCTGCACTGAACACAATCAGGGACAAGAAGCCTCTCTGGCCCTCTCCAGCCCCCCAGGGAATTGGCAGCTCCAGCCCACTCCTGCAGTGCTCAAGTGATCAAGGGAACAGCTGGGGCTCATACCCACGCACCATGCCTATTTTTTGGCTTTGCAGAGGAGGAATCACAAGAGCAGGAATCTTCCCAATATAAATCCCAAGGGCTGAAACATCCCCAGAAACAAACAAACAAAATTACTCAGGAGGTTCAGTGTCAGAGCAGAAAAAAATCCTGTCAGACAAATGCACTGCTTGGTGATAACAAGTTTTGTGATTCTTACAGCAATTAAGGTGCCCAAAAATAATATTTGACCTAATGTATAAATAGCCAGGAGGACAAATATTTGCCATGTAAGGAATAGGTGTCAAGCTTTCCTTTGCAGAATAAATTAGGATCTCAACCCAAAAATCGGACTACCAACCATTTGATTATATATTAATAATGCACAGCTACAATATCTGTATGAGAAGATACTGCTTGCTTACCTGTTCCATTTTTGGGGATAGGAGTGTGTGTAGGGGGTGAACATGTCAGTGAAACACAGAAGGATTGCAATGTGGAGCAAAGCAGCCAGTTAACAGCAATTCCTCCTTATATTGAAAACACTCTCTCAGAAATGGAGCTAAACGGGTTTCCCAAGTAATAAAGAGTAAATAATATTTATGGCAGAAAAAAGGGGAAAAAAATAAAGCCACAAGAAAAGTACCAATTAACAACCTGGAATTCAAACAACTAATGCTATATTTCTTTTTAATTTAGTGGGATACCTAGAGGAAAATGGTAAAATAGTCAGATGTGTCCTCTGCATGTTCTGCTAAGGACTAGACAGGAGCATTTCCAATCAGCTCACTCGACAGAGCACAGCATAAGCAAAACAATTCAGAACTGGAGCAGAGGGAGAACCACTTAAAAGAGGGAACAAGGAGGAAGAGAGGGAAGAGAAACCAGCAGGTAAAACTGTGCAAAAGGACAAAAGAGAGACCCAGAGCAGGGGGACAGGGAGAGGATGCAAGAGAGACAAGACACAGGAGGTTAAAGCACCATGCAGGCAGGGAGCTGGAGGGTTGCTAGGCTTCCAACACACTGTGCCTGTGCACAGCTGCTATTTATGGGAACATGCCAGAATCAATAGGCAGAAGATTTGTATTCAACATTCTTATTAATGACCTGAAACAAAGGCAAACAGCATACTAATTACAACAGTGGATGATGCTATATTTGGAGCAGCAGTGAGAGAGCTAAAAAAACAAGGAAGGCTCCAAGGAGAAAGAGGGAAAGAAGGGCTCAAAGTAAAGACAAAGCAAAGTAATGTAGTTTGGGGAGCAGTAACTGGAGACAGGGACCTGTGAGGAGGATGAGAAGCTTGGGGAAGCAGGAGCCTGAAAGGAAGATCACCATCAGTTCATAAAATATTCCCAGTGGGCCATATGATAAGGCAGCATGACATCAGTGTGATTTTGAACAGCAGGCACAGAGGTATCATCTCACTGTCAGACAGGAGCAATGAAAACTACACCAGCTAAATAATTTAAAAATGGATGGCAAATCAACAACATCAAACATTTGAGCCACCTTTTTCAGAACAACTCATTATGCCCATAGCTGGATTTCTAGAAAACTTTCACTAAGCCTGGCGCCATACTCTTCTGAAAATCTCAGTATCCAGGGAAATGGCTTCCCATGAACGTATAGGGAGATGTTGCCACAGCCTGTATCTACAGGCATCAGGAAATCATCCTCTCATCTTAGTTGTTGCTCAAACTGGAGCAGATCTCACCCCCTGAAAATTTCAATTCTGTTTGATGCTAAATATCAAAATTAGAACTTCTTCTGTTTCTGAAACCTGGGACCACATTAGAAAGATTTATTCACCACATTTATTGTTTGTGAATCCAGCACATTACAGATTGATTTTGACTTTTATCTCGTTATTAAAAAAATTCAAATCAACCAAAAGAAGAGGCTCAGCAAACACTGGGTTAACTCTGCATATCTGAACAGACAATTCTTGCTCCTGAAAGCGAGGAGATGACTGGCCATCCTTGTTCAGCACAGATGACAAGGAAACACTGTGGGATAGCAACCATCCCCACGTTACCCATGTCAGACACAACCCAGTTAGATGGAGCAAATCACAATTATCTCAGAGGGACCATACATCAGACAGGAAAACAGGAGCAGTGAAACAAAATCAACTGCACTTTCACAATAGCACTACTGTCAGCACACAAACCATCTTTAAAATACACAATAATGTCACAGAGCTGTTCCCATGGGGTGGCAGCACACAGAGCCTGGCACCAGCTCACACCAGTGGCTCTGATCCCTGTGTGTAGATGGCAGGGACAGGAGGGACAGCAGGGCTGGAGCAGGGAAGGGAATCAGGCCTTCACAGACTCACTGCAGGCATCACTCTCCTATGTGGCTCCCAGTCCCTTCACAGGGAGGAACAACCACATGCCTGGAGAGCCACCATCCTCACACTTTGCTCTCTGTGAGCACAGAGAGCACTTTGCTCTCTCCACACACAGAGCCCACCACAGCCCTATTTTCTGAACACACTTTGGGACCAGGCAGCTTCTGTGAAGCTTTGAGCCTGTTTGCATGTCACAGCGTGTAAGAAACTTTTTTCTGGTCCTGGAGCAGATTTGGTTTTAAGTCAAGTGATGACACATCTTACATCAGCCAGGATTGGGGTGTACTACATCAATGCCAGCAAGCTGGGAAGAAATTCCCGGTCTCTCCAGTACCAACAATGGAGAAAAACATGTGGGGGAAAGTGCTCACTCCTTTAAACAAGAGATGGCAGGCCATGAGAGATCAGGGCAGTGGCTCACCTGGCCACATATGTTCTTCTGACAGGGGTAAGGGGAGTTGCTATGCAGTGGAGACTGAATTAAAGAAGAATTAAAAAACTAATTAAAAAGGAAAAAAGAAAAAAAGAAGACAACACAGGCCAGCTATTGTCGCACTAGCACTGCCTGCACTTCAAGTGGTGTGGACTTCAAGAGGTGACATTTTGCACAGAGTACATGAAGAGTAATTACCAAGGCAAGTAATTACTGGAGGCTGTCCCAGAATTGTTATCACACTTGCTCTGACCAGAAGGGTGACAGACCTTGGGTCAGGATAGCCACCAAGGGTCAGGGCCTTGGCTTGATGTCTTGTTCTGAGGACATCAGCTCCATTTACTCCTGTGCTGGCTGCTGCCAACCCCCTGATGCAAAGGCCTGCTCACAACCAGCCCACAGCATTATTTTGTACGTGCTCAGGGAGCTGCTCCTTCAGCAGTGTCTGCACACTCCAGCTGCTATTGTGGAAAAACCTTAGCTCTTCTACTGCCAACTTTCTGGGGATGTTTCAGAAGCACTGTGCTCTGATGGAAATACCACTGCTGGGTCAGGACACCCCCAAGACTGTTCAGCCTAGCAGGTCTGACACATTCCCAGGCCCAGCCTGAAGTCACATTCAGAAAAAGCATATACATTTTTGCAAACACACTCTGTGTCTCCAGCAGTTCAAGGATCAGCAGGCAAGATCCCCTGGATACAGGAGGGAGTAATTTCCTCAGATGTGAATTCTAATCACACTAATGGCCAAGGAAGCACACCTTTTGCTTGGGGAATTAAAATTAACAAATGCAAGGGCTGTGCTTCACCTGTAGACATCTGTTACCTCTTCAACAAGAGGGCAGCTGGAGACAGCTGGCCTTAAAATTATGTTCATGATGAAGACATCTTGTGACATGACACCATTTGGTGGAAGTTCTCTCTCCACAGTGGCCAGCAAAGTCTCAAGCAAGCTGCTGAGAAATTTTAATCTTAGCACAGGCCATTTTTCTCCCCTGTATGTAAGATAACACAACTCGACTCATTTGTATTAAAAAAAAAAAAACTATTTGAGGATTAAAAATTACAGGAATGGACATGAAACTTTTGTTTGCTTCCACACTAGCATCCTGTGCTTATTCAATCAGATAAAAATTGCTTGTTAGGGAATTTTACTAACCAAATGAGTCAAACCCAAAATCTTCCATTATGCTGCAAGAACTGCATGAGACATTCAAACAGCAAGTTGCTCAAGCACAAACATGCAAAGCTGACTGACTGCCATAAATATGGAATACTCCTGTAACTTCCAGTGGTGATTCTTTCCTTTCTAAAAATTAAATTACATCTGCATATCCTGTATCTGCCTTCTCCTCCTCACTTGGGTTTTGCTGTTATTCGGTGGCAGATTTAGGACTAAATACCACCAAACCAGGGAAAGTACTTCCAGTGATGCCTAACTTCATTCCCTCTGAAATTCAGGGCAGTGCTGCCACCCATTTCAGCAGCTGCACCATGCCTGGTCTCTTCTGAACTCCCAAGAGATTCTCCACTTCACTACACACACAGACAGAGGTAGAAGCTTCTCTTCTGATTCAACACCAGGGCTCAGACCAGAAATGCAGCTGACAATTCTGTAGTGTCTCCTATGCTCTTTTATGCTTTCATTAGATAACGTTGAGTTTGGAGATAGACTTTCTTAAAATGCCATGTCTGCCCTCAGAATGAAACGTTTTCCTACCCCAAATCAGGGCAGCAGTCTTTCCAAACAGCTCAGTTAAAAATGCTGGTTGATGTCCCACACTGCACCAGTGGGAGGGCCAGGGTCACCATGCAGCATTCTTAGATGTAGATTAGATATCAAGACCCCAGTACAGATCTGTGCTGCTAAACTCCAGGGAAACCTTGGAGATCTCTTCCTCCACAGCAAAGAGACACCAGGCAGCAGTAACATATCATTTAACTTGCAGCATAATGCTGAAAAAAAGCCTTCTTTCCTGACCTGGAACTACAGTTATTAAGGAGGAAGAAATTTTCACCGTAGTCCCTAAATTGCTGCCAAGAAGCAATGCTGAATTAGTGCTCTGGCCCTGGGGTCTCTGGGATGGAAACACTGCTCTGCTAGCCAACTCTCTGCTCACTGAGCCCTGCTAACTATCCAAGGCTGGCATCCAAAGCTCCTTGGGCTGTATTCAAGCGAGCAAATGAGAATTAAAAAGCACTGGCATGCAGCAGCACCAATTCCCTGGGCCGCCCACCATACAGGTCATGCCAGCTCTCACGGGGAGCCGTGCTTCCCTGTGGAGAGCAAACATGCAAAATCCCAGGCCAGAAAGTTTCATCTAAAATTAGATCTACACATCCTCTGAGCTACTCTAAATTGAGCCAAGAGAGACAGAGATAAGAGGAAGCACATCAAAGGCAAAGGGGAAGCAGAGTTTCAGAGCTGCACAGAAGATGATTTCTGATGATGCCCTGCTCCTGCCCCTCTGTACCATGGTGGAGCTCCAGGGGAAGCCATCTATCACATCCCTTTGGCCCTGCCACCACCAGCTCATGAAATCCAGGCTGCCTCTGCCTGGATGCATATGCCTGTGTATGCATTTTCAGGAACATTCCCCAGAGCCAGCACTTTTGGCTGAGTATACAAAAGACTTTATTCCAGTTGGAATAGCAGAAATGTTCATATTGACAGCTGCACCCAATGTGACACAAATAAAGCCAATAGACCAATGGAAATCGTGGCTGACAGCAATTATTCCAGCCAATGCCAGAACTCCCCTAGGAAGGAAATACAGATTCCCTGAACTCACCAGCAGCTGAAGATTGTCTTAAGATGTCGAACAGCTTGAATATATTTTTAGATCAAAAGAGAAGGCTGGAAAATGCTTTGGCTTCTCTGAAATTTTTGATGCTTATGTGTAGCCTGTCTCAGCTCAGCTGGGTCCTGCGTCATCACAAAACCACGGGCAGATTTCACTCCTCTCCTAGTGACCTCACTGCTGTCCTCAATCCGCACACTGACTCGGGCTCTGGTGGGTTTTAAGTGCTCTATAAATTCTGTCAGGACAGAATAAATGCCAATTTTACCTCTCTTTTTCAGGGACAGAGTAAAAAAAATAGCATGGTTAAGGCATTAGCACAGCACCCCAGAGCCTTGTGTTCAGCAGGCAGCTCTGCCCTGAGGAAAAAGGTTTAGTTATTGTTTAGTTATTGCTTAACAACCCTGTCCAAAAAGGAACAAAGCCAAAGCTGACCCTGTGCAGAAGCAGGTACACGACAGGGGAATGCCCTGCTCTGACCCAGCGCCCTCCCTGGGCATCACCAGAGCAGAGATCTGATGGGTGTGACTTTGCAGGACTTCATAGTCCAGATGTCATGTTTCCTTATCACTGCACCTTGCCTAGCTGTTTTGTGCCTGCTCCACTTGTATGCTATCAGCTGCTGTACCTCTTCCTTCCAAAACCAAACAGAGCTCAGAGCAAAACCTGTTGCAAAAAAAAATGGCCTCTTCCAACTTTCTCTCCAGGCAGTTTTTGCCTCAGAGCTGGGCAAAGCACTAAACCTCATTAAAATCAGAAGGCACAAGCCCCCTGCACCCAACAGGTCAGTCAGCCAGAGCTGTCAGGATGGAGGATGGTGCCAGGGCAGAGGAGACCTTGTGTGTGGGCAGGACAACGCTCCCTGGGGGCATTCACCAGGTGATTGCTCCCCACACTGCCCCACTGACTGCTCACTGTGTCCCTGCAGCACAATCAGCCCTGCCCCAGCCCAGCTCTGCTCCTCCAGTGAGCTCTAAATGTCTTGAGAAGGATCCTCCAGAAATCCCCATCCCCTGCTGCTGAGGACCAAGAGGGATGGCAGGCACACAATTCCCCATGCCAGCATCACTAACAGCCTTCCCCTCTGTTTCACACCAGCTTTGCTTTACTTAGCACAGTAATTGTTAATGTTTCACTCTCCAGTGGGGCAGCACATTTTATTGTTAGCCTACATGGTAAAAAAAAAACCTGATTATAAGAAATTGCTTGGCTTCAATTCTAACATTGGTGTTAGTTACTAGTGCAGCTGTGACTGCAGGGAGGGTAGGTGGAGTGGCAGAGATGAGGAACCACACTAAATTCAGTGCAGTAACCCCCCTGAGACTTCTCCTGCAGACAAGTCCATCCTGACTCATCCACCGAAACTCCTCAGAGCCCGTATTCTGCCATCCCCACCTGCACATGGAACCAAAGATAAAAAGCTAGAGGCAGAAATCCCTGATGACTCCCCAGAGCTGCCTGCACCAGCTCAGGGACTGGAGGACCATGGCTAAAGAAGGCACTTTATGCTTTTGTGGCCTTTGGCTGGGCTTTTATGTGTTTGCCAGAGCCAGCTCTGAGGGTGCCAACAAACCTCCCCTTCAAGGGGCTGCTTCACAGGGATGCCTCTCCCAAGCCCACAATATCAGGGGGCAGCCCAAATGCCAACAACCTGCCAAATTCAGACAGGGATTTTTACCTTTGCTGGATCCAGCTGTCATCTCTGTTCTCATCACACAGATCAAAGGGAAAGAGTGCTTGAAGTTCTTGTGGCTTGGCTGGTCAGAGCAGCCCAGCAGTGCTTTGTGCTGGGTGAACATCCCAATATCAAGCACACACAGCTTTACTGCTCACTCATCCATTCCCACTGTAGGAACTCCTCAGGAGTGCCCTGAACCCACTCCTGAGAGCAACAGGACCAAAGGACTGTCACAGACACATTTTATGAAAAATCCTTTCCTTAGGATTTTTTTCCTGAGAAGCTAAGAGGCCTCTGGAACAAAATGTAAACAATGGTTATCTGCTGCTGTGGAATGCAACAGGTGCATCTGTGATTGGTCTCATGTGGTTGTTTCTAATTAATGGCCAATCAAAGTCAGCTGGCTCAGGCTGTGTGGTCAGTCACAAGATTGTGTTATCCTTCCATTCTTTTTCCTTTGCTTGCAAGTCTTCTGATGAAATCCTATCTTCTATTCTTTTAGTATAGTTTTAATATAACATATATTATAAAATAATAAATAAGCCTTCTGAAACATGGAGTCAGAGTCTCATCCTAGGACCCCTGTGAACACCACCACAATGGACCATCACACACACCCAGGGCTCAGCACACACATGGAATTTTCTCCCCATTCTTGTGCTCACAGGGATCATGTGATGTGCAGCACACAGGACAGAGGGAAACAATACAGGAGCAGCAGCAATGCACTGGGGATGAAATCAGGATAAGGAACAAAAACACATACAGCTGAACACTGTGACAGACAAGGCCCTAAGGAACCACCTCCAGCAACAGTTAAACAAGAGAGGAGTGAACACTGGGGAAGGGAAAACATCCAACAGGCAGAGTGTCCTCAGCAGGAGATCACCTCAGAGCAGGATGCTGGAACAGACCCAGGAACACTCTGTGACTGTACCCATCCATACCTATTCCATGAACAGGCTGCCCAGGGAAGTTGTGGAATCTTCATCCCTGGGTGGATTCAAAAGATGAGCAATTGTGGTGCTTAGGGACATGGTTTAGTTGTGGACTTGGCAGTGTAGGCTAGTGGTTGGTCTTGATCATCTTAGAGATCTTTCCCAACCCAAGTGATTCTGTGATGCTGTTCTATCTGTGCATTGTGTGAGAGCATGTTCCCAGTTTTACCCTGGACATGGAGCTCAGCCCATTCCCAGAGGTGCTCCAGCCAGCCCCAGATCCAGGGCTCATGCCATTTTTAAGGAGAGAAACACTGTTTGAGAAAATACTTTGTTCTTCTCAGAGATGATGGGAGTTTAGCTCTTGATGCCAGGAGGGAAGGAAGAAGCCAAGAATTTGGCTATTCAGAGTGACAGCTGTATAACTACACTTTCAAATGGGCCAGGGGAAGAAAAGCCAGTCCAAAACCTCTCTGGAGACAAGCAGGGCTACTCCCCTGGGCAGATGCGCACCCCAGAGATGCAATTAACATTTGGATGCTCCACCTCATGATCTAGTGGAGCAGCTGCTGTCTTGAACTGCTGAAAGCATGGTGGAGCTGGGAGCTGATGGACAACAAGACCAGCCTCCTGTGTTCCACAGAAACCTCCCAGAGCTGCTCTCTGCTCATGGCTGAGACTGTCCTAGGAGCCAGCAAACAGGAGATCACCATGAGGGATCAAGGTGAAAAAAGGTCCTTCTGTTCATTAAGCCCTTCCCACCAAGTATCCAAGATAAATGCATTTGTTCCCTATTTCTGACCCAAAATCTCACCTACAGAAATCACCTGAGCTGTCAGAAATCACAACCACTGTCCAGGCCACAGGGGAGCACAAGCACTCTCCAGACTGGCAGCAGGAGTGACAGAGAAGTTTCCATCAGATGTCTCCGTTTCCCTGGGTGTGAAACAGAGACAATATTTGCACTCTCCTTCATCCACAGAGGTACCAAGGGGAACTTCCCTGGGGCTAGGATGTTTTTATTTACAGCTGTCTGGCTGTGGGTAGGAATGGTTTGGCACTAAAGCCAGTTAATAACCAGAAAGCCAGCAGGTGGCACTCAAGAATATCCAAGACACTGGAATCATGCAGGACCAATAAAACTTGCATCTGCAGTGCACAACAGCAACCTGTGCCTCATTACACAGGCGTGCTGCCCACCAGCAGCCTGAGAAAGAGGCGATAACCCTGAGTGCTGAGACCACAATTGCTTTAATTGCCTTTATTGAAGGGATCCAAGCATCCCAGGTGGGATCCAGGCATCCGAGGCAGGATCCAGACTCCTGCCTGGAGCAGCTTGCATTTCAGCAGGGGTGCAGCTGGGCAGCGCTGCTGCTCTGTCTGCTCTCCCAGCACTCGTGCACGGGGGAAAGCTGAGGATAAGCATGGCAAAGGGCTCACCACGGCTGAACATGAACAATCTGGAGCTCTCAGGAGCACTAAAGCATCTCCTAAACGCTGCTAAAACAACAGCAACAAGCCTCCCTTCCCATATGAGCACCATTCAGGCAAGGTCATGCTCCTTGCCAAGCCCAGGCTGTGGCAAGGCACAGCAGGGTGTGACATCCACTCCTCCTTCATGCAGCTCTGCCAAACACATCCAGGTGATTTGGGATTTCTGGGTGGCCATGCTTGTGCAGGTTTTTAAAGGTGTTTCAGCAGCCTGAAATGAAAGGCTTTAAAGCAAGTAAACAGCTGCATCTCTTTTGCAGTGGCTCTATTTCCTAAAATTAATTTGGCTACTTCAAGTGCTTCCTCCTGAGCCCTCTGCAAAGACTAAAAAGCACCTTTTTCCAATCAAAATCCAAGACAACCATATGATCCCCCAGATGGAGTCTTTAAGAAATTCTCATGAGCCCACCAAAAGAAACTGTGAGCAGCTGTTAGCATTGGGCCCTGCAGTGAAGCATACTTCCCTCTGTACAAGGATTTCAGAGTTTTTTTGTTTGCTTTCCTAAATCAAACATAAAACTCACTGGGACTGCCACAGGGTGGAGCTGGCTGGAGCAAGGAGGGTCCTGGATAAGAAGCATAATTTAATGGCACGTTACTGTCGTAGGTGACCTCTGGAAGGTGCTGCAGCAGCCCAAAAGAGGACATCAGTGAGCCACAGCCCCAGCTGGCCTCAAGCACCCCTTTGCACAAGTTCCTTCCTGGAAAATCTCCATGCCAGCCCCACCAGCAGTGAGCTGCTCCCTCCCTGCTCAGTTCCTCCAGGGTGGATGGTGATGCCTCCCCTTCAAACCCCCGTGGTGCTGAGCACCAGGGGGAAGGCAGCAGGGTCTTCTCCACTCATCCCCACACCAAACCACAAGTCAGGCTGGCAAAGAGCAACGCAAGGGAGCTCCCAGCGAGCCAGGGCTGCACCGCAGGGGACATTCCACATCCACTCAGCAGGTTCCATGGCTGTCCCACGGGCACAGCCCAGGGCTGCTGGATGCCTTGCACACACCATCTGCTGCCTCTCGGGTCAAGGCAGCTCCCAGCTCATGGAAAATTCTGACATGAGGAATTTCATTGTTTTTGTTCAGTTTGGACTGAAATCAAATTCCACAGAGACACTGGGATGGCCCTGAAAGCCTGTGTTTCAACCAGCTTATCTGTACATCCCTTGAAAGATAACCCAATTCCCGGTTCTGCAGCAATCCACATCCCCAGTTCTGCAGCACCCAGAGTGCTGTTTGGGATCCCTGGTGCAGCCCCAGCTCCATGTGGGGTGTGGGAAGCTGCAGCACGGGCCTCAGGGTGCTGGTGCAGGAGGCAGCAGGAACAGAGGAGCACAGATAATCCAGGGTAAACAACCAGCTGAGCCTTCCTTGGCAGCGCTCTCCCATTGTCTATTATGTACAGCTGGACAAATGTCAATAAATTACCAATGGAAATGAGCCCTGCCGAGCAGGCAGCTTGGCCTGAGCAGCTGTTTTCTAGGTGGCACAGTGGCATTTCAGCTCCACTTTGCCATCGGTGCTGCAGCAGCTGCCTCCCTCCAGGGGTGGGAAGGGAGAGAGGAAAGCAAGAGGGAGGGTTTGTACCTGGCCTCCCTCAGGGGAGAGCACAATGAGAGGTGGATATCTTGGGGGAGGAGAAGGTAAGAAGCCAAGCAGGCAGTGGTGAGTCATGGGAAGCTGTGGCTTCCTGCCAGACACCATGGAGGTCACAGCCAGCACTGGCATCCCACTCCCAGCACGCTTGTTCCTGCAGCTTATCCATGGGGGAGCAGTGGTGGGGAACACAGAGCAGAGCAATGCAAGGGCTTGCACAGGATCACTGGGAAGCTTCCTGAGTGCCAGGAAAGCTTGAGAAGAAAAGCCCAGAGGGATGCATGGAAGGCTGCAGCTCCTCCATCTGCACCCTTCAGCGTACACACATCCCTGCACTACCTGACACTACTCCCATACCGCCATCCAAGTTTGCCAGCGTGCCAGCCCGGCTCCGAAGGCTGGCTGGCAGCCAGCGCCCACAGAAAGGCAGTCTCACAGCTGATCTGCACAGGGAAGGAGATGTGGAGAACTGGGAAGGGCGAGGGACACCTCTGATTGACACCTATTCCTCCCAGCACAACTTCACTGGTTGGCTCTTGCACACCGGAACGAGGTGGGTTTGTCAACTTCAGCAACAGCCACTCTTTTTGATCTACCCTGAGTGGCTCAGAGGGATCTCAGAAACAGGTCACCAACATGACAGCAAGCTAATTTGTCTAACATATTCTGCAGGAGAGTGTGTATTTTCACGTTGCTCAGCACCTTTGAGGTGGCAGCAGCCAGTTGTGAGAATGGCATGCAGTGTCCAGGACAGCTGGAGCCAGCACTCTCACTCCCTGCTGTGGAGCCCCTGTAAAAACCACCCACCAAACTCCCATAAAAACTCCGTGGTCTGCTCTAGGGTGGCTGTTAAAAATAATTATGTCAAGAAATGAGAGGCTCTCGCTTTCAGAAGGAAAGGCATTAAACTGCAAAGTCGTTGAGAACTGTTTATTATGTAGTGTCTGTTTAATCTCCACCAGGAAAAAATACCTTGGAGGATGGAGGGCTGAATTGGTAATTCCATCCTTTGCCTCCAGCCTCAGAGGGATTTTTTGTAATGAAGCACAGTGAAATCAGAGATGATTTCAAATTGTCTTCTTGGAAAGGCAAAACAGAAAAAGCAAGCCCACCTGCCTGCACACAACAGGACCTAAAAGGGTTGAAAGCAGACCACAGGCTGTGCATTCCAGCCACACAGCTCCCACAGGCTCTCCTGGTCTCCCAGATGGCCCAGCTGTGGCCAAGATAAACTATGAAATCAGCCTGAACACAATCAGGAATAGGGAGGAGAGAGGAGTAGTGCTTGCAGAAGGAAACTGTGCAAAACAACCACCCCACAAACCTCTTCTGGCCGTGAGCAAGCCGGGGGGGGATTGTGCAAACCAGGCTGCCAGTCAAATGCCAGTACCCTCCAGAGACCCAGAAACTGAGGCTGGTAACTGAGGGAGATTCATTTCCCAACTGCAAGCAGCAATGGTGGCAATTTCTGGGAGATTAAGACAGACTGAATATTAAAAGCTGAACCTGTGAAATAGAGATTTAGGACTTCTCCAAACAGAAGTAATAAGCCTGACTTCTAAAGCATTTAGCTGGGGCTTCTGAAGAGTCACCTCGACAGTAATGATGGCAGCCTAACAACCCAAATTCCATGTCTGTGAGTTCCTGCAGCAGAGACCCTTCTTTCTTCTGTATAAAAGAATCCCAGGCTGTTACATCCTCCACTTACCTCAAAGCAAGGTATTTATCGAAGAAATTGCATCAGCTGTAAGGCAGCACTCAAGTTTTTACCCTCTTGGCCACTGAGATTCATATGAATCAATCAATACACAGTTCTGCCTGCTGAACAGTGCTGCTGACATTCACCATCTATTTGGTCTCACAAACCCTGACAAGCCTCGCACAATACTGCAGTGCTTCTATGTAGCATTTTCTCCCGGCACCGTTCTTCTGTGGAGAAAAGAGGACCTCACCACTGTAGGATGCAAGAAAAGAAGCTGTATTTCATATTCCCTTCCCCAAAAACCGAATCCTTGGCTTCTCACAGCGAGCAGGACAGACGCTGCAAGCCATCTCGCCTCAGAAAGCACAGCCTGGCTTATCGTGTCTGTGCCAGCACCTTACAACACTTACTCGACTTTCACATCCTCCCTAATGAAAATTTGTCATCACCTTCCTCAAGAAACAAACGAGGAGCTGATTTTCTACTCCAAACCGGAGCAGAAACGCGCGGGTGTTCAGAGAGTAACACGGTGAAACAGCAAAGGGACGGCCAGCGCGTCCTCCCTCAGACCTTTACACCGAAACACCAGCGCTTGACTGGGCTTTTTTTAACAAAAAAAAACCCTGATAAACGTAACCGGAGGCAGAGCGCCTCCTGTTTCTACAGCAACCGAGGGCCCGGCGCGGCGCTGGCATCCCGGGAGCGGCCGGGGGGGGGCTCGGGAACAAAAGCCACAAACAGGGCACGGACCCGGGGAAACCGAGAGGCGCCCGCCGCCCCCCGCCCCACCTGTGGCGCAGCCCGGCACTCACCCCAGAGCAGGGTGAGGATGTGCGCCCGCGGCACCAGGCTGAGCGCGTACACGGCGCCCAGGTGCAGCAGCCCCATCAGCACCACGTTGCGCCAGACGATGGCCTGCCCTCCGGGGCTCGCCGTGCCCGCCGAGCCCGCCGAGTCCGCCGGGCCCGCCTCGCCGCCGGCCGCCCTCCGGGGCGCGGCCATCGCTCCGGCCGGGCGCTGGGCAAGGCCGGCGGCGCTCCCAGCAGCGGCTACGGGCGGCCGGGCCGCGCCGCTGCCACCGCCGCATCTGTTGCTGCCACCGCCGCCGCCGCCTCCATGGAGCCGCCGCGCCGCCGGCTGCGCCCCGCACCGCGGCGGGGACGGGCGGGGGCGGCCGCGGGGACCGCATAGCGACAGCCAATGGTGGCCCCGGGCCGCCCGCTCCGCCCCGGCCGCCGCTCCGGCCCCGGCTCCGGCTCCGCCCGCCGCCGCCCCCCGGCGCGGCCCCGCGCAGCGCGGCCCCGCGGCCCGGCTCCCTCAGACAAAGCTTCCCGTGGCGATTCCTTCTGCAAGGTCGAGCCGTCACAGTAAAAGGTGCCGCTAGCGGGAGCAGGTGTTGGAGAGGTGCTGGGTAGAGTGTCCTGCCTGGCAGTGCCGAGGCGGGCACCGGACACGAGCGCACGGACTGGCAGCGAGCCGTCGGCTCGCACACCCGAACGAGGGGCGGCCTCGCTCGGTGCTTACCCCGTCCCACCATTGCTTCAGCGCTCAGGTGTGGCTTCGGGGGACACGCGGTGTGTCCCCTCCGTGCTGCCGCGACCTCCCATTGCCAGCTGTACGGGAGGGAAGGGATCCCGGGGCACCGGGGATGCCGGGGGCCGCACCACAAGGGTGGCCCGGAGGAGCGGGCGGCGAAAGCAGCTCCCTGTCACTAGCGAGGTGCTTCACCTGCCCCGGGGCAAGAACAGCCTGCACAGGCAGCATCCGGAGGGTTTGAGGCATTAGATGGGAACCAGGCAATGATTCCAGTTAAAACGCTTGCCTGTGATGCGTTTTGTTTGGTGCTGAATGCTCCTGGGAGGACTGGAGGGAAGGAGGGAGCGGCCCAGGAGCGCGATCAGCCCTCTGCCCTGGCTGGGACCAGATTTTCCATGATTTACAGCTTGCCACATCCTTCACTTGCTGCACCAGCACCGCAGAAGAAGGTGATTAAACTTGTGCTGTGCTCTCCTGCCCTGACCTCCTCCAGGTGCCCAAGGTCAACTGCCAGGCTCATTTCAGTTGTACCTACTACTGATCTAATAGGTGACACTCATCTTCCTGCTTGGACTCTGATGTTGGGGGCAGGCAGGAGAGAAGACTCCATCCTTCAATGATTTTTCCATCATTGTGAGGGAAGAAGCCCCCACACTGCGGAGAAGGAACCTGCACAGCCCAAGCTCACCTCTGCACACCATTGACAGGATGCCCTGAGTGTTTAAGGCAGGAATATCAGGGTTCAGGGTGGATGAAATGGGAATGCTACCAGGCAGCAAGGAAGCACGGTGACCTAGGGAGCACATCTCGCTGAAAAGGCAGGATGTAACTGTTCATCCTGACCTGTTTTTGCAGACTGTTAAAGCATGGCACAGGATAGATGTCAGTCTTGTATGCTCGTGCAGATGCAGGTGGCACTGAAGCCTCCTAGCTGCCTTCCACAGACACTTCTGCCACCCTGGCAAGAAGCAAACACATACAAATTGCTTTGCCAGATTTCCAGCTAATTCAGGTCACTGAGGAACACATCTGTGAAGGTTCCCTCTGTGAGTCTTTTGAACACAATACTGTGAGTTTCATACCCCACATTTGTCTCTAGTTCCCAGCAGTTTGCTTACAGAGGAGCCAACACAGCAGGGAAAGCAGGTGAACAAAGATGACATGAAAAATGCTCTGCTGTGGCCATGGGTCCTCTGGGTGTAGGGAGTGCTGATGCTCAGGGTGCCACTGTTGGGTAACTTTTGGGAAGGAGAAGTCCTCGTGTCCCTCTCCAAGTGAAGCTGGCTGCATGCAGAGGAAGCTTGGCAAGTGCAGCAGCAAAACTGTAAGGGGGATATCATGTGGTACCCAGCCCAGATGGCTCCAGAGCAGTCCCTAATGCTTGTGGAGTTGCTGGTTCTGACGGAGGAGCAGAGGAAGCCCAAGGCAGACCTAAGTATCCCCTTTGAGAATGTCATTGCACAGTCATTCCTCATGCATGGAGCCCATCACTGCCCATGCATGTTCCTCTGCCCCCAGAAATCACTGCTTGGGCAGTGGCAACTCAGTGACAGCATCAGCATTTGTCCCAGGATCACTGCAGGGGCTGTGGGAAGCAGCATATTTTGGGACATGATGCTGTGAAAACATCTACTCTCTTGAATAAAAGTATCTGGCTACACAAATCATAGTGTCAGGACTACATGTTGCAGAAACAGGTCTGGACTTTCAGATTAAGGTCTTGCTAGTACCCAGAAATGCAAAGAAAAGATTTTGCAAATCTGAATCCTACTTTCCCTTGGTAAAAAAATAATATTGGAAAACATTCAGTGAGCCAGAATTGCCTAGAGAAAAAAAAACCTGGGGAGCTGCAACCAAAACAGCAACAGAGTTAAAAAGAGATTTTCTCAGTAAACATTCCTCAGTTCATATTTTTAAAAGCAAAGGATGTGCAAGTCTGGAAGAAAAAAAGGAAAAAAAAAAAGCTTGAGTGTAGTTCAGAGATTTGGAAACAACTTGGTTTTGTCTGCTGTACCCAACGGTGAATGTGGACATGCTGAAAAGGAGAACTCAAGGCAGTGTTTTGAGAGGAAGGTGACAGCCTCCCTCTTGTCTGCAAGCCTCCATTTTGCCTTTGCTGTCAATTCCAGCTGGACTTTCTGTTGTCATGCCTGAGTTTGGCCTCCCCTGCTGCCACAATGCCTTTTCTGTGCAGGTAAAAGGGGCACCTGGCGCTGAGCCATGGGCCAGGGGACCTGTCTGTAGTTCTTGTTCCTGTCTTGTGCACGGGCTTCAAGTGATCTCACTGTGTGGTCTGCCTCACACAGGTCTTGCTTGAATCTCACTGCTGGGTGAAAGGGCTGGAGTACAGACTCAAATCCACTCTCAGGAAGCAGGCAGGAGTGTGATTCCCCCCGGGACTGAGCCTGCCTGAAATGCTGCAGCAGGCTGCTGAACACAGTGGCACAGGCTCTGAGTAGTGCTTCAGTGCACCCACAAGTGATCACACATCCTCTCAGCCTCGCCACTGACAGAGGGCTCATCCATCATCTGCACCGAGGTGTGAAATGTTGCCCTGGACACCAGCCTGGGAATGCCTCACTGGCACATTCCCACTGCTGATGGGGACAGCTGTCTCTGGGCACAAAGGTACTTCTGTGCTGCTGGGAGCAAGGAGGTTGTAGGTTACTCTGCCAGCACAGCTGAGTGTCCCACAGCCAACGTGAGAACAAAGACCTACATCTTGTGGAGCTTCCTGTTCCTGCAGAAAACTTCATGGACCTGCAGGGGTTCAGGGTTCAGCACTGCTGCTGGAGTGAGGTGCTGCCCCTTAGACAAAGCCTGTTTTCTTTCCTCGCTTTGCAGGGAATCCACTCACAGCTGTGCATGGGCCCTGCCTGCTGTGCTCTGTGTGTCAGTGCCTGTGTGGGCAGCAGCAGCAGCAGCTCCTCAGGTGGATGGATGCCTGTGCCACCACAAATCCTTTCTGCCAGGTAACACCAGGCCTGGAGGCTCTCTGCCTCGCTGGGATGAGCCAGGCTGGGATGCTCCTCTGGAGCTGAGACTGAGAAAGGCCTGAAAGTCTTTGTGTCTTCACAATTTTATCACAAAGGATTCAGAAACAACAAAACCCGACCCCTAATGTCGCATAGTGCCAGAATTTATTTGTCCTTGTCCAGCAGTTATTTGACCTGACTATTTCCTGGCTTAGAAAGCCACCCAAGGGAGGTCAGAGGGAGGCTTTAGCCAGGGTTTGAAAGGTGGTGTGGTGGGGGAGGCAGGCACACAGCAGCTTACCCCATCCCAAGTGGGTCTCTGTGCAGCACTGGCCTCGACTCCTGATGGGCCTGGGCCCAGCAGAGCGTGGCTTAATGAGTGACATTGCTACAAAGCACATTAGTCTGCTGAGACTAACACATTAGTCTGTAGTTATTAATTACTAACTACACCTCCTGAGGCAACTGAGTCAGCAGAGAGCATATAATTAAACCCAAGATTGTTTTTGATATATTTTAAGCATCCTTCTAGAATTCTCTGCCTGGAAGAAAGAAAGAGGGCAGTGGTGATGAAAGGTGGTGAATGGTTCATGTGAACATTGACTCTATTTTAATGGTACTCAGTCCTGCCTGCTACCATCACATTTCAGTGCAGAGCTATTTAATATGTTGTCAACAGTGGCCTTTCTTTTCTTTTTCTTTTCTCTTGCCATGAAAAATAATGATCCCAAAACATTGTTGGAACGAACACTTTAAGTGAAGAAGGAAACAAAGTCTTAAACATCAGAGGGACAAGGAATATGTGATCAGTGTTTGTGGGTTGAAGTGCTTCTTCTCTACCTGGCAAAGAATTTGTGCAACAATTTTTCAAGAAGCCTTCTGTGTGTTGGCCAGGCAGGCATGGACTTCTTGGGCGAGGTCAGCTGCAGCTGCCTTTTTAGTGCTTCTTAATAAATCCCCTCATAATTAGATGCTCTTCTGGATAACTTGCAGCTCTAAAGCTCAGAGGAATTTTAATCAGCTCAGCCTCTTTTGGGTGAGGATTACATTAAATGTATCCATGCTGACTGGCCATTTGGTGCTGTATCTGTTTGATCTGCAGGATTTCCAGAGGAAACATGGGAATGATCAACCCAGCGCACAGTGAGTCAAGGATGGGAGATTACCCATTTAAGGCTGGACATGCTGACACTGTTCCTGGTATCAGCACAGCGTTTATTACATTCGTCAGTATCCTCTGGCAATGGCCTTGGACCTTTTTCAAGGCTGAGTGACACATAGTTACTATGCAGTAAACCCACTGTGGCATTCACATTCTCTGAATAGAGAGAGAGAGAATTCTCTCTCCCAGGTTTTTTCCTGGAGAAGCACAGAGAGAAGAAGAGAAAACAATTCTTATCTCTACTTGCTGCTCCTGTTTTTGCATATGTGGACTGTTTACCTGAAGGGATTTGGTAATTGGATTCTGGTGATGGTTGTATGTTAATTAACCAATCACTCAAAGCTGTGTCCTATCAGGAGTCACAAGTTTTTCTTTAGTATGTATCTTTGTATAGTATAGTATAATATCTCTTTAATATAGTATAGTATAATGCAATATAGTATAGTTTTAATAAAGCAATTGTTCAGCACTCTCAATCAATGGAGTCAGATGCCAATCATTCCCTCCTTTGGGGGCTTCCTACATTTTACTATAACCCACATTCCCAATCTTTATGTTTGGGAGCTGTGTGATCTGAAAGTGAACACAGGAAAGATCTGATGTGCACTGTGAACAGGCTAGAAAGGCAGCAGCAACTAAAGACAAACTCCAACATTCATGCCTAATGCTGACCTCAGACCTCTGCCAGCAAAACCAAAGTAAATCCATTACAGAGCTTTACAGGCACAAAAAGGCTTTCACTCAAGTGCTTAACTTGGATGTCCTGCCTGCAGCCAGGCCTCTCTGCAGTACTGCTGCTCTTACATCCCCACCTGCTTCCAACAGGACACAACTGCACTAACTCTGCCCTTTCCTGCTGGCCCTTTTGCTTGGATGGTGACTGCTGAAGTAGCAAAGTACCTCCTCATGCCAGCTGCCATCAGACAACACCTACACTGCTCAGAATGCATCCTTGAATTTCCTTCCATCCCTTCTTGTAACTCTGCAGCCTTGGGTGGCTGCAAAGAGCAGCAGCTTGGGTGGTGTTACAAAGGTATAAATCTCTTCTCACTCAGTGAGATCAAAATTAGGCTATTTGGGGCCAAATTATTTCACCAGCCTCACTTGGCAGGGCTTCATTGCCTTCTGTAAATGAAGATGGCCATTTGCATTTATCCCATCAGATGGGTGGCTAATTGCTTGGCATTCCTTGAAGATATGAACAGACGGCAGCACAACCGATAATTCATCTCAGCTGCTCTCAGGAGAGAAGCAGCTGAGATTTTTGCATCCACTCCTGTTATGCACTTAGGCACTGCAGTTTTCCTGTCCTGAGCTCCTGACAGTGGCTGAGGTGGAAGACAGCTTTTGTTTCAGCAAGGAGAGGAGATGACTCCATTGCTGACAGTGTCCAGGCCATGGTGCAACACCAGGGTACTCTTAGGATACCATCACCTCAAAATCCTCCTAATTTCCCTCTTATCTGGTGGTCTCACTTCTGACCACTTCAATTTCCAGACCAAACCTACACCTGGCCAACTCATACCATGTTTGTTCTCTTGTGACACTGCTCTCTAGTTCCAATCAACCTGATGTCTTTGTGCTCTTCACAAGGAGAACCAGCAAAACTTATTTAATTTCTTCCCATTAAATAAACTCTTCAGTCCTGTCCCTGGCATGTGTGCCTTGCTGAGTCCCTTCTCTTTTGGCATCCTCTTTGACATGGATGCAAGTCTGATGAAGGTTTGTGTCATTAAGCATTCCTTGGTTTTCACAGGAGATATTCCCAGCTAATTACTTTCAGATCCTGCTGCTCTTGTTCCCAACTTATGAGCTTCCAATTCACAGCAGTGATTTTGCCCACAGCCCTGCACCTACTGGAGGGCATGCCACCAACATCAGTGTCCCCAGTTGTCACTGCCAGAAACAGCAGCTCCCCAAAATATGGAACATCTGCCTGTCCTTCACAAGTGCCAGTGCATGCCCCCACTCCTGCTCCATGTCAAGAACTCCCAAAAACACTCAGGGAGAGCACATGCAAGGCCAGCTCCTGAATTCCTCTAGCAATACCTCCCATCTGCTGGTTTGCCCCTGAAGTACTGAGATTGCTTTTTCTTTTCCTTGCTGAGCAGTGCATCACAGAAAGCACAGGCCAGCCCAGCACAGCTGCTTTTCACCCTACTGAGGGTTGGGGTTTTTAAATTTATTTCATTCCTGTTTACCTTTGAATGTGTTCTTTTTTTAAAACAACTTTTCAACCTTGAGTCAAGACACAAAGGTGCTGAATACACTGCTATAAGTATACTTACACAAGAATACTTGTAACACTGCTTAGAAAACTATAACCTGGATCAAAACATTTACTCCAAGTGTTGTTTAAACTCCTGAAATACGGTAACTCCAAGTTGAAGCCTTGTGTTCACCAATTTTAAAAGCTTATGAAGTAAGAAAATGCTAGAAAGGAAATAAAACTGTTTTGCCTAACAAATCTCTTTGAAGTCATAGAAGCCAGCAGTGATTGACATTGTTATTGAGATTATTTCTTGCAGTATGCACTGCCAAATCTACATTCCACAAGGCCCAGCCATTTCTTCCAGCTGCTGATCTTTCTGTGTTCTACACAGACCTTTTAGAGATAAAAAGAGGAAAAACAAAAGTATTCTCATGCCCAGGACACAACAGAAAGCAGCCTCACTGTACTCCAGCTCAAAATCCCTCTACTGCATTTCATAGAGACAAATTTTAATAAATTCACATTTATTGAAAATATCACATTAGCTTTTATTTTGCTCATTTGCCCCAGTGCACAATTAAGCTATTTAACATGTAAATGGTAATAACAGAACTGCAAGCAGCTTCATAAAATGAAAGACCAAATACACTTGTAACATGATCAGACTGTTTTTAATCTGGTGGATAAGGAACAGTGGGGGTGGAAGGGAAGAATCTGTTTAAGGGTCCAATACACAACCTATCTTGTTGTTTCAACACATACATCTGTTATTAAAAGCCACTGTTTAGCAGCGTAACATGCACCTAAAAATTGACAACGTGGGACATCACCCATTAAATATACTATTTGTAGATGAGAATGGTTAGGGATGGGAAAAGGATTAAAATAAGAAGAAAAGCACCAGGGCTCCACAGCCCTTCTAGAACCAGGTACTTTGCAGGGAGGGTGTAATGCCATTTGTCAGCTCTACTGCGCCATGCTGCGAGGACAAGCGCTCGGTCCATTTCCTGCATGTCTGCCGTAGAAATGCACTTCTTTGGGAAAGCAACCTCCAGGGCTTGGCAATGTGGGGTACACCTCACACCCCCAGCTTGTTGGCCTGGGTGAGGACAACCTTGAGGACTGGCATGAAAGCAGAGGTCTCGCTGAAGTTGCTGGTGCTGACGATGTGTGTGTGGATGTTCAGTCCCTCCTGGTAGTTGCGCGTCTCGATGCTCTTCACGATGTTGTGCAAGCCACTAATGATGGTCGGAGAGAGCTGCAAGGAAGGCAGGCAAGGCAGGTCAGCACAAAGAAAAGGAAACAGACTGGGAAAGGGACAGGGACAGGAAAAGGAAACAGACTGGGAAAGGAAAAGGAAAAGGAAACAGACTGGGAAAAGAAAAGGAAAAGGAAACAACTAGAAAAAGAACTAACTAACTAGAAAAAGAACTAACTAGAAAAAGAAATTATGAGTGTGGCGCTTGGCTCTCAGGAAGGTGCAGCACTTAGCTCCTTTATTTGGATAGCCACCTTCAGAGCTGCATCACACTGGGAACAGTCATTGAAAAGTCTAACAATGGACTTCAACCAGAATGGACCTTCTCTGCAGTATTGCTATGCCCTGCAAGCCTTCCCTGCCAGCCCCTGGATGCAATTCCCTGGGGTGGGAGACCTGCTGTGACACACTCCTGGCACCAGAAAAACCTACTGAGCTTTTACGCCTTTGGATAAGGTTAATTGCTCAGCAAACATGGCCTGACAACAAGAGAATTACATCACTCTAATCTTAAGGTACTAAGACATTTAAGCACAGTCCTTTATTCTGCCAAAGCCTCCTGGAAAGCTTTGGAAAAATTACCAGATCTTCAAAAGTACTTGCACATCTGCCTTGCAGTGAAGTCACTGAGCCTCCAGAATCAAAATCCCCTGGGTTCTGTTCTGACCCCAGGCTGTGTCTCAATTCCTGCCTGGAGCAGAGAAGTGGTGCCTGCTGCAAGGAGCTCTGCTCTTTGGCTCAGCACAGCCTCTGCACAGCACCATAAAACTCATTACACAACCCCAAAACAACACTGTAAAGTCTGCACAGGCACGTGGGGCCAGGCACAGTAACTGTCTGCTTTCTAAGAAATCCATGCAAATTCCAATAAGTGGGTGTGGAGCACACTTCCAAACAAAAAATGAGCACCTGCTACGTATTGCAGAAGTAGTATTGCACCAATGAACTAATTTGCCATATGTTATTGAGGGCTGGGGAGAAGTAAAACAGAACTTACTGTCTGTTCCCTAAGTTTGTCATACAGAAACTCCAGGCGTTTATTTGCATCATCCAGTTTCCTCTTGGTTTGCTGCAAGACAAATAAACACATCAAAGAACAGCAATTTTTAGAATTCCAGACCCATCTGATATCATGGCAAATAGGTCCGTGGAGCACATCAAATTCCTTTCTCAACATTTTCCTAACACATCATTTGGATTCTTTGTTCTGTACTCTTCTCCCCTGATTTTGCTAGGAAAGATCACATGACTGTAGTTCTCCACATGTAAACTCTTCAGCTGTCTACAGAAAATAGAAAACTGTACAGGTGCGCCCCAAAAGCCACTGGTCATTTGCAAACCCCACTGGCACAGCTGATAAGAAAAGTGACAGAATTCTGACTTGCAGCACGATTTTTTTTCTATGGTTCACTGAAAAAGCGGAGTGATAACTAGATAAAATTCTTACTTGAATGAAGTATCCAGCAACATCAGTGAGTTTATTGGCACACGCGGATTCTCCAGTTCTAAGTGTGTACAACTCAGCCATCATTTATGACAAAACCTAATTATATTTTTCTTCATGTGATTAGTAAAGCCAGCAGTTTGTCTGTAAGTTTTTACTGTCAACAGAAAAACTAACAGACTAACCCAATCTGTCCTTACAGACACTTTGTGCTTCCATGACTTTTATAAAGTAAACCACCCACTCTGATGTTCCTGGAATTATTTTGCCACCAAAGGCTTTGAAAATAACCCCAGTACATTTCACCTGGAGCTGCAGCTGCTGGAGAAATGAACTTTTATCCACTTTTTTAAAAAAAACAACATCTAAAATTGTAGATTTTACTCCAGAGTAACAAAACAGTAATAAAGTATCAAAGTTACAATTGCAGGAGCACAAAAAAACTGCTGGTCAACAGCAGCAGAAATGGCATCAGTGCACAAGAGTAATGGAATTTTCTTCTAAATCAGTCTCTGCATCAATCCATCTTCACTTAGGATAGCTGCCATTTCCCTGGCAAGAGGAAACGTTTCTCTGGATTAAATAATTGCCTGGAGCAAATAAAGTCTGTGGGAATGCTCTAGCTCAAGGGTGAAGACCAACTGCTGGCTGCTTGCTGTGCTGGAAATTAGGGAAAGCTGTTCAGATGGCATAAAGGAGAACACAGCGCATGGATCTTGGGCCACATACAGAAACTCCTCAGCAGCAGTTATGTCATCAAGGAACTGAGATATCTAAGGAAAAAGTCCCCCAGGATGAGCAGATAAGAAACCCCCAGTTCTTCTGGACTGCCTAACTCTCAGATGCATGACCACACAACATTAGTTTCAAAGCCCATGAAAAGGTGCAGATGCTATTTTCATTTTACCGATGGTCAGCAAGGACAGAGAAGAATAAATTGCATCTAGGAAACAGCAAGACATCTCTCCAGCCAAAGCAATTGGGTGGAAGTGCAAACTGCGGTTCTCCTCACTCTTTAGTTCCTGTTCCCATTTTCCCCTTCAGCATGTAATAGCTGAGCAGTGCCTGTATTTGCTCTGACAACAACTCATGTGTACAGTCAGGGTGGTGTCTCTTGTCTCTGTGGGCTGAAACACTTTCACTGCCTAAAAATATCAGAGAGACTTTACAAGAAGCTAGCAAAATGTGTTGGCAGAGCAGAAAAGCAATCCCCAGGTGCAGATATGAGTGGGATGCTTTTGCCTTCTCTGCCTGTCTGGGGGAAGGGGCACTTAGAGAAAGAAAAGGTCTAAGGGAATGCAGAATACACTATATATACATACAAACACATTCACACATGTATATAATGCACTCTACAGCCCTTAAATAAAGGATTTTGAGCAACTGAGTGACACTGAATGGACAAGAGCACAAGTCTGTGCTGCCGACCAAGCAAGTTCAGTGCACAAAGCCCTCTGCATGCCACCAGCACCACCTTTTAGCACATGGCAGGCACCAGCCGAACAGTCAGCAGCTGGGCTTTGTGGTGCCATGTTATTTACTGGCCATCAGAAATAAATGAGAAGCTTTGGGAGGGATAGCACATTTACAAGGTACTGGCTGCCGTGGGAAATGTTTTGCCTATCCAGCTCCAGTGGCTGTGTTAAAGTTGTTAACCTTCCCTTTCCCAGGTAACTGTTGTTTCCCTTTGAAATGAGCTTGTTGAAATGAGAAATCTCAAGGTGACAGAAATCACCTACCGGATCAGAGGCAGACAGCAGGCACCTCTGGATGAGAGCTTCAAAAGTAGTCTTCAGGATAAGGTGCTCCTCAGGGATGGGCTTCTTGGTTATCTTTTCTGTTGGCAGTGCCTGCACATGCTGAGCAACAGAGAACAGGTGAGGCTTTTCCAGGTCACTGTGCCCACATGTTGTTCTCAGCTAAACCGAGTGGCATTATTGCCCAGCTTGGCACAACTCCTATTTCTTCCCTGGGGGTGTGTGGAGGTGACTTTACCAGCACCTGCTGTTGCTCCCTCTGGGAAGATGTGAAAGTTGCAGAAGGAAGCAGCATGTGGGCCCACACTGACTATAGGATTAGTGCCATCTAGGTGGAGATTACAGTAGCAAAATGCCAGCACCTGGCTGTAAAGCCAGTGCCTAGAAACTCCACAGCACACTTTGCAGCTACAAGAAAAGCCTGGACAAGAAGATCCTGCCTGGCAGGCTCTACTGCTGGACAACCAGACCCATGCAGTGCTGGGGCTGCCTTACCTGGATGGCATTGCCAATGGGGGCCCCCGGAGCCCCCTCCGTGCTGGGTTTGGAAGCAGTGGGTGCCATGGCGGATGGCCCCAGGGGCTGGGCAGCAGGCTGGAAGCCCCCCTGCAGCACCATCTGCCCTGCAGGGAGGTGAGCAGGCTGGAAGCTGGGTGCACTGCTGGGAGGTGCTGGAGCCTGGGGCTGCTGCATCTGGGACTGCGGGTCCGCCAGCGGGTTCATGATGGGGGCCGTGATGGGCACCGGGGGCAGGAAGTTCTCAGGGACCTGGGGGAAAACAGGGCATTCATGATGGGGGGGCTGCTGCAGGCACTGCACAGCACCCAGCTCCCACAGCCTTCCCACAGCACAGTAACTGGGAGCACTGGATACAGAAATAACAGGGGCAGACAGCACAGAATGTCACTGTGACTGCACAGTGAGTGCCTTGGTGCAGCCCAGCCTGCCCCTGGCCACAAGAGCTGAGTGCAGCCACCTCCAATCAGAGCCACTCTCCCTCCAAACCACAGCACTATTAGAAGAGAAAACTAACCCACACCCACATCTATTCTTACTATTGGGTCATTATATTTAGACTTTTGTGTCTCACTTTCAAGGGTGTATTTTTGTCCATGCAGTAAAGTACGTAGGTCACAGCCAGCAACATGCCCCAATAAAGCTTCTGAATGCCTTTCAGGCTTCTGGCACACAGGTCTGCACTAAGGCAGATTACCAGGGCATTTCAGATTCATCCTTGAGCATCTGCCAGTCTCTACACTGGGGTGTTTCACAAACATTTCGTACAGGGAAGAAACAACAAAATGAGCTACTGGCCTCTGCTACTACACATCATGCAGGAATCGAAACAACAGAAAGGCTTCCATGGGAATGTGCACATTTCTTCAGGTGTGCATGGAAAAAAAAAAGGAAGATTACAGAACGCTGAATGAATGATGGAATGATGCTAAATTGAGCCAGTGTTTTGGGACAGAAAGGAAAAAAAATTCCCAATCCAGCAACAAATCAATTGTCAAATAAATGAATCACAGCAATAAACTTTTGAGTGGTGAATAAGTTCTTAGTTAAGAGGAAAACAGCTGAAAATTATGGCTTGAAATGCCAGATATTTCTTCTACTTTATAACAGTCCACATGGTGAGTCATTTTATAATATCCTAAACCACCCCTTAGACAGTGGACAGAAGGGAAACAAACATAGAAACATGACTGACAGATTTGTTAAAAACCCAAGAGGGAATGCAACAAACACATTCCTCATTTAGAAGGAGCCAACCTGCAAGCCTTGGCTATGGCAGAAATTCTGGCTGTGACACACAGACAACAGAAGTAGCAAAAATCTTGTGTGCAGAAGGCTGCTTTCTGAGCTCTCTGCTCCAGCAGTTACTCTGACACTAAGAGTTCTCTATCCAGCAGTTATTCTGACACTAAGAGTTGTCTATCCAGCCTCCAAAAGCTTCACTTTGAACTGCAGAGACCAAAACCCAAAGGGTAAAGAAGGCTCCTGCCTTTGCCTTCACCCTTATCTTGGCTGCTCTAATGTTTTGTTCTCCCCACACTTTACATGCTCCAGACCAACGCCTGCCTCCCAGGGTCACAGAGTGGTGGATAACACTGACTGCTGTGGAGATGCTCCAGCCTACAGCAGCACCAGGGGATGAAAAGGCTTGCTCTGCTCCATGCCAAGTGCTCCCAGTTATCCTGCCCTGCTGCAATTTAAATCCATTTTGCAAAACTACATTATCTCCATCATGGAAATTGTCTTACTCTCAACAGATCTCTCAGGGTCAGGCCCTTAATCAGGATAAATTGCTTTCAGCTCCAGCAATGTCAATAATCTATAACAATTTGCACAGCCTCCTCATTTTGCCTAAGTATCATCTCCTGCAAAACTCTGCTGCTTTACTGCAGATGAAACAGTTGGAAGTATTTGCTCCAAACCACGAACAATGTTGTTATTAACAACCACAGCTTCAGCAAAAATCCACCATCTCTTTAGAGGCTTAGATATTTGGAGAGGGATCAATGCATATTAGAGAGACAGAAAGGCCATTTCTGCTCATGAGATGCAGCTTTTGTTTGCTGCTAAGCCTTCTCTTCCCTTCTCCTCCCAACAGGTTTCCCAGCAGCAGCTTAAACTATTGTTTTTCAAGTGATCAGCACTCAGATGCATTGAGGTAGGAGTTGCTAAAATACCTTCTTCTTCTTGGCAGCTCTGTTGAGGGTGGGAGGGTCATTCCAGCCGTTTTGGGGCCCTGGGACAGAAAGAGAACACAGACTGTAAGTACCTGGGAAGAGGGCAGTGATGCCTTCTTAAGCTCTGCTGGGCCAGATCCATGCCATGGCCCTGACCTGCCTGTTCCTCTGCCCTTCCCTGAGGGCCAGAGCATCTCCTGTGCCAGCCAGAGCCTCCCAACATCCCTGCCATCAGACCCTTTGGGCTCCACGCCCACTGGGCAAGGTTTGGGACCTTGACCAACTGTTCCCAAGCTAATAATCTAATAATTAGCTTTTCCTTGTCTTGCAGAAAAAAGAGCTTTGAGCAGACATGCCTTTGAAGAGGGCCTGCCATGCCCCAAAAAGCTCTGCTACACAGACTGTAAGTGAAGAGAGCTTATCCATGACATTTGTACATGAAGTTCCCCAGCCACACCACACAAAACACCACACAAAAAGAAGAGGCATCAGAGGCCTTAAGCATTTCAGGCCAGGTTCACCCAGTCACCTTGGAAACACAAAAGAGCCATAAACCCAGCTTTGCCCTGCCAGCTACAGCATGGTTTTGTGTGCTTTGCATCCCCAGATCAGAGCAGAGCTGCTTGAGCAAGGTGGGAAAATCTGGTATCCTGTACCAGGGGTGATTTGTTTGCAACTGGAAGCACAGAGGATGTGTGAGCAGATTCACTCACAGGCTGGGGTGCTGTTCTGCACCAACCCTTGTGCTCTCCCAAGAAAGCAAGCCCGCTGCAGCTGTGAGATTTGCACCCAAAGCTCCCATCAGAGCATGGAAAGAGCTGCCCAGCTCCTCATGGAGCACAGGGAATTGGGCCCATGGCATTACACCCAGGCATTATTAACTGCAGCTGCCCCAGTAATCAGGATTTATTGCACAAAGCCACAAAAAGCCAACAAAACCAAAGCCCTGCTCAATGGACTTTTTCACCACAGTGTTTTTCACTCAGCAGATGATGAATTTACCTTAGACAGCACAGGTTAACATTACTGCAGAATTTGCTCAATTTATCTGAAATGTCATTTGCTCCCAGGCTTTTGTCAAGTCAGTTCCACATCCAGAGCATGTTAAAGGGGTAAATGAACAACTATTCAAAACCCCTTTCACAGCTGCTTTCTCTTTAACCAAAGGCAGTGCCATCTCCTGGCAGCCTCCTCTATTCCTCCCTATCCAGAAAATCCCAGAGTATTTCAGATACAGGGAGTCTAATGATAGGAATAGGACATTAAGAAAATCTCCCATACTGTCACTGCTGTTCATTTCCTGGAATAATTTGCATTAAAAAAAGAAAATATTTTAAAATTTGTTTCTGTGGTTAAAAACTCCGGATATATTGTTATTGGTTTTAATTAAGGAATTAAAAATCAATTTGATTAAACTCTAATTGGCAAACAGCATCACACTTAATGTTCTGTAAAGAATATTTTCATAATTGATGTCCATTCAATTAATTTCATGTAGTGGCTGTAATTATTTTCAGGTTAGGTGGTACCTAGTTCACCTGTGAAGGGAGAGGCCTGGTCTTGAGCTGGTAGACTTTCTGCAGACAAAATGCAAAGATAACTAAAAAAATACTTTTTTTCAAAAATAATAAAGCAGTTGGCCTTTAATTTTTGACCAGCAATTTAGTTTCACAACATGCATCAGCAGAAAAAAACACCTAACCAAATTACAATGCCAGCTTGGAGACAATTCATTTGTTCAAACCCCCCACGAAATTACTTTTGTCCACTTTCCCCCAAAACAAGCCTGTTGCTCTTTCCATGCAGTAAATCAGTGTTTCTAGTTTGGAACAAATGCTGCAGCATTCTGGCCATTTTTTTTCCCCTCTTCTGATGTTCTCGTTTTCTATTCCAGTGCAGCTGACAGCCCATTACTCTTAGCCACAATCTTCTGAACACCATTTTACCATTCCAGAAAGCTTTTCAAGAGATGCTTGAAGTACCTGACTTTAAGGTGGATCTCCCAAGTATTTTCTCAAACCAAGGCACGCTCTCAACTGCATGCAGCCCAGCAACAGGAGGATGTTCACACATCAGCTTCACACTCCCACAAACACACACTGCCTGCTCAGACTGAGAAACAAACCCAAATGGCAAATAAAGCCAATAAAGCCCTCACCATTCCAAAGAGGAATGAGATAACTCCTGTGCCTGGGGTTGGCCTGCTCATACATCTGGTAAAAAACCCTTCCTTTAGCTCAGGATTGGTCAATTGCATTTTCAAACAAGATTCAAGATGCTGAAAATTAGAACTCCCTTGAAAGTATGTTCTAAGATCTAAGATCTAACACAAAACAAAGTGAAAGGGGTTGAATATAAAATTAAATGTGGGCTTTTCTCGCTTACAGAAGCTTCAAGCACAGCTTAACATACTTATGTTTTGTGCCTTTGAAAAATAAAACCAGAATATATTTACAGAACTCTTCCTTTTTACATGCACCTTTAAATCCAAGCCAGTTCAAGGGTCAGGTGCTTTTCAAGAGTTCAAATTTGAGATATTTTTTCCTTCCTCCTTTATTCCTGCCTATAAATGAGTCACAACTGCAAAGTGAAGCATGATGTTCCCAGATAAGATCATCACCACACAAAAAGCAGGACCAGCATCACTGCACCAGAACACTCAGAGCTACAGGTGAGATCTGCTTCTGGCTGCACATCTCAGTGCTTCTACAGCATCTCATGCCAAGGCATCCCCCAGTAGGCAGTGCAGCTGCTCACAAAATGCGTTGGTGGTTAAGCATATTAAGCATGTACACTGTCATTGCTGCACTTGGAAAACAAGGGTTTTTTCATTCTTGTTGGTGTGCTTTCTGAAAGGTGCAATCTAAACCCTGGAAGAGAACAGAGTGTGCTCTTCAGACACACTTCATCTTTTTTTCCATAGTTCTCCAGCTGCAGTTATCACTTGTGTGTATGCATGGACCATCCTGGGCTCAGCACCTCACCATGCCCTGCAGTCCACCCCTGCACTTCAGCCCAGGGCTCCAGAAATCAGAGAGAATGCCCAAGTTTGGGTTCCTGAAGGTCTGACACTTTGTACTGGCTACCCTGCTCACCACAGCTGCTGAGAAAAACAGAAGCAGCATTGATAGACCTGAGAAAGTTTGATAAAAAGCCTAATATGAACAACTCTTAACTCTGAAAAGAGCCTCACCAACTCTGAGCATGCCATGTGGACTGCGTCACATCAGTACAAGAAATGCCTGCCAGTGATGCAAGCTGAGCAGTAAAATGGATAAGAAAGAACAATTTTCTTGCTCCTTGCATTTCTTTGGAGGTGCAGCAGCTATGCTGTCTGCATTATAATGTGCTGCTTGACGTCCCAAGCCTAGAACCCTATCCAACACCTCTCCCTCCTTCCAATTTAATAATTCCTCTGGCTTAGATTCAAGTTTGACATGCCCTGTAACATGAGGTCAGGAGAGATCACACTACAGCACCTCCAAAAGCAGAAAGGACACCAATCTGGCTGCATGGTGGATGGAAAAGGCCTTTTCTCCATTGCAACTCTGGCAGTCCTACACCAGTCCTATTTTTTGACACAGCAGACCACTTTTCCCCCAAACACAAGGGAGTATTGTGAGCTGCCAGCCTCAAGGACACCAACAGGAGAACCTACTCATAGAATTCATGCTGCCAAAGGCAAAATGCTTTTTTGCACTGCATCACCCCCCTAACAGACTTTTAAAATAAGAGAGGGAATGACAGTGGGCACGTCAGTGTCTGTCAGCAAAACAGACATGCCCAAAACATCCCCCAGATCTTGCCCAGTATTCCCTGTACCCTCTGCTTCCCAGATCTGCTCCTTGACTCTTCAGCTGGACCAGCTGGATGTGAAGGGTGCTCATGAGCAGGTTTAGAAAAGGACTGCTGATTCTTCCTGCACTGTCTGACATGCAAAGCTGCTGTTTCACAGGCTGCCAAGGGAAGGTTTGTCATGGCAGGCAAGGCCACTGTCCCACAGCAGTGACACCCAGGCAGTCACAAGCAGACAAGGAGCCCCACCTCAGCCAGTGCTCTCTCACCAAGCATGCTCCAACATGCTCCTCAGTGTCAGCCACACACACATGCTTTTAATTGACTTTCAGGGAAGAGAGAGGTAAAAGCATTTCTAAATCACTTCTGATTCTCTTTTAAGGCATTCATAACCTCAGTAAATCCCATTGCAGTAACAGGTTAGGGACAAAATAACAAAAGAGAGCTGATGCTATGGGAAATGCTGTTTGAGTTAAATATGCTGCCAATCCAGGCTTAACAGGCTGCTCAAGAACCAGGGACATGGGCAAATCACATCTGCAAAATCATTCAGCAAGGAGAATTGGGATCATCCTGTCTGCAGCGATTAGGAAAACTTGCTCATTTCTGTGCTTGGCTCTCCAGTCAGAGTGCAGGCTCTGACACCAACATTAAAACTGAGCCATGATCCATCCATGGCATACAACATAAGAAGCCTGTGGTAGCATCCTGAGCATCCTGTCTTGGGCAAGACAAAAGCTCTGTGACAGTGGCAAGGTCTGGCTCCCCAGAGAAAGGTGACTGCTCATGCTGCTTAGTGCACCAACACAGCCCTACCACAGATGCACAGGGGTGATGACGTGGTTTAGAAATGCTTTGAACTCATCTCTAAGCAAAAGCAAACTTTCTACAGAGCATTCACAAGGCAAGAAGTGCATATTGAACTGAGTGGGTGAAGAGCAAACCCCTCCCTCCTCCCTGCCTGCCCCCCCTGTCCAAGCGCAGACCTGTTCTCTGGGATGCAGGAAGGTCACTGGTTGCAGGCAGAGTACCTGTTGGTCCAGTAGGTAATGCATAAGCCACAGAAGTTGCTGGAAGTCCTGGCCTGCCATGCTGAAAGGATGTGCCAGAAGGAGGAACAGGGAAGGAAGAGATGGGATTCAGGCTGGTTGGGGAGGGCTGAGGCTGCCCGGGGTACAGCGGGGAGGGCATGGAGTGGGCAGGGGCAGAGGGCAGGTAGGAAGGGGTGGTGTTAGGGGCAGGGCTGGGGTAAGAGGCTGAAGCAGAGGCAGCAACAGGCTGCTGAGGCTGATAGAGAGCTGGTCCCCCAGTTCCAGAGTACTGCTGTGTGGCCTGATATGCTACAAACAGGGAGAAAAAACAGTCAGTGAGTTCACAACACAGCAGCAGGTTTCATCTGCCTCTGCTTCCCTCTTCACTTGACTCTCCTCTCTTCATGCCCCTACCCCCCAAAACCACTTACCTGCCCAGCCAAATCCTGGCTCCCACAACTCTGACTGCTTAAATCCCCATCCTGCCACAGGGAGGCAGAGAGGATGGCCTTGGCTCAAAGGACTGCTGCTCTCCCACACACACCCCCCAGCCCAGAGCCACTATGATGCCTGGGTGGGGCTGGACACATGGACACTGCTGTCTTCTCACAGGGCCTGCAATCCTCACAGGGGCTCTCAGAGAAAGGAAAGCCCTGTCCCAGGTTTTCACAAAGGTAAAACTTAGGCCAAGGAATTGAATACAGACTCTGGAAGGGAATGTAAGCTCACAGCCTTTCACTGTGGGTCCTGCAGCCCGATTCCACTGCCTCTGCCCATCTATGGCCATTTTTCCTCCTTCATGCCAGTACTTTCAGTCCCTGCTTTGGGTGAGCCAGGGCTCTGCCCCCTTCTTCACTTACCTCTACTACTGCCCTCATTCCCTGTCCCATTGCCATGAAGTCCCAATGAGGAATGTGTGCCCAGCTGCACACAGATGAGCTGTGTCTCTATTTGCCAGGCCTGTGCTGCTTTTCCAGGACTCAGACTTTGGAGTCTCTGACCCCAGCACAACCTTGGCCCAGGCCAGCTGAGCAGTGAGCCTGAGAGCTGTGGGTAGACAGCTCAGCAAGGAGAAATGTTTGACAGAGGGTGTCTGATGCCTGCACCCCACCAAGAAATGACAACCCTCGGACATCACCTCACCTTTCTCCCCACCCTGCAAGAACTGTGGGACTGGCTTGGTCTGAACACTGGCAGCCACAAGGAGGGGACTCAGGGTTATCCCTGAGTTAGGGCTGGCCCACCTGGGTGGGAGGGACAGGGAGACTCTGGCTGTTACTCACTCTGTGGGTACGCTGGCCGTGTTCCTGCTTGTGAGTACATGCTGTAGTTGGGAAGATGTGGCTTGCTGTGGTGGCATGCTGGGGCCAACAGCACCTGGCATAATAAACCCTGGAGGAGGTGGGTTGTCCCCCTGTCAAAAAAAAATTACAGGAAAAATGGGAGAGACAGGATTTCATTAGTAATGGCAATGCAATGCTGAAGCAGAACTGCAGCAAAAGGATGAGTTCACCTTTCAAGGCCTGAAACCATATTCCCTGGAAGAAGGGAATCAACAGCACAGGGGCAAATGTCTCCAACCACCCCAGTGCCTCAGGGTGCCCAGCACAGCACTGAAAGCACAGCTGGATGTGCAGTGACTTCAGCAGCAAGCAGAGCAGCACACACCTGCCTGCACAAGGAAGAGCTCCCTGTCATCTTTCAACTCAACTTAAATGGTAACTGCAGCTTCTGATCTCCATGGAAAAAGGGGAAAGAAAAATCATACTTCAGATATTCCACTGTGGGGCAAGGGCTGGGGAGACTCAGGTTACACTGAGCTCCCACTCAAGCCTTTCCAGTGCCACTCCTTTGGGCATTGGTGAAAAAAAAAACTAAGGGGATGCAGAGGAGTAAAACCATAGCACACATGGGAGCTGCTCCATCCATCTATCTGCACAGACTGTGCCAAGAATACAGATTACACCAGGGGACACACTGGGGTGGAGCAGAGGCTCAGAGAAGAATAATGAAGGTTATACCTGTGTGTCAGAGGGACAGCCTGCAGGAGGATGGCTGGGAAGGGCAGTAGGAGTTTTGTTACTCCAGGTAGTGACAGTAGGGGCAATTCTAACCTGAATTGAACAAAGAAATACCAATCATGGAAAACAAAACAATAAAAAAGTCTAAAGGGTTTCACAAATCAAGATGCAAAGAAGTGAGCGCAAGAAGGTTTGCATGCTGGCACTTGTAACAGCCATAAAATCTCAGAGGAAGAAGGGAATTGCATTCAAGGCAGACAAAAATCACTGGAGCCAAAGTGAATTGCAGAGTGAGGATGAAGCACAGTGTTGCAGCTGCAATAGGCTGTGGAGCAAGTGCAGTGTTATGTGTGCCAGTCAGCCAGGTCTCCAACTTTCATCACATTTTCCTACTGCAGAAGCCCCCCCACACTGGTCCATGGCAGTGAGCATCACTAACCGCAGCTGCAAGCCCCAGGTTCCATGTTAAATTCAAACATATGCCTCACACAGAAGGAGTCTGTTCAAACTGAGCTTCAGATGAATTTAAAAAGGTTAAAATATAGTTTTGAAAGGTTAAAAACTGATATTCAGCTCTTGCACATGCACAAATACACATTTAATGGTAATTGCTTCCCAGCCAGTCTCCCATAGCTCCTTTCCTCCATCTTCCTTCTCTGCCACTCCAAATGGCTTCAACTCCATACAACCACTCCCACCTTTCTGATGGGACAGAAATCAACAACTTTCTGGGCCTGGCACATTCCTGAGCAAGGAGTGGGCAACACAGGACACATGGCTGGGGTTCAAGGATATAAGCAGAGGGAAAGCTGTGACCCTGCAGCCCTGGCTGGCTCAGCTGGCTCCAGGCTATGTGTTTCTAACCCCACGCAGTGCTAAGCTGATGGTGCAGTCAGGTACACAACAGCCACTGCCAATGCCTGCATCACTCATCACCAGAGAATCTCAAAGACTTTTCACCCCCTTTCACGCCTGGTTTATTCAGATGAAAAAGAGGGTTCAACAAAACTGTGCTGAAAGGAATCCAAGTGTTAAGAACATGTTCCTATTTGGGACAGCAGTTAAACTAAGGCTGCCTCAAGCCTGAACAAGTTCTGCATACACACCTTCTTAAAAGGAAGTCAAAGCAAGTATCCTAACACTCAACCATGTAATTTGTCCATTCTGGTTCATCAGCTGGGAACCTTTCTGAAGGACACCTGTCCCCTTTCAAGCCCTTCCTGCTGAGGATGAACTCCCTGAAAAGCCAGAAACACAGGGGGTTGTAACTCCCAGTGAACTCGTGGGGTTCTGATACACCCAGCCTTTAATTAACGAGCAGGCCTGGCTGAATAATTGCTTGAGGCATTTCAGAAACAGTGGGAGAAAGAGGGAACTCTGGTTTAAAACAGCATTGCTCATATCTCAACATCTGAGAGGAGATACAGGAGAGCAGCTATTCTCCAGAGCCAAACAAGACACACAGAGCTTCACTTCTCAGGGCAACTCATTGGGTACAAGGAAGGCCAAAGACACAGCAGAGTAGGCTTGATTATTAATGTTGATGCATTTAATACCTTATGCCATGGGGTTAGCAAGGTAAATGCTGGATGAAGGCTTTGTCCCTTCTGAAATCTGCCTTGCTAACACCCTGGAGAGAAGGCAGAGGCACACACTACTGCTGACATTGAGAATGCCCAACTCCCCCCCAACTTTTCATCCCTTCTTACTTCCTGCCCTGTTTTTTCTGGCAGGCAGTGCTCCGGGCACAGCAGAGACAAGAGATACCTCTGCTTGTGCCAGTCTCTGCCCAAGGAGAACACCACAGCCCTAACCCAGCTCTGCTCTCAGAACAGCCCAGCCCAGAGCACCTTTACAGGGGGGCCAGATGAGCTGCAGTGCTGTGCTGGGGGATTGGACACTCTCTCAGCACACTCACAGCCAGGGGCTGCCCTACACACCCCACTGCCCTGATGGCCAGTGTCTTCTGCTGCACTGTCATCCTCAGCTTAGAGGTAAAACCAGAGAATTTCCCTCCCCCATTTCTCCTCTTCCTCCCTGCACAGCTCCCTTATTAGTCTCATACTCACCTTGTCTTTCTTGCAGCACAGCTCACTCTCAGCCTCCCCACCAGCCCCTGCCCTCTTACACCTGGCTGGGAAGGTGTTTTCACAGCAGGCTGCGCCTAGAGCTGCATTAAAGCGCCCTCAGTTTGCTACAACCACTGCTCAGCAACTTCTGCAGCCAAAATCAGAGCTAGGGGTGGAAATAATCTGCCCCAGAGGAATCTGGAGAGCAGCATGAGCAAGCCCCAAGGCCTGCAGGGATGGGACAACATCAGGGACTGTGAGAGGAAGCACACAGAACTCCTGCAGTTGCTGTTCTCCCACACAGCTGCTCTTGTCACATTTTCAAACAAAGGGGGAAACACCTAATCTTCAGAAGCAGGTGTTTAAAGGACATTTCCAGATGAGGAGTACAGGAGGCATCTGTACTGACTGAAAGGAAGCACCAGTGACCTTCACCACAAGGCTCTCAGAAGAGGTTTGTCACACAGCCTCAGATCAAGAGAAAGGAACAAAATGATTACATCCATCACTGTGCAGAACTCAAGCACCACGTCCCTCCCTTATGGCAAAGGCCATTTACCTGCTGGTAATACTGCTGGGCTGGAGCCTGGGGTGCCTGCATCCGTCCAGCCGCGGGGCCAGCTCTCCCTTTGGCCATGGGCTCTCTCTCGTGGGCTGCCTTGAGCTCCTGTCCCGCTGGCAGCTGCCCCTGGGCCCTGCAGAGCCTGTCCCGCAGCTGCACGATGTTGGGCTGCAAGCAGAAAAGGACAGGGAAGGGAGCTGAGGGGCACTGCCTGGCCCCAGGGCAGCACAGCACGAGGCTGAGTGGCCACGTGCTGCTGAGCTCCCCTGAGCCTGCTTTATTTCACTGGAATAAGTCTTTTCTGCATGAGATGTGAGGCCATTGGGACTGCCTTACACCTGCCTGCCTCATTCCCAAACTGCCTACAAATATCAGCTGATGGAAGATGGGAAGTCAGAAGAGAACAGCCCAATGTTTATGGCATTTCATTTGCCATGCCTGGCTTGCAGGATGGACACCCTTTGGCAGTCACTGGCTGCAGGCACAAGGGTGTGAAACCAAGAGGGAGCAGAAGTCTGTGCAGGCCTGCCAGCTCAGCAAGGCCAGTGCAGGGTGAGGGGAACAGCCCGACTGTCACATTCCAAGGTGCATGTCAGCAGTCCTGATGCTGAACTGTGTCACCGTCATACTTTCCAGAAAAATCCCTTGGCCAGGATTTCTCTCCTTGGAGGCTGAAAAGCCTCAGAGAAAAGAAAAAAAATTCTTATCTCATTTGCTTCTCCTGTGTTTTGCTGCTTTGGAATGTGTTTGGAGATTGTTTATCCAACAAGTGGTTGTTCCATTGGTCTCATGTGAATTGTTTTAACTTAATGGCCAATCACGGTCAGGCTGTGTTGAGATTTTGGAAGGAGTCACGAGTTTTTCATTATTATCTTTTAGCCTTCTGGCTGTACCCTTTCTCTATTCTTTATTATAGTTTAGTATACCATAATATAACATTAAAAAAAAAAAAAAAATAAAAATAAAATAAAAAGAAATAAAAGAAATAAAATTTTAAAATATTTAAAAATAAATTAAATTTAAAAAGAAAAATGAAAATACAAAAAATTAAAATTTTAAAAATAAAAATAAAAAAATAAGTAAATAAAATAAAAAAGTTTAAAAAAAAAAAAAAAAATTAAAATATTACAAAAACCCCACAACCACACAACACCCAACACAACATAATATCATATCATAAAACAATAAATTAGCCTTCTAATAACATGGAGTCAGATTCACTCATTCCCCCTCTGTATGGAGAACTCAAAGCACCACAGAGCCGCACCATGCAGAGAGCTCTGACGAAGCGCCCCTGTTCACAGAGAGCGAGGGAGCAAAGAGCCCCATACCTGGTTGGTGTTGGCAGGGAGGAAGGAGAGTGCTGCAGCCAGGCTGCCCTGAGCAGCCAGCAGGTTGGCATACTGGCTCATCTTCTCGGCCAAAAGGGCGCCCATGGCGTTTGGGTCCACGGCCTGCGTGAGCTGCACGGCTTTGCGCAGGATCACCACCTTCTCTATCAAATCCTGAAAGATCAGAAGGGGAAACCCACCCACAAGTGAGAACAACAAGATGAAGCAGGCTCTGGCTTAAGTCTTTCCCTGGCAGGACCCCTGTCACCCAGTGGGGAGCCCAAGCCAAGCGCAGGTTTCCCAAACAGCCACAGCTGCACCAAAGGCACAGCTGTTCCCAGAGGATGGAACAGCAACCACCCACCAAGCACCTTCTAACAGCAGAGCCAGAGGAGATACAAAGAACTGCTTTTATCAAACAGGATTTCAGGGCTCTATCAGCACTGAGCATCTCCACCAAGTGGATGCTTTCATAAAATTATCTGAGCAAAGAGACAACATCACACCTGTCACCCCTTCTGCACTGCATGTTCGTTTACAGGGCTTCAGTAAGTCAGTTCTTATCCATCTTCAAAGGATCTAAAAACTCCCTTGGAAGAGCTGTCCATACTTTTTGGCTGTTGCAGCAAAATGGTTTTCCTGATATTCACCAGAAATACTGTATAAACTGCCTTCCTTGCACATCCCCAACACCAGAGCTGGTCTAAGTTGGGTTTCCTTCTAGTCTTAAATGATAGGAACATCTTCTGTTCTGTTTCTTATGTTTCTCTTACTGTATTTATACTAAAGGATACTACAAATATTCATTTCCCAAAATTAAAGCCCTTTTTAAAATCTTACAAGAGATTTAATGAGAGTGTACCACACAAAAGATTTCAACCATACATTAATAACAAAAATTGTTTTCTAACCATTTGTTTTTCCCTACAAATCAGCACTTGAAAAAAGGCAAGTGAAAAAAAACCAAAAACAACAACTTCTATTGCCACTATCATAGTAAACAAGTCACCTAATTAGGACTTCAACAACATTTTCCAATTTTACTGAGAGACCAAGGCCATGCAATCAAAATGCAAATTCAAATTGAAGGTAACTCTGTAAATAAAGCCCTCAAAATCAAATTATTTTGACAATTCAGCAAGTTAATGACATGAAGCAAAACTCAGATACACATCGGTTCCTTCAATTAACTAAAGAGTCTCACAGTATCATCAAGTAAATAGTTTCTAAAACTGGTTCTTCAAAGGCCTTAAACAATTGGAAGAAACTAGCATTATATTATAAAATAAATTATTCCATTACTGCTTCATTCCACCTATCAACCCTATTCCCTCAAGATATCTGCTATAAGCAATGTATTTCACTGCTGGAAACCAAGCTTTGTATGTGCAAACCTCTAGGGAAAACTCTCATGAGAGCCTTCCTACAACTCCAGATTTAAATCTAATTCTATTGATTTCTTCTCCTGAACTTCCAAAAGTAGAAAAGTCCAAGTATTTCCTAACCATGAAAGATGCAAGCACTGGAAGGCCCCTTCTTTACCAAAACACTAAGTACTACTATTATTTTACACAAGAAGTGTATTAGTACCACTGGCCAAAGAACAAGGCAAGCACAGGGCCACTGTACTTCCCAGCACGTTTTCCAGTATCATATTTGTGTGTTATTTTTCCAGAAAGGAAAGGCTTGCATCCTGATGTACAGGCAGCAAAGCTCTACACTAGATGATATGATTTAAGAGCCAAATGATAGCAGTTTGTTATTTCCAAAACCTTTCTTAAAAGAATTACCAACCTGAAGGGACAAGGGGCTGTTTCCATCCTGAACTTTGGTCCAACAAGCAACAAGTTTATCCACGTTGCCAGCACAAATGTAACAGAGGCAAGCTTGTGTCTGCAGAATGCTGTCCCCCTCATTCTCCAGCCTGCTACCCAGGAGATCTAGATAAAATAAGAACAAAATGCTGGTAAATCACTCTGGATGTCCCTCCCCACCACTGTTGAAGTTGGGGAAGCAACCTGCCAAGGAACTGTGAGCAAAGCCATGATGCTGCTCTGGAATTATCCAGTCTGTGAAGGGTCCTTACCACAGAGGGCTGTAAACTCATCTGGCCTGGCGTAAGTGAGCACAGCAGCCAAGGCCTCTCTCCAATTCTGCAGGTCACAAGACTGCACAATCTCCTTCCAGTTCTTTGTTACAACTGCAGTGATGAGCTAGAGCAGGAGAGAGACCACAGTTAGGATCTTGTTAAGACTTCCTCTGTTTAATACACAGGATAATTTGGAGCTGCTCCAGTGTACTCATGCCCACTATATCCAGGGTCATGACAGGTACTGCATTGCAGTTCAACAGCTGCACAAGAGCACATCTTAAAAAGGAAAAAACCACAAAACAAGCTCAGAGAATATGCAGAGGCCAATTATTCTTGCTACAAAATGAACAAGAAAACAATACACAAATCTCCACAAGCTGTTGCAAATGGTTTTCAGCACTATTTTGCAGACAAAGATAAACTACCAAGTATTTAGCTATAAAGTCTTCTACACAATGCCCAGGGAGATGTATAAATTTTGTTTGTTCAACTGTTTCATTCAGCTTTAAGCTCTTGGTCTCCAGCTGACCAGCGAGGGGCAGCTGAAAAGGCTGCATAAAGAGCTGGCAGCAATATAAACCTGAGCTGGCTGTAGCAACCCTACACAGGCCAGCTCTGCACAGCCCTCAGAATGGAATCCCAGTTTCTTCCTTCTAAAACTCTGCCTCCAGTTATTTTGCTTTGGATAAAGACAGACTTGGCAGCTGTGCTGCTCTAGAGTGAACAAAGTCCTTCTCATGCCAAGACTTCAAGCTCAGAAACGGCTGAGCAAGCAGTATGTGTGCAGTTTGGGACCAGAAGAGAAAAAACACACCTGAACAACAAATGCAACATCCTAACTACAAGGTCAATGTTTGCCTGTCAGCATAGGCACAGATAATGGGTCAGTTCTTCGTGAAAACATCTTTTCCCAAAGGATGACCTACAGTGAAGAAATTCTTCTAAAAGCTGCCACCCTTGCTAAACCAACTGTTCTTTTAAAGGCACTTCTCCTGTTTCAATCTCCTGTCACGACTTTCTTCTATTGGCAGTAGAAAAAAATGATTTGCACAAGCACCATCAGCAACCCCCAGCACTGCAAAAAGCTGAAATTAACAATAACCAGCTGGCCATAACACACTGTCTCCTAGACAAAGGGTGATTAATCTACCCTGGACATAGTTTGCTCTCTCTTCTGTGCATGCAGTAAAACAAAGCATCAGCAAAATCTGTGAAGGCTGATCATGGGCAGAAATCACCATAATGCTGCTGGCCCTGAGCATGGGTCACGTGTAAAAAAAGTGACAGAACAGCAAACTGAAATGTGCCCTTCTTAAAGCATTTGTCTTTATTGTTGACAATCAATTAGCATATATGCAACTTAGAGACACTGGAGATGGGATAAAGAATACTCTTGTGTACTGATAAAGAATACTCTTGTGTACTGTTGTCCCCTTATCAATTAAAAAAGAGTAACAAAAATCCTTCTGCTCCAAGATCTTACCGACTTGAACACTTACTAACATCTGCCAGAAATAAACCTATAAAATGGCAAGAAAACATTTTAAGGTGAAAAAGGGAGTTGCCAAAGGCATATAAGCACTTGACTTCTGACCTGCAAAGACATACCCTGGTAATTTTGCTGCGCATCTTGGCAAAGTACTTCTCCTGAGTGCGGGAGAGCAGCTCCTGCCCGCCGGCGATGGCCAGGATGATGGCGTCGGCCATGCGGTTGTCGTGCAGGCACAGATCCACTGCACTTTCAAAGTTCCCTGTCAGCAGAGCCTGTGTGATCAGTCCATCCACATCTGCAACGACACAGGGGGGCACTTCCAAATGCTGCCACAAAAGCCACAGAGGGATGCAGCAGCAGGTGACACTGTCCGACCATATGATGCTGGCACAGCCCACTCCCAGCCAGGTACTCACAGCCCCAAAAGCATATGGGCACAGCCATGCCATGGGGCACTGTCGAAGCATTACTTACCTTGTGACAGAGCAAGTTCCTAGAGGTCTAAATGGCCCCTAAAACAACTACCTGAATAGTGCCCTGAAAAGCCAAACCTAGTCAGGGGTCAGTGGCTTCTGTGTTACTCAAGATCCCCTGGGAGGCTCTGCAGAAACAGCACTTCATGCCTGACCAAGCATGTCTTCTTTTATCACTCAGAGCAGCTGCATGTCAGCAATGGGGTACACAAGTGCTGTACAACTTCCTTCCTTCCTTGAAAAAGCTGTATTTTCAAGTGCCTTGAGACTGCATGAGAATGCAGTTAGAGGCAAGTAATCACAACTCTTCACAATCTGTGCAGAATTTGCCTTCTACATACAACAAAATCAATATCAAGGTTTTTTTGTACCTCCACTAACAGAAATGTTAAACGTTGTCTTTGCAGGTCCCAAATCTTCAGTTTCTTTTTTATGGTCCTTCAGCGTCTAAGAGAAAGGAAAAGAATAATTTCTGAGATTATGTAAACACTTAGAAAATACAAACATTTTAAAACCATATGGCTCTTGCACTGCAAGTTAAATTTAAAACTTCAGACTACCAGTCAACTCAGAGACCATTAACTTAAAAGGGAAGGTTATCCCTGTGCGCCAGTTTGGGCAGAGGTAAAGTTACTTTTCTTCACAGTAGCCAGTGTGGGGCTGTGTGATTTGTCCTGGAAGCAGTGTTGATAATACAGAGATGTTGTTGCTTTTGCTGAGCAGCTCTTGCACAGTACCAAGGCCTTTTCTACTTCTCCTACTGCACCTCTGGTGAAAAGGTGCAGAGTGTATGGGAAGTTGGGATGAGACAACTGTTGGGATGGACAGCTGACCCAAGGGATATTCCAGGCCATTTTAACATCATGCTCAGCACAATATAAAGCTGGAGGAAGAAGAAAGAGGAGGATGCTTGCAGGGATGGCATTTCTCTTCCCAAGTCACTTTTATATGTGATGAAGCTCAGCTTTCTTAGGGATGAAAACCTGTCTGCTCATGGGAAGCAGTTAATTCCTTGTTTTTCTTTGCTTTACCAATGAAAGTTCCTTTAATCTCACAAGTACCAGCAGCCAGACACCTGGATCCTGGGTACCAACTTCCATCTGTAGCCATATACACACAGCCCCCTCCAAGCAAAGCTACAGCTACAATGAAAAACTCAGAATCCTTTTCTTTCCTTCTCTCTCAGCCTTAACCCCCACCAAGAACAGTCTACATTTAATGTTACCTAGGTTCCACTCTGATCCACTTCAAATTTCAGCTCATCCTTGAAACCCTCTGCACTAGACATACACCCCAGTTTAATTAAGCAAATTACACATCTGTTTTGTAATTAAGCAAATTACACATTTGTGTTCTTGTAAAGAACACAAGCTTAATTTTCAACACAGCAATGTAGCAGGACAGGAATGTTCAGTAGACAGAGGCTGCTTTTTCTATAAAACTCCCCCAGAAATAAGACAGAGACCACTTTGTGAGTACCTGGATTTTGGGATTTCAAACATTTCAATAATAAAAAAAGGCATCAAAAGACAAGTCTAGAAGTCTCTCTTCATCAATTTTCACAGAACAGGCTAAGCAGAGTGCAGAACCTGGCCCATAAACCACCTCCTCTGTCACAAGCCATTGCTCCAGTACCTGAAGGGAGCTCAGGAACACCCTGCTTGTTCAGCTACACTGAAGGACACAGTAGACCAAAGACATTCATTTGAAGGGGGAAGCAAGTCTGAAACAAGCTTTATGTTTGGCTTGTGAAAAGGACACAGCATCTGGAAAATGATTTTGTTGTCAGGTAACACTGGATGTGTGCTTGGTATTGGTTGAGAGCATGCTGTGACTACCACAGGAATAATGTGCCCATCCAGTTACTTTATGTATGTGACAGCATGCCCTGATGCATCACCAGTGGCTTCAGGCCAGGCTCACAAATACTTAGGTAGGCTAAGGTCATGTTTGGCTGTGAATTCTCTCCAGAAGAGACATGTGTAATGAGATATTGGATATCTTCATGACTGCATACAGCAAACCCCTTACACTGTCAGACACACACTTCTGCCACTACAGAGCCTAAAGAGCTAACAAGCAATCAAGCACCTAACCCAAGGAGAGCATCCTGATTTTGGTCTTTAACAGGCTGTTTGTTATGTGTGCACCACCCCAACATGCATGAGCTTTAAACCACTGTCCCCATCTCCACAGACAGCTGCAGAAGGCACCAAGCACAGGAAGCACAGCTACCAGCCCAAATTCTAACCCAAAAGGAGAACTGAAGGAATGGGGAAGAATGAAGTTGACCTTAGTGCTAATTAGAAACCTGTCCTCACATGTAAAAGCCAGGGGTGAAAACAATCCTGTTTAAATGGTGTGGAATCCCAAATGCTGGCATGGTTGAGCACAAACTGCCTGCAATAAACCTGGCAGAACATACTGCCTGAAGCAGATGAAACAAAATCCCAGCAAGAGTCCAGCTTTACCATTATAAATAATATTTTGTATTTCTGTATATCCTCAGCAGCAGGAAAAGCCAAGAAAACAAAATGCTGTTAAAAGGGACAAAGTAAACACAGGGGAGGTCAGCAGGGTTAGTCTAGAGGGCAACAGATACCTCTCCCAAGAACTGCTCCTCTGTAGTCTGGCCTTCATCCTCCTCATTTGGCACAGATCCATCAGATTCTGCAGGAGCCTTCAGCAGAGAGAAGATGCCATAAACATCCACCAGCAAAAGAGGCAGGAATACTTTGCAGAGAGTACAGTCACCTTTCCACCAACCAACAGTGAGAACCAGACTGAAAATCACAGAAATGCACTGGCAATATGTGCTTGAGCCTCACAAACAGGGTAGAGGCCCTGCTAGGTTTCCTTGCTCTCTGTCATTACACAGTACCTTGTGCTGTTTTCATCTCAGCTGCCTCAAAACATGCAACAAAAAAGCTTTCTTCCCCATGAGGCGGCTACAGATGACTCTGAACTGTCTGTGGCACAAAAGCACAGCAGAGTCCTGCTGTGGACTCAGGCCACTGCAATTACAGTGTGGGCAGTGCCTGAACTGTGGTTACCACTCTTGCAGGAAAAGTTACGACACCACACACTCAGTCCTGCTTTCTTTAAAGCCTGATGAAGGGGCTGCTCTTGAAATCAGGTGCCAATAAGACCCCATATTAAAACCTGTGACTGAGAGCCCTTCATTGGAAAAGGAGGGAAACATCTGAGTGGAAAAGAAGTGGTAGGTTTTTTAAAATAACATCTTCATCCTACTGAATGTAGGAACTTGCCACATGCTGGATTATTTGTGACTTACTTTGGAACAGCTATCAAGTGGAAAGAAAAATGATTATTACTTAAATTACTGTGGCATTATAAAAGTAACCAGAGTTACATACATGTGTTTGCTTACCTCTCCCAAGGCACCATCTTCAAGACCTTCTTTATTCAGAGCAGATGTGATCTAGAAACAAAGATTTAAGTAAGTACCCTTTTAAAGAGGCACCAAATTCTCAGATTGCAAAACTGGCACATGTTGCTTGCACAACAGTTAACATGAAATTAAACACTTTAACATAAAACTAAAGCCATTTCCTCTTCCAGCCTGGTGATGGATTTACTGCTAAGATACCTGCACCTCAAGCTCTGATGGAAAAAACAGCTGCCATACACCTTTAATTGTCAGCTCAAGGGCCTCAAACCCCACTAGAGTGTTGGAAACCACAGGAATAAAATCAGTATCAGAACATGAAGGACAAAATCCTCTTTCTGCTCTGGTCAGGGAAAATAAAGCAGTGACAATCCTTATGGAACAGGGAGCCTGTCAGGAAGCTGTAGGTTCGTGACATCAGGCACTTGGCTGTGAGCTAGGATTTTCCAAGGTAAAAAAAGAGTTAAAAGGCCCAGCTTCTACTCCTTTGCAAAGCAAACCACAACTCCAGATTCAATTAGGGCTCTCAAAACCAGCAATTTTATGTATAGAGTTTCTATACTATTTCAGCATCAGGGAGCCTGGGTTTCACATTGCTCCTAAAATTATCTACTGCTTTTTGTTTTGTAGGCTTTATTTTACCCTTGTGGGCTGGTTTGTGTAGAGAGCTGAGCTCAAATTGTTGGAGACAGTTTTCTCTTTCTTTTTTAATCGCTAGTTTACAATAAAAATGAGAAATCCAGGACTTGGCTTGCATGAGAATCACAGGTTTTAAGAATATAACCCACCCTTCCCACGTTCTTCACAGCTTATTACAAGAAGCTGAAATCTGTGATCCCTGTTTTTACTTTCCTAATGCTACCAATAATAGGAAAAAGCAAGTTGTGATTTAGTGAGCTTTAGTGATCTGGGTATCACAAACCTTCAGATGAGCTGTATCATGCTGCTTCTTCACACTGAAAAAAACATGGAGTCAACTTCTGTGTGGAATGTTTTCAGAAAAAGCTACATAAAACCAGGACCTTGTAGCACCTCCAATCTGTTCCCTAAATACTGAAATAATGGGATAGGCCCAGCATTCCAGGCTACCCAGTTCAGCTGTGCCCATTTTCCCAGCTTCTCCTCATGCACAGTGCTATAAACCCAGAGCAAAAGCAAGCAGTGGGCTTTAATCTCATGAGGCCACTCTGCAGAACCACTACTGAATTTCAACTGGATTTTCTTATTGAGAGCTGCTTTTCAAAAACAGGATTACCCTTGCTGTGCTTGCATTTGGACAAATATTTAGAAGCTGAGGACAAACTTTATCAAAACCATTATTTTTTTCCATAATCATATTAATTTTGCCCTGAAGGGCATTTAATTTGTGAGCACAATGACACTTTAATGGAGCCAATCTTTGAAAATAAAACATTTGTTTGATACAATGAAAATGAGTCAAATGTTAAAATCCACTGAAACAGAACTGAAGAAATACTAGATAGTTCCTGGGTAGACAACTGAAAACAACAGAGCTAAAAGGCACAGCAGGGAACTCCCTGTAACACTGAGTAAAAATCTTCCAGCTGGGAAGAAAGGTCTATAATGATGTGCAAATTGCTTCCTGGTAATCCAAACTTTGCTTTTCTAAATGTAACCACGTTTGGCCTTTGGGCTTGTTTTTTTTCTCTTTTTCTTTCAAAAATGAAAGATGTCTCCCACAAACAAAAAAGACTACCCCAAATTTTCCTAGGTAATGAAAACTGCTTACATGTTCTTCAACCAGAAAGCCTAAAAGCAGATCCCGTTCCACCATGCTCGAGTAGAAGGGTGTCACCTAGCAAAGTTACATGAATAGCCTGGATCACTAAATATCAAAGCTTCTTGATGAGTGAGAATTTCACATCAACAATGGACAGCCAAGATGCAGACACACCTCTGAAGTCTGCTGCCTGCTCTGGCATTTCCACTGAATGTCCATATTGCAAGGAGACACAACTAATGAGAAAACTCAACAGAGCAAACTGTTCTCTGTAAAAATTCTGAAATTAAATTCTGAAATTCATAAGTTATTTATCTCACATATTGCACACTTACCTTCTTCTTCAGATCATCCTTCCTGTATCCTAAGAGCTCGAGGTATCTAACACGTGAATCCTCTTCGAAGTTCACCTTTAAAAAGTTAAAGACTATATTGCAATTCACAATTTTTCATTTTCTCCCTCACTGGCACAAATGTCCCAGAGGGATTCAGTGACTGAGTAGACTGAATGTAATAAAGAGAAATGCAAAAACCTTCCGTGACTTGGGCACCTGAGCAGGTGGGCAAGGCTTCCATCTGGTTATTGCAGGTAAACAATCTGTTTGTCTGCTTCACTTGGAAACCTCTAAATGCTTAGAGTGAGCAGTGAAAGCCCATCTAAAGCTATCCCAAAGCTTTAAACCTTCTCACCAGCTCCCTGTACAAGTATGTGCTGATGGGGAATATCCAAAACCACGGGATACCCTCATCCACACCTTTGCTTTGCCGTGACTCCCCACGAACTCCCCTGGTCCTGAGGACCCTCCCTCCTCTGGTGGGTCTCCTGCAGTGCCATGGCTTATGGGCACTATTCCCACAGCCTGCAGCTTTTGGTTCCCAGCACCTCTTCAGCCAAATGTGCAGAAGGAAGCACCTCCCGGCTGTCCCAGTCCCTGGGGAGCTCCTACAGGGCTGGCACCCCATTACCTTTAAGAAGGCCCACACGTTCCTCTCAAAGTCAGCCAGGGCCATGTCCATTTTCTTCTGGCAGTAGCTGACAAAGCCCTGGGACTGCACAGCCTCCTGCAGCTGGTTTGAGCGGGCCAGGAACTCCTTCTCTGTGACAACCTGGCTCACGTAGACGTGGGGATGCTGCTGCTGCTGCTCCATGCCCGGCTGCTGCGGGGGCTTGGAATTCTCAAATGTCACCAGCTTGCCTCCAAACTGGAATTGAAGCACACATACAGCATGTGAAAATACAAGTACACAGCAGGGGAGCATGTATCAAAATGTATTTTATATAACATATATATGATTATTGTGCAATAACTGAACACTCCTGACATCTGCTCATTTATTTGTTCTCCCCCTCGTTCCATACTTCTATGCCTGTAAGGAGCTTGTTGGATAAGTAGGTTCACATTTAATAAGATTTACAAGCACAGCCACTCCTGTGCCTGTTTTTTTCTCAGACAAAGGACAGATCAGAAACTGAGAGCTGGAGCTGTGGGTCTATGCAGTACCCAGCAACAGTGGAGCATCTAATGATATTGCAATGCAGTTGCCAAAGGAACCTTTACTTCACATCATTAAGTAAATGCTCAAGCATGATGCCTGCCCTGCTCTTGGCCAGGCTGTTTAGCAGTTGAAACTCTACTGAGAGATGGGCAGTAAGTTGTGACAACATTTGAAGATGTCAAATCAACACAAGAAAATAATTAGGAGTGGCTTATGATATTATTTCATTCTATAGCTCAAAGTTAATTTACACAGGCAAATCCAGTAAAACCTGCATTAGAGAAAAGCAAAAGCCTAGCCAGGGAAAAGACTGACACCTGGCTCCTAGGAAACCAGGACAAATAAGGGAATAAACAACATCATAAAATGACACATCAGTCAGTGGCTAGGCAACATCATTTCTCTTTGACAGGAGAAAATTGCATTTAATTTGCGCATCAGATCATGAATAAACAGACATATGATGCTGAAAACTGAGTAGCATTGCAGCAGAGAAATCAAATTCAAATGGACAAGCTAAAATCTCCAGAAGTTCTCAAATAAATGGCCTGTGGGTTTAGAAAAGAAGCCAAAAGTGGAGCCAAGGAGCAAAAAAGCTGAGCCTGCCATCCCCTCAGCTGGCTCCTCTGCAAATGAACCAGCCATAGAGGAATGTACCCTTGTGCTGCTACAGCAACTCCTGTTACCTTGACCAAAGCTATCCTGAGTATTCTCCACCATATTGACTCACATGAGTGCAGTTTGAAGCTATGAGGTCTCAGATACTTGCCCAGTTTGGTCTCATTCCCCCCTGTGTATATTTATTTACTCTAAAGCAAGCAGTGCACAGAAACAAAAGCAAATCCCTAATGCCAAGACACAAACAAATGTCTCTCAGCAATGTTTCCTTTCCCAAGCAATTTGGTCAGGCTTTTGCTGTTGCTAGTGCCCTGTCTGGAAGCCACCCTGAGCATCTCCCATTATGATAACAAAGAGGAAGATCTCCCAGGGTGGAGCAGCACACTGAACTCCCCCCTTTTAAGGGGTTTAGCAGGTGCCAGCACTATCTCCCTACCTGTCAGGCCAGCCCTGCCCATCCCTGTCTCCTATAGTATTCATCATGACTCCTGGGGCAGGGAGAAATGATGAGGAGGACTCCACTGATATCAGAAGGCTAATTAACTACTTTATTATTCTGTATTATTTTATACTATATTACACTACATCTAAACTGAATCTGCCAAGCACCCAGCTGCTCACAACTGCACAGCATCTCGTGACTGTCAGACAGTCCCAACACACAGGCTTGGCCCTGACAGGCTAAGGAAACAAAACGTCCTCACTTTGGGTAAACAATCTCCATATTGCATTTTACTTTGGCACAACACAGGAGCAGCGAATGAGATAAGAACTGTTGTGATCATTCTTTTCTCTGCTTCTCTCAGGTTCAGAGAATGTGAATCCCACAGTCTCCTCCTTACCGAGAAGGATGCTCCCATGGGACGCCGGATCCACTTGGGTGGTTTCTTCAGAGGCATCACCACGCTCTGGGGGCAGTCTGCTGGGGGAGCTGCAGGGGAGGCAGGGGCTGGCCCGTGCCAAAGGGATCGAGGTTCCCAAAAGACGAGGAGAGCTTTGATAACACAAGAGGGAAAAACCAAAGTGACGTTACTCTAATAAACAAAACATCTATTTGTGCTGAAGTGGTACTTCTGCAAGCAGGCAGCCACTGAAAGCCTCCCATATTTTGTTTACCCCTCCCCACTTTCTGTCCCTATTCTGAACAATTTTCAACACCTGGTCAACTTGTTTCTGCCTCAGGCCATCGGCGCTGCCGCCCATGATGGAGTAGACGCTGATGCGGCCGTCGAAGGAGGCTGCAGACAGCACAGCAGGGTTCCTGGGGCACCACTGGATATCAAAGCACCACTGCGTGTTCGTGGGCAGCTCGTACAGCACCTGGGGAGCAAAACCAAACCCAACAAATCAGAGCTTTCATGGAGCACCCTGCCTGACAGCAACAACCTCCCCGTGGGCCCTGAGGCTGGCCTGCTCTCCCTGCTCCCCAGCGGCCTCCCCATCACCATACACACTGACAGTGGGCAAACCCTGATGATCTCCAAACATCACACACCACTGCTTCATCTCCTTCTCCTCCCATTAAATCTTCTGTTGAATACTCACAGGACAAATGATGCAGGTGGGGTGTGTCTGTGCTGCCCCACTGTGAGCTGCTGACATTCACATTAGCTTATTCAGAGCTGATTTGGGTATCCTCACATGCTATGTGAAGGAAGTCTATTTTCACAGGAAAACTGAAAAGAACAGAACCTGCACCCTGGGCAGGCAGCCTTTTGTGCCCTGCAACAGACAAGCTCCCCTTACAGCAGATATTTAACTATAAACCAGGAGAAACTCAAAGAACAAAATGCTGTCTCCCATGGAACTAGTTTTTAGTTTTCAAAACTTCGTAACAGCACAGGATCCAGCTCAGATAACTCATCTAACACTCTACAGCTTTTGCACTTTTGGGCCAATGTCTGAATTTTAGAAACACTTCCCATTCCACAATTATTGCCCACTGGAGGCAAGGAGCCCTCCAAGCATGTCTGAAGCCTTTCTCCTGGTCTAGGGACAAATGCTGTCTGAAAAACAGATCTGCATTCTCTCTGAAAGATATTCCCAGGCCCAAAAGGGTGGGGTAGGAACAAATTTGAGTGGCTCTCACTGATCTACTATAACCATGGCAACCTACAAATACCCTCCTGGCTGGATAAAGTTCTTATATAGGGAAAAAGGTAATTGCAACAATGATCCAGTCACACTGGACCCAAAACAAAAGAGTAGGAAGCATATACTTAGTTTAAGTGGTGCCATTTCCATCTCTTATAATGAACAGGGACATCACTACTCAGTAAGAGAGAAGCTGCAAGGACAAATGTGTAATATTGCAAATACCAGGAAGGAATCCTGCACCACCACAACAAGCTCAGAAGACACATATAGCAAATGGGATAGGGGGCAATATCCCACAGAAGCATCATTCCTAGGAATGCAAGCACAGGAACACGTGCTTTACATGTGCCACCTCTAAAAATCCCAAAAATGTCTGTTCAAAGTGGTATGCATACAATACCTCTCCTGTGTTAGGGTTGGAGCAAAGAATTTTAGCATCCTTCCCACAGCTAAGTAGCAGCTCTGGATCTGCCATACTCCAAGCAATGGCCAATATCCCCCTGCACAAAAAGCCACAACAAAGAAAAAGCTTAATGTAAATGCAAAATGGTGATAAACAAAGCATATTTAGAAGTTCAGCAGCCCACATCAAAATGCCCTCTCCACCCGTTCCTCTTACAGGAGGAGGAATTTTTCAATGTTATCAGCCCTTGTTTTGTTGAAATAGATGTTTTCTATTTTCTGCATGAAAAGGTATAAAGATGAAGCCATTGTATCTGAAAATTAAATGCAACAGTCACATGGGAGAAGCTGGGCATCAGTAACAACATGGTTAGTTTGCCTGCAGTGTCACTAACATCCAGTGTGCAAACCCACAGGTAAGGTCAGTGACGAGGAAGCTTTGCAGCTTTTTATTGGCAAGACATTCAAGCCAGCAGAACCCACTGGCAACAGTTTTGGTAGAAGCCACAACACTGTTCTCCCTTCTTAAATCAAGCACTGGATCTGAGCAATAAGGAAAGTTTCACCAACAATGGAGGAGAGACAAAAATTTAACAAAATCATCCACTATACCCCAAATTAAGGCATTTAGGGGACGGAGGGGCACAGAAACTGTGCAAACCCACACAAGGATGTGCCTGGGTGCACCTTTAGTACATTATTCAGACAAAATCAACTATTACTAATTCTTTTTTCCTTAGCTTCCTCTTCTTAAAATACTTAGAAACAAACAAGTAGCCTCACTGTTTCAGCAGCCTGGTGAGTTTGTTTGTTCATTTAATTTTGGGGCCAGTTTCCTTCAGAGTACCAAGCTCCAAAATCACAAGACTTTCATGGCACAGGGCTGGCTGGTCAGCAAGCCAGCATACAGCAGTGGCTGCTGCTGAAATTGCCAGCACCGAGGGAGCCTTCCTCCCCAGGGAACAGCAGGAGGTGGCATGTACCAGCCAGGACAGTCACCGACAGTGCAAAAGCATGGAGCACACCACTCTATGTAAGCCTCATACCTTGTGTGACTTTCCAGAACACGAAGTGGGGAGGAAGCAAATCTCAGGTCCCACATCTGAATAACAGGCAGCCTGTCGTCCTCTGAGGCCAAAACCATCTGGGTGGCAACTTCAGGGTGCCATGCCAAGCCTGAGCAGTGCATCTGAGGGGAGACATTGGCCAAAGCATCACACAGCTGAGCAGCACTAAAGGAAAAAGAAAACTAGCCCAAATTTGTCTGTGTGCATGCTAAAACACCACTGCAAGCAAATTTGCAGCTGTGTTTCCAGGCATTATTTCTGACTGCATTCAGACTGGGAAATTCTCCTAATTCCTGTGAATGAGGAGACTTGCACTTAAGTTTCCCAGGGTCCTTTCAGAGAGATTACACTGTGCTGACTTTTTCACAGTCCTAGGTTTTAATGTGAGAAAACACTAAAGCTCACCATATAAACCTTTTCCTCTATTATTTTTATTGCTATCTTAATAAAAGCCATCATTAGGCAGAGGTTATTGTCATGAGAACACTGTATCACAGTACTACCATCACATGATGAAGACAGCCTACTGTGCTGCTGTTATGTCAGGCAACAAACACAGAAAACACTGAAAGTTACAGAGTTTATCAAAATAATACAGTGAGGAAAGAACTACTTCCCAACCACCCACTTCTAAGGTTCATTTTTAACTCTTGCTGTATCTTTGGAATTTGTTATAACAAACTTCTATTTAAAACAATAAAAAATTACATAAATATGTCATTCTCCATGAGTTGAACAAACTTTTTTTTTACTTACACTGCCTAAAGGGGTGGCATGGTGGTTACAGCTATAGGAGGCAGTGCCTCTGTAATCTGCTCAATGCCACACTTCTCTGTGGCAAAATCAATAAAATCTTTCTGTGGCAGCCTCCAACAGACCAGCAAGTTCTTTCTCAAAATTCAACCATCACTCTGATAGGACACCTGAGTGCCTTGCTTTGCTTCAGTATGCATCTGGATATTTTAACTGACAATGCTGACAACCCCTCTTGCATAAATACACTCCCAAGAACAAACTGGGCCAGGCACCAGGATCTCTGTCTATTGTATCTGCCAGGCACCCCCAATGAAGGAATGATGCATCTGACTCCATGTTCTCAGAAGGCTAATTTATTACTTTCTTATCCTAGAGTATATTAAAGAATACTATACAAAAGAACACAGAAAATATATTAATTATTGAATGAATAAACATATTGACTGTATTACTGAATGCTAAAAAGATAATAACAAAAACTTGTGACTCTTTCCAGAGTCCCGACACAGCTTGGCCCCAATTGGCCAATGAGTCAAAACAACTCACACCAGAGTCCAATGAAACAATCACCTGTGGGTAAACAATCTCCAAACACATTCCACATGTGAGCACAACACAGGAGAAGCAAATGAGATAAGAATTGTTTTCCTTTTTCGCTCAGCTTCCCAGAAGAGACATCCTGGGTGAAGGAATTTTTCAGAGAATGTGAATGCCACATCTGTCACATAAAAGGGGTGCCATGACCCTTCCCTGCAGCTCTGTGCAAGCACCCAGCAGCTGCAGGGGAGAACTAACTCGGAGGGAACTCACCCTGTTGTTGTGGTCGCTGACTTTGATGATGGGCTCGTTCTTCCTGAGATCCCAGACGGTGGCCCTGCCGCTGGGGCTGGCGGATGCCAGGATGTGCTGCACTTGCCTGTTCCATGCAATGCAGCTGATGTCCTCCAGAGGCTGCGGCACACACACAACAGCCTGTCACAACCCCGCAAGCTCAAACCCTGCTCTTTTCAGCACTTGCTAAGTGGGAAATCTGCAAGGAGAGTGCCCCGTGTACTGGATGTGTTCTGGCTTCCTTTCTACACGTGCTGTAGTGTACAACACCTGAAAACACTGATGTTTAGAATTTCTCTGTTTAGGTATTTTCTGCTTTACAGTACTACACATTAGTTATTAAAACAAGACTAAGCAAAACTACCCTCAAGAACAGAAAATTACTCCATGAAAGTATATCCAGACATATGAACTGCTCTTTTGCCTTGGACTATTAGGTTTTTATTTAGGAAAAAAAAGTTTGCTTGGAGAAATTCCATGTTGGTTTTTTTTTTCCATTCCCCCCCGAATTCTTATTTTTAGACCAAAAATTAAAAGCAGTATTAACCCAGCTCTTGTTGCCCTATTATTTCTAGCTGTCATTATGCATATGGACTAAAAGATATCCCAGCCAAAAAAAAAATCACTATTAGACATAAAAAGTCTTTTACAGGAAACTCTATGGTGAACATCCCCTCAAATGCCTACATGTTAATAACTTACTTGAACTAAACCAAGTAACCAAACCTCACAGAGTTTAAACTAAAAATCTTGAAATTGAAGATTACTTCTCATCCCATTTGCACACTTTTTTGTCTCCAAATTATCATGCAGTAATAAGCCCATTTTCCAGCAACCAGAAGTGCACTTGCATTGAAACAACTTCCTCCCATTCTTCCACTTCCTTCACAAGGCAAAAAGCACAAAAGACTATTGTTTTTCCCTACAGATCATCTTTAAGAGACACAGGCTAAACACTGGACCTTGAGCATAGCAATTAAACCACTCCCTGAAACCCACCAAGGTAACTGCAAAACCTACTGCATCATCATCTGACTTCTCAGTAACTGCTTTTTATCTTTCTCCTACTTCTCTCTGTGTACCTCCACCATCTTCAGATTTCTGCATGCAGTAAAACAGGCAGAGAAAGACTAAAACACAAGTAATGGTTATGGTATTTGAAAAGGAGTGCAGCCTGAGAGACTCTGCTTGCTTCTTGATAAAATGCAACATTTCCCAAAGATTAAGGGGACACTACAGTTTTCCCTGGCCAAATACAATTTCTTAACAAAAAATTGCCACAGGAAGACATGGCTGGCTTGTGCAGCAAGCCAAAACTGCAGGTTTGTTGTGGATAAAGAAGACAGCACATCCAGGGCTGCTGCAGGAGAAGCTGAGCACACCACTGGACTGCACACTTGCACTTAGAGGCACAGCCAGGACACTGCTCCCCAGGGGCTACAAAAGCAGCAGCATCCAGTCACCCTTGTATGCAGCTACTACCCAAGACTGACTTCAAGAGACTTCCCCTCCTCCATGCTCCTGAGACTGCTTTAAAACTGCAAATTTCAATCAGCTGTCACCTAACTGCCATGCCTCTTTTTCAGGAGTCTGCTTTGGAGAATTTAATAAACACAAATCTGGTACCTGTGTCTTCACTCCGGGTGTCATTGGTGTAGCAAAGTTGTTCAAGTCCCAGATATAGATTTCAGACTCATTAGCACCAGAGGCCACCAGATTAGTCTGTAGGAAATATTAATAGACATTAAGAGCATTTCAGCATCAGCTTTCCCAGTCTTAGCTGCTGGGAGGCATCAGACCTGCAGGACTCTGTGAATTTCCCCATCTGCTCAGGATATAGGAAAAGATGCAGGGAAAAGAGTGACAGGGCAGAGGAGGGAGCAGTGCTGCAGTTATGGCCACCACAGAGCTTTGCCCTGGACAGTGTGGCATTCCTGCCCTGCCCACAGTGAGTGCAGCCATCCAAAGCACTCCTGCACCTGGGATGCAAAAGTCCAGGCAGGGCAGCATGAGCCAAGGTCACCAAGTGCCCTTTGGTCACATTTTGTGGCTGATAACAGACAAGTCCTGAGCTCACAACAGGCAGAAAGGGACAGGAAGCAATTCAGAGAGGACACAATGAACACAGCGCAGCCTTGCTGGAGGCAAGAGTGCAGGGACAGAAGTGTTATTTAGGAAACGAATCCAACTGAATTCTCACCCAGCTGGTGGCAACAAGGAAAAACCAACACACTGTATCTAGAAGGAAGTAAATGCTCATTGGTGGTGTGGGAAGGACTGTTGGTTTTGAGAGCCCTTCTGCTCAAGAGGCCACACGGCTGTGTTTCCTTGCTGTCTCCTCTTGGGAAGGGGGCCTTGAAGGTGGATCCTACCCAATCCCCACAGGAGAGACCTGAAAACTGATCTCACCAGAAATATGAATGAGAGCACATAATTCCTCCTGTGTGACTGCCACAATGCACAGAGGCTAAGAGAAGAGACTGACTAAAAACACCCTGAAGAGCACCTCTGCTTCACACATAAGCAGAGCTAAAAAGACCAACTAAATTGATAAGGTAAACTGATGAAGGGAAAGAACAAATTAAAGAACTTTCATTCCCCATCCTGAAATGCCAGTAATGGGACAGGTTTTTCCTATTAAATACAAACAGACACTCAAACACCAAATATAGTTCATGCTTTTCAGGGGAGGGGAAGCAGCAGAAACATCTGAGGTTATGAGTTAAGACAGGCCACTCCTCTGTTGATGGTATGTTAAGAGAAACAGCCCAAAAACCAACCTGGAACATGTTGACATCGAGCGCTCTCACTGGTCCCGTGTGCTTGTCCTTCTGGGCTATTATTACCTCAGCCTCTCCATCTATGATTTTGGCTGAGTCATACAAGATGACATTGCCATTTTCACCCCCAGCAATCAGGACTCCAGACACTCTGTCCCCTGAGGTCATGTTGTGAGGGCCCCAGATCAGCTTGTGGTACCTGCAAGACACAGAGGGCCCACAGTCTCAGAGCCATCCACCACCAGCTCCCTTGCAGGTTGATACATCCCATTTCTGCTCACCCCAGCTAAAGTCAGAGAAAAGCACTGCCTGCTTTTCTCCCTAAGGATGAGTCTCAGCACAACCCTTTCCATCAGGAAGACATGCCCCAATTCTGCTCTTTAACAAGAGGCACAACATGCACAACCAATGACCCACAAACTCACAACATCTCCAATCTCCTGGCTGCAAAACCAGGTAAGCGCTCCCAACCACAACAGCAGGCATCAAAGTAAGGGCTGTCAGCCCATCCAGCCACAGCCTGAGAAGAAACTCTATCTGCAAGCAGCTTCATACAGGAGAGGAAACAGGTGAAACTAGAAAAATTCCATATGCTTTTCCATATCTGTGCTTTTGGATGTGCAAGCATTTTGTCTGCCATGCTAGGGACTCAGCAAGTTTAATCAACATCACAGACACATCTCTTGGAGCACAGCCTCTTTTCAGGCTAACTCAAGAGGAATCAAACATACTTCCAGAAATTAAGAACATTATTGTGTCCATCTGTAAATACTCAAATTCCCTTCAACTCAAATAACTTCCTGCATAAGCAAAACAACATTCCTGCTGTTTAACCATGCAAAGAATGAGTATGTTCTACATAAAAATGACACAGCCACCTACCATCTCAAATGCAAGCAAAAAGGAAACCCACATTGGCTGGAAGGTGGCAAGGAGATGCCTCAGCATTCAGTGTAATATTGCTCATCTATCTGTTACCTCCAGGCAAACTTCAAGTAACTTCTTTAAGTCACAGCAACTTTACCACGGTAAGATAGAGACTGCAAAAAGCAACCCAAAGAGCACATGCTGGGTGAGAAATGCCATAACAGCCAAGTGTTCAGGCTCCCAGTGCTGAGATTACAGCAGGGCTTCACCAAAGAATGATGCTACAAATGGAAACTGGGCTGTGATATCACACAGACCCATTCCTGGGTATGATTTTTATGCTTCTACACCTAACAATGGAAGTTCATGAGAAATGAAGTAACTGACAGGGTTGTCCAGGCATCACCAGCAAGACTGAACAGGACTTAAAACAACCCAAAATGAAGGCAGGAAACAATGAGGAACAAAACCCAAAAATTAACAGTGCAATTACTTCCCTTTTGCCCTTTACTCTTTCCAAGATAAAGCATGGTTGTATAAAAGCAGTGCAAAACTTTGCTTGGAGGGCAATTAAGGATTTATCTTCTGTGGGTCTAATCACCTGGACATGATTTGCTGAAAACCAAAATACAGCCTGACATGTACATTGCTATCTAATCTTTAATTAGAAACAAACAAGCAACCCTCAACCTCATTTTTAATGCATTCTCTGGGGCAAAGTCAAATTCTTGTGTTGCTGGTCAAGGGAGGTACTTTGCGAGGAGCACTGCATTCTGGTTCTAAGGAGCGCTTCTAGAAATTCAGAAAGCAAATGGCAAGTCCTGAAGAATCTCAGTCACAGTTAAAACAAGGTAGAACAACGAAATTCAAAGATCCAACAGTGCCTCCTGCTCTGAGCAGGTCACTAGGACATACTGACATCAGCTCAGCCAGAGAGCTGCTAGGAGTGCTGCTGAGATGGGAACTGGATGCTCTGATGCTAACAATATTTGTCTGGATAAACACACGGTAAGGAACTAACAGCTAAGAGGAGTTGTGCAGCCAGGAATTTGGCTTCCCAGCTGTAGGAACACACACAACATAGCTCAAGTCAGTCATGTAACAGGAGTCCCCCCAAAATGCCTAAATACAAACAGGATGGTGCAATATGAAAAGTTACCACCATGTTTTCACAATTTCACATTTTCTTCTGTTTTCTTGTGAATCCCAGAGGCTTCCTGAGATACAGGGTCCGCACATATATTCAAAAATTTTCTGTTTATGTCAAAGCATGAGCTGCTTTCTTAGAGTCCAAGCTTGCTGCCCCACAGTATCAACTGCAAACACGTCCCTTCATCTTTCAGTGCTGAACTTCTGCTTCTCTCCTCAACAAGTGCAGCCAAACCACGTGAAGGGACATTTCTATGCATATGACACATAACAGTTCCACACACTGTACTTTTCTCTTACAGCACTGCCTACCTGTGTGAAGAGGAGAATGTGGCACAGCTCTTCATATCCAGGGAAGGGTCTGCTAAGTCCAACTCAAATATTTCTAGAGAAGCACTTGTACTGAAGGTTGCATCCAGCTGCTGAGCTGAGGTACCTGTGAGGAAGCAGGCCTGGCAGTGAGAAGCCATGATACACAGAGCAGTAACTGCAAATGCAGCACAAGAAGGGGAACAAAAACATCATCCTTTCAAAAAGATCCTGAGATGGGATCAGTCTTCTGTTTCTGTTACTCAGATGTTGTTCCACACAGCTCTCCTCCCCATGGCTCTTTGTTTGGGTGTTTCTTAATGACTACTAGCAAGCAGGAAAAGCTTTGGGCAAGTACCTCTCTCTCCCTGATGATGCACAGAACATCATTAAAGTTACAAAGCAGCCACAAGTGACTAGTGCTTAGGATTGGTGTCACCTGTCCCTGGCAGAAAGAGGAGGATGCTAGCTGTCACTTGCAGAATGCAAAGCATGCTTTTATCAGCACAATGCAACAACTCCACTCAAAACCCCACAACATACACCCCACTCCAGCCCCCAGGACACAGAGTAACTCCTACAGCTTTCAATAACGGCGTACCCCTTCATCCATGGTGTGCAGCCACCGCACACAGCCCCAGGTCTGCCAGCACATGCTTCCCAAAAACTCACCCGTGGCCAGGTAAATGGGGTGCTGCTGGGCAGGGCTCCATGCCTGCATGGCAGTACGGTCTACTTCCTTCAGCTTCATCGTGCTGGAAAGCAAGACCAAGAGAGGTGATGCTTACATGGTGCACGGTGAGGCTGCACCGCCACGGGTTCAGGAGCCGCATTAGGGCTCGGCAGAGGGACCATATTCCCAAAGATATCCCACAGACACCCAGGCCACCCTCTCCAGAGGACACCCGGGGTGGGGAGGAATAACTCTCCATTAGCAGAAAAACACTGACACGTAGAGGAAACTGACGGGTGCGGAACATAACACAGGAAAACGTGGGCAAAGCTTCAGCAGCTGTGCAAACCTCTTCCCACAGCACCGGGCACCCTACAGCAGCTCTCTGCCCTAACCCACGAAACAGACCCAGCCCCGGGAGGACCCTGCCCGGACCGTGCAGCCCCACACCTTCAGCGGCTCTTTCGGGGTCCCGTTCAGCCCCCGAGGGTTCCCCCGCCCCGGGTACCCCCGCCCGGCCGGCTGGACCGCCACCCGCGCGCCGTTTCCGACGGCAACTGGAGGAGAACAGCCGCAAACCAGAGGATTTCGCCGTGCCTGCCCTCACCTCGGCGTGCCCGGCGCTCACCGTCCCCGGACTGCTCCAACGTGGCAGCCCCGGCACCGCCTCCCGGCCGCCACCGCCTTCCGGGCGCGCCCCGCGGCTTCCGGGCGGCGGCGGGGCCGCGCCTTCCCGGCACGGGGCGGGAGCGGCGGGCAGCCACGGGCACCGGGGGTGGTGGTGGTGGTGGTGGCGGGAGGGTGTGTGTGGGGATGTGCAGCCTCCTCCTTCCACGCGTGTCCTCCGTGTCCCTCGGGGCGGGAGCAGCCATCGGCCCTGGGGAAGAGGGAGACGGGTTAGGGGCGCCGGGAGCGGGGGGAGCCGGGGCGCAGCACCGGCAGCGCGGGGGCCGCGGTGCCGCCTGTCCTCAGCTCAAGGGCAGTAATCATGGCGTGCTCATGATGTGAACAGCAGTGAGGCTCATCACGGGACAGGGGCCGCCGCAGGGCGGGAGAACGGCCCAAAGGAGCTCGGCCGGCTTCCATAGCCGGGGGCGGCAGCCCCGGACCCACCTCCTCACGGCAGCCGGGGCACAGCTCCGCTGCCGCCTCCCGCCGGGCTCCGCGGCCGCTCGGCGGGCAGACGCCGCGCGCAGGGCGGGCTCCGCATGGCGCGGCTCAGCGGGAGAGGCGGCGGGCGCTGCCGGCCCCGCTATAAATAGGGGCGGGAGGCGCGGCTCCCATTGGCGCTGAGGATCGCCCCTCGCCACTGGCTGCGCCCATTGGCCGCCGCCGCCGCTCCGGTTGGCTCGGGCCGCCCCCGCTCCCGCCGCCGCCACCGCGGTGACGCGGCCGCGCCACCGCGTCCAATGGGGACGCGGTCCGACGGGCCCGCCGGCCAATGGCGAGGCGGCGGCCGGGCGCGCGGTCGGCGGCGGCGGCCAATGGGCGGGCGGGCCGTGGCGCGCGCGCGGCGGCGGGCGCGGCGGCCGCCATGACGCGAAGCTGCTCCGCGCTGGGCTGCACCGCGCGCGACACCGGGCGGAGCCGCGAGCGCGGCATCTCCTTCCACCAGTGAGTGCGGCCGCCCCGCAGCCCGCCCGCCGGCCCTCCGCGCCTTCATCCCGCCAACTCCCTCTGCCGCAGGTTCCCGGTGGACGCCGCGCAGCGCCGCGAGTGGATCCGCGCCGTGAACCGCGTGGACCCGCGGAGCCGCCGGGCGTGGCGGCCCGGCCCCGGCGCCATCCTCTGCTCCCGACACTTCGCCGAAGGGGACTTCGAGCGCTACGGGCTGCGGCGGAAGCTGCGGCGCGGGGCCGTGCCCTCCCGCTTCCTCCCCTCGGTGCGGGCGGGTACCGGGCGCGCTCCCCGCTCCCCCCCGGGAGGTTCCGCCGTGTGCCGTGACCTCCCCTGTCCTTCCCCCGCCAGGAGCCGCCGGGCGCCGGCCGCAGGAGGAGCAGCACCCCCGGGCGGGCGCTGAAGCAGCCGCTGCCCAGCCCGCCCGCCGGGGACCACAACTACAGCCTGCAGGGACAGCGCGCCGCCCAGCCGCCGGCGGACGCCCCGCCGCGCCAGCAGCAGCCGCCGGCGGCCGCCGGGAGATGCGGCCCCGCGGCCCGGCGCAGGAGCGTGCCGAGCATCCTCAGGGAGCTGGCGGAAAAGCGGCAGCTTTCTGAGGAAATCGTGAGTTTGCTGCAGGCGCAGTTTCCAGGTACTGCCGCACGCTCGCTGAGGCAGAGCGCACTCCCTCGCCCCGGGTTCGCGTCTTTACTTATCCCGTGCCAAGGAGGAGGCGAGGCACAGTGGTACCGTGCCTGAGCCCTGCACTTCACGCCGGGCTTCAGGACTGAGTTGTTCCAGAGCCATGTTGTCGCCTTGTATTCTCTAGTGCATTTGTCATGCATCCCTGTGTTTCCAGCCATTTATTTCTTTCACTAAAGTTGCCCTTTTGTGATTTCTTAAGCAGATTTGCCTCGAGAGTTGCACAGCTGGAGGCAGATGGCAGACTACTCGCCAGAAATGAGGCAATTTGCTTGTCTTCTCCATCTCTACCACAATAAGGCCTATGATTACCTACGGAAGATTCTTCCCCTCCCTCATCCTTACAGCCTGACAAAGCAAGTTTTTAGTCATTCATTTATTCATCCAGAATGTATTTGCAGTACTTGTGTAGAAATAGGTGTAACAGATCTGTCTTGAAGCTGCTTTATTACTTCCCTGCATAGTCAGTGCTTTCCTTGGCTTCCCACCACTGGGGTGAGAGGAAAGACATTTGCACTATGCATGAAGGAAAGCGGGGCTGCCTTGTTTGCCCTGCATGTGTCAGCCTGCTTTGCAGCTCAGGGCATGGCTGACCATGCCCTCAGTGGTAAAAAGTGCTGCCTTTTGCTTCAGCTTTTCCAGAATCACATCTCCTAATCACATCCTCCCTTTTTTTTTTCCAGCTGGCTGTCTAATAACGAGGCTGCTGCGGGCTTCAGCAGTGACATTTTTCTCCGGCTTCAGGAAAAGGTGGAGAGAGGGGACCAGGCCTGCTGCTGCTGCGCTGTGCTGGTACAGGGTGTGTCCCTGCAGAAGCAGCAGGAGTGGGACCCACGGACCAAGCAGCTGTCGGGCTTTGTTGACTTGGGAGCAGGCATCCTCGATGCTGATGAAGCTCCGCTGGCATCAGAAGCGATTGTCCTCATGGCAGTCGGCATCTCCAGCCCTTGGACAGCTCCCCTGGGCTATTTCTTGGTGCACAGCACATCTGGCCCCTTCCTTGCTAAGCTCCTCCGTCAGGCCATCCATAAGCTGAAGAGCGTTGGGATCGTGGTGCTGGCTGTGACATTGGGGGCCTCTGCTCACAGTGCTGAGACTGCCAGAGCTTTGGGCATCAGGATAGATCCCAAAAGGACTCGGTGCACTTTCCAGCATCCACCTGGTTCTGCTCACAGCATCGCATACTTCTTTGATGTTCCTCATGCCCTCCTGCTGATAAGGAATGCTCTGCAGTGCTTCCACAAGGTCGAGTGGCTCGGTGACACCATGTGGTGGCAGCATGTGGTGGAGCTGGCAGCTTTGGGCGAGCAGAAGGTGTTGGAGCCGTGCAGTCCTGGGTCGGGCAGGGCTGGGAGTAAAGGGAGTTACCACCTGAAGGTCAACCTTGCCTCCCTGCTGTTCAGTGAGGGTGTTGCTGAGGCACTGGAGCACCTCCAAAAGCTGGGCCTCGCCTCGTTTCAGAGCTGCAGCGGGACTGCCAAGTTTGTGCGTCTGATGAGCTCTCTGTGTGATGTATTTTATGGCAGAGGTCCCTATGGAAAGGAGCCTTTGCTAGCTGGGAATTACACCAAAATAAGCAACCTCTTCGATGAGGCCAGGAGCTGCTTTGTCAACTTAACAGACTCAGTGGGGAGATTCATTATTAAGAGCAAACGCAGACTGGGATTTCTGAGCTTGTTGCTCAATGCTGAAAGCCTCAAGTGGCTTTCCTCCAACCACACATGTTTAAAAGGCACTCCTTCCCTCCACCTCCACACACATGCCTTCAGCCTGGACCCTCTGGAGCAGTTTCTCAGGGCCCTCCAGCAAGCCTGTGGCAGCAGTGGCAGCCCCACCTGCGCTGTGTTCCAGGCTGCTTACCACCAACTGCTGGCCAGCTGCAGCCTGGCCCCCGGCTCACCACCCAGCAGTGCCAATGCCAGCCCCTGGGACCTATCCCTGTCTCAGAGGAGAGCTCTGACTCTGGGCAGCATTCGTGCCCAGTATCACCCAGCTCCTGGGAGGCCTCTGGCCCCAGAGTACCCCTACAGGGCAGGCCTGCTTTTGCCCAGCTGTGCCCTGAGCAATGCGCTGACAGATCTGTCGCTGCATGCACAGAGCCTCACCTGCACTGCTGGCTGGGTGGCCGAGCAGCTGGCCTTGGACTTGCAGTGTGAGCCTTGCCTTGCCTCTCTGTTTGAGGTAGATGAGAGCAGGCTAAGATGCAGGTCAGTGCTCTACATAAAAAAGTTAGGTGGCCTGAGTCTGCCCTCAGCCAGCGTGCACCACATAACAAGCATTTCAGAACAAGTCCTAAACCGGTATGGCAAAGTAGGAGGTGCCAACAACAATACCAAGCTGTGGCATTTGTGTCTAGAGCAGAAAGTCTTCCAGGAGCTTCTGGGAGAAAGCCCCCTCTTTCCCACCCTCACAAAGCATCTATTTGAGGGGGAGCTGAGCATCAACAACCACTACACAGTCTTAGTAAAGGAAATCACACGGTGTTACTTAAACATAAGAACACACCCCACCCAACACCTGAATTTGAAATACCCTTGTGGAAGGCACAGATTGAAGAGACTGAAGGGAAAGCATTTGTTTCCATCACCACTGGGTACCTGTCAGTCAAGCTTAACCCACACATGGTCTTACTGAGTACTCTGTGGTTCCAAGGATGGCTGTTCCTTGCTGAGGCTCAGTGCTGGACAGATCTAGGCAACACACGTGAGGAAACAATGCTGGCAAAACTAGTGTTGATAAGCACTGATGTATTGGGCCACTGCAAACCCTCTAACCAGAGTTTAACTGAGCAAAGCAAGGAAGTTTATCTGATCCCCTGTCCTTTCTAGCAGTCCTGCAGTATTTCATGAAACTCACATGGCAGGTCAGGATGAGCCAGGGTTGCTCCAGGTGCCTGGGGCAGGGGTAGGAAGGAGACTCTGCAGTGTCCCTGGAAGTGCTGGGTGGTTTTAGTGCTGCAAGTGCTCTTGCCAGAAGAAAACTGATAGTTGATGGGGTTGCAGGGAATCACATGCACTGGCACTTTGATTTCACCAAAAAGATGTGCTTTATAAAAGCTGGGGTCAGGAAAGCTTGCAGAGCTTCTGCTTAAATAGGATAATAAAGATGTGAGAAGTGGCACTCAAGTTGTACACAAGCTCTAGTGTCCTTTCCAGTGTCTCACAGCTAAAGATGCTGGTCCAGTCTAGATCCTCTGGATCTGTGCTGAGCCTGTGACCAGATTGTTGTGTCCAGTGCCATCCAGGAGCACCAATACCCTCCTCCAGGGGCAGGAATACATGGGTGTGCTGCAGCAGGGCAAGCATTTCAGTTTCCATTTCATGGTCCCATCCTCCCAGGGCTGGTTTGTGTCCTGCAGCCCAGGGCACATGGCACCCTCCACTGATCACTTGAACCATAGCTTTGATGCCACCAAGTAGGACAGGCTTCTTCAGTTAGTTCATTTCCATGGCAAGGAAGCTGCCTCCAGTGCTTTGCCTGGAATAGCAGAGTCTGGCAGAACTGCTGCTAAGGGGTTTCCCTTTGCTATGCAGAACTGGAGTTGCATCCATAAAGATAGAAGGCAACTAATTCCCACAAAACCTGCTGTTCAGTCACTTTCAAGATCCATGATGGAGCTGGGATGAAAACTGGTGATCTGCCACATCCTAGGGCAGTAATAATATAAAGGTATCATTCTGCCTGCCAGTGACTTGACAAAACTGTCCCTGGTTGGTGTGGGTTTCTCCTCCTTCCCTTAGTTCTGCACCCAACCCCTCAAGCGCTGTTTTGAGAGCAGCAGCACCACAGAAATTCATACAATCACTGCTGGGAGGAACAAACCAGAACCTCTGGGCTTTTTTTCCCCAATCCAAATATCTATGCAAAAACCATGTTGAAGCCATCACAGTCACAGAGCCATTCCAGCTGCAAGAGACTTTGCAGGGAACTATTCCCTCCCCTCTATACATGATTTTTGGGACAACATTTGGCAAAATGCTGCCGAAATCTCAGTGACAGATTGGTTGCAATCATGTAATGTTGGAGCACTTGCACTGCCTCCACCTCCAGCTCTAAGAGGAGCAGTTTGAACTGTGCCATGGATTGCTGTGCATGACAGACACAAATAACCAAGGGATATTTATTTATCTCTGGTAGCATTTGGTCTCACACTGAAAATACAAGTCAGTACTTGTATCAGAAGTGGACCCAGTGTTAACAATTTATTTTGATAGTTCAGTGACAAACCTTCTGTGTATATTTGTCAGTGCTGAAGCAAAGGAGTGCAAAAAAATCGTATTTACAGAATAGTATAAATGTTTATTTTTTGTGATTTATCTGACTGTTTTATTTGTACAATATAGAAAAGCGTATTCTTTGAATAGGTCTTGTAAATATAAATTTAATTTTTCTACTTTTGGATGTAAACAGAACTATAAAATGAATCCTTGCCCCATTCCCAATTATTTTTTACGTAACTGGATGAACTTGACTGTTAATCTTGTCCAGCAGTTTGATGCAAATGGCTAAGGAAGTACAAAAACCAATTAATACACTCTACACCAGGGAGAAGGGAGAGAGGAATCCAAGCTTAATATTTGAGAAAGCTTGTTCAAAACAAAATAGAAGAACTAAGAGCATTTGATTGCACCTTCAAAGTCTTTACAAGCAAAATATTCTCCATCAATGCCATCATACATAATTACAACTGTAATCTAAATTTCACAAGTGCTTTTGCACACTGTATATAAATACACATCACAAAAGGTGCAATTTAGAGTAAGACACTGAATATATACAAAATTAACACGGATTGAAGTCTAAACAAAAGGCATATTGCAATCTGTTTGAAAAATAACGTAAGTAGGTATTACTTTATTCACTTACACTAATTTACATTTATACAAATCTTACTGGACAGACTATATTAGGTCACTAGAAGGGAACAGAATATCTGCACTATCTACAGGTAAAGTTACTGCACTGATTTTTTAGTAAATCCAAGTCCTAATAATGAAAAAATGTGGCATTTATTTACAGGAGAGGTGGATTCCCTTTTCAGAGATTTGCACAACCATTGCTATTTGTGCTCAGGGAGATGTCCTTAGCAGACAGAGCCCTTCAGGCAGGTCAGACCTGGTCTGTGAGCCCACCACTGCTGCTGACTGCCTCCCAAGCCCTTCATGCCTCCCAGGCATTTCAAGGAGGCACCAGAGAAGGGTCAGGGGCCTTCTGTGCAGTGCACAGGGCTGGGAAGTGAAGCATCCTCCCACCCTACTGCCTTCACACACAGAGGCACAAATCTCTGCTGCTGGTGTGCCTAGCCCCTACCTCTCCCCGGCCTGGCCCTGCATTTCTCTGTATTTACAGTTGTAAAGAAGGAATGCAAAATCCCTTTTGGAAAAAACATAGCTAGTTCAGGCTGCAGTGAGACAGGTAATAAAAATGCCTGTGATTAAACATGGTTAATGGATGTTCATGATAGGTAAGTAACTCACCAGGTTAATTCTGCAAATGTGTTCCACTATCAAAAATGTGATCTGATATTGCCTGTAACAAATACTGAAAAAATCCCCTGCCTTAGTCTGTGCCCAGCTATAGCTGATTGCCCCCCATTTAGTGTAAAAGGATTTGTGTCTGTTTTTGTAGCAATCCTGATTCTGTGCTATTACTTTCTGTGATCACAGCTCTCACAATTATTCTAAACAACACTAAAAGAGCCCTTATGCCAAGTAAATTGCCAACATGGAGAGGAGCAGCATCCTGAATACCCACAGCAGGCTGAACATGATCCCTACCTGCATTTGCAAGTCATTTCAGATGCAGATTGTCATCTCCAGTGCCTTCAGCTTCTCAGGCCTAAACACTTTCCCAAGGTTACAGCTTTATCCTAGAAAACACAGGGGACTGCACAGCCATACTTCCAGTGAGGGATCAGGCTGCTGCAGACCTCTGAAAAACCAACCTTCACCCAAACAACAGCATCAATCTGCTACACACTTAGGTAACACTGGGCAGACAGTCTGGCATTGTGGCGTGGCTGCTCTTCCTCACTGCTGAGGACAGGCCACTCTCTTAGCCTTCAAGTTCCAGCTTAAGAAACACCTGAGCACTCTGCCCCATTCCTATCAAAAATTCCCTGTAATGCCATTCACTTCTATACTCCTTGGGCCCTGCTCCAGAAACATTCTCCATGACTTGCTCAGTGCTGTATCTACAAGCAACCCCTCTGTATTATTGCCTATGCATCTCACAGTGCTCCATGCACTACAGGGACATGCTGTGTCAGCTCCTAAATACAAGTACTACCTTCCATTTAGATGCTTATTTCTACCTATTTCCTTGCAGAATTATCTTGGATACACTGGTATCTCCATATTACAGGCCTGTCAGCAAAAGCATGACCTGGCTGTTGACATCACCTGTGTTTTCCTGTATGCACAGTGATGCAAATTCATACACTGTAAATAATATATATTATAATAATTTATATATGCCCTTCAGACAATTATTCTGGGAGAAAGGGGAGAACACATCTAATGTTTAAGAAACCCAGGGTAAAAGCTGTACATTGGGATGAAGAACCGACTTTTAGGCATTGTCTGACATAGAAGAGGATTTAGCTAAGATTTAAAAGGCTCTACATCTTGTTATAAAAGAATTTCTCGTTTCAATCTTACATGGGTCAATTTACAACAAGCACCAAATTAACAAATATTATTAAATCCGTCCTTTATGCTAAACCAAAGTGTCCCTGTGCCTTAAGTGTTCTGTTCAGTCCACTTCATTGTGGCTCATGTGCACGAGTCAGCAGTTCATGGCACAAGGGTCACCTTTGGACTTCCCTGCAGAGCTGATAACCCTCATCAGACAGCGTCCAAACTCCTCCAGGATCATGCGCTCTGCTGCAGCTTTGGACTTGCCCGTCTTCTCCGCCTGCTCTGCCTGTGCCAGGAGGCATTCACAAGTTGCATCGGCCACCTCCTTGGTGACAAATGTGAAGGGCAGCCTGAAACAAAGGAACATCCACTTAGTGTCTGCAAAAAAAAATAAGGCATCTAACTCCAGGGCTGGCAACTTTTTGGCCGGAGGACTGATGGGATTTCATCTGTCCCATTGCTTCCAAGAGCCTTTAGATAGTGAATAAGCCTCAGTTAACATCCAAAAGAACTGGTGGGGCAAAATCCCCATTGTTACAGGAACAGTTTTCCATTCACCTGACTGCTCCCACCTCTACAGCTTACACAGACAAGGCTCAGAGATGGCAGGGACATACCTGTCACACACATCAGAAACAACTCAAAGAGGGTGCACCATTAACTTACTTCCCACCACCACTGCTGAGTGCTGGTGTTGGCCTTGTCAGCAAGTCTGAGATCTGGGAAGATAACTTGGTCTTTGCAGCAGTCTGCTGCTGCACCCTGACCTCTGCAGCATCTGCTAAATGCATCAATGTCTTTCGCTCTGGGCTTTCTTCAAAATTTTTACAGCCAATGCATTTGCATATGGAAGAACACATGATTTTTGCCTGAAAGAAACAAACAAAACATAAGAAACCTGTTTCAAGTTTGACTCCCCTTATGAGAAACCACAACAAAAAGGAGATCTTATTTTAATCTCTTACCAATTAACCACCAAAGCAAACTCCCAAGCAGTGGTCTTCTCTCTAAATTCTTACCTCAAGTTGAGATGTCCCAGATATATATTTCAATCAAATCATAGAGCACAGAATGTAAATAAGTGGTTTCCCACTCAACCCCTTTCTTCATAAATTTCAATCAAATCATAGAGCACAGAATGTAAATAAGTGGTTTCCCACTCAACCCCTTTCTTCATCAATTTCAATCAAATCATAGAGCACAGAATGTAAATAAGTGGTTTCCCACTCAACCCTTTCTTCATCAATCTCCAGTTTCAGATGTAATTTAGACAGCTGAGTTTTGAGAAAGGGCAGTCTGTCTCTACATCCATAGACTTATCAGTTAGCAGATGAAGTAACAACTTCTGCTTTTGAATTCCACAGACACGTTCTATCCCACAGCATCTGTGGGATGCTGCTTCAACTCCTCCTAGGGACTTGGTACTAGATTTCTTAAGGAAATGATGCTATTCAGTAAAGAACAAATCTAAGCCCAAGTTCAAAGTTGCTAAATTGTTTAACATTAAAATTACAGAACAGTAGCAACCAATTTTTCCATGTACATGGCTTTCTACGTGCAAACTTCTGGGACAAGAGGTAACATTACAGGAATGGAAATAAACAGAAGAAAAAACATTATAGCAATACAAAGAAGAGACAAAGCAAAAGAGAGAAGTCACTACACTAAAGGGGAAAAGCTACTATTTTTCAAGTGAGATAATGCTTCATACCTCATAACATTCGCAGTAGTTTTTGAGACAGCCCGAGCGCTTACAGTTACACCCTTTGCTGTGCCTCCGATCCGATTCTCCTTCCTTTCCTTTCCCTATTTTGGGCTTGAAGGCTTCAGGGTTTCTGTCCAGGCAGGCCTGTCAATGCACACCCAAAGGGTTAGTCATTGCATGCAGGGAGCAGAATTTAGAGGTGCAATAAAAGAACTTAAGCCTTGCACATGTGGGAGGAGATCAGGGCATTATACACCCACTCTGCCCCACTCTGGAGCTTCAGAAAAAAGAAGCTAAATGACTTTGATGCCAGGGGGCAGGGGAAGAGGCCCCTCACCTTTATTGCTTTTTGCCTATCGTTTTCATGGTCCAGGTTGTTATAACAATTTGTACAGTTGCAGTTATTGCAGAATTCACCGTTTGCAAAACAGTCACAATACCTGAAACAGAAGATGCAGAAGGCATTTGTAAATATTGACCATTGCATTGGTGTGTGAGTATTGACTCCCACACTGCAGTACCAGAAGTCCCTACTCTGGCACCAATATGGGTAAGGGTCACCCTATGCTCAACTCCACACACACAAGCAGTACCAACCTCACTGCAGAGCCAAAATCCTCTAGTGGAAGTCTAGCTGCTGTCTAAAGACACAGGAGGAGCTCAAGGGTGTCCCCTGAGCTCATCACACAGCACAGGTCCCTCAAGCAGCAAGAGAAGCTAATGAGACTTTTTCTGAGAGTGACTCTTGGGTCACCCACATACTGAGGGCCAGTCTGCTGCAGCCACCTTACAGCCAGCTCCTGATCCAGTCAGTCCAAGCCAGGAGCCCCCACAGAGCCAATTGGAGTAGCAGTTAACAGGCAAACTAACTCAGCAAGGAGCTTTTATTTTGTTAGTTTTGCCCGTAAGCTGGGATGGAAGAATAGAAAAGGAGTAACAATTGGTACATCTTAGACTTTGAGGCACAGGCAACCAGGGGAAGGATCTGAATGAGGATAAATTTATTTAAAAAGGGACACATATATAAACAAAAACCAGCAAAACATGGACAGGGAAAGCCAATCATGTTGCCATGCCTCTTATGTACCTCTGGTGCCTCCCATCAAAAACAGCATCTCACCATCCACAGACTCACAGATCTAATACATGGCAATACCACATTCATTCCCAGCTCAAACATGGCTTTAGGCAACAACAAACGCCAACATGTTTCAAAGCTTCCAGGACCACCTCCAGCTAATAGCTAAAAACTGCTGATCCTCTTCACTTGCTTTTCAAATCCTGCTGGGGGTATATGGTCATTTTTTGGAGCCTAAACCCATTGCTAAACAGGCTCTTTGTTGCTTGCCCAGCCTAGCACAACATAAACTAGATTAGGGCTGCCCTGGAAACCACTGCAACCCTTCATCAGGTTGAATTAGATTTTGGAGATTTTTAGCATCTTGAATGGTCCCAGAGACAAAACTAAACCAAAAGCTTTTACAACCTGTAAGAGCTCTCCTTTCTTCTTTAAAATTCAGTGGTAGAATAGTCCTGGTTTCCAAAAGAACCAGGGCCAGCATTAATCCAGAGCAAATAACTTAACCGAATTGACTTGTTAGTAGAATAGGCTATGTGCCTACCTTACATGAGCATTTGGGAAAAAATAGGTTCCCTTCCAAAAAAAAAGTTTTTACTAGTGAGAAAACAGCTGTGCCAGAGTGAATTAACCATCTGCCCTGCACCAATGCCCAGAACTGATAACATCAGTGATTTACAAGAACAGTTTGCTTCCTAACAGCATTCTGAAGGCGCAAATTATTTCCACTGATGCCAATTCCTCTCCCAGCATTTCCAGGGCACATTCAGGCACTAAAACCTCACCCCTACACCTCTAACATACATTGGGCATTGTGAGGTCAGTCATGTATGCAAAATATCTGAAAAACAGCTACACATCTTCCTGCTATGCCACAGAGAAGTCTGAGACCAGGAAACACAGGGCACACCTCTCCATACAGAGGTGGGTGCACTACACAAAAAGACACCCAAGCTTAAGAGTTTAAACAAACTTCTTAACTTGGGTTCAGATGCCATTGCATCACTTCCCTTTCAAGTACCACACCCCTGATTTCCTCTTCATTGTCTGGGATTCAGGGAACCACAGATTAATTTCAGTATCTCCTCCCATTCCTGTCCCAGAAATATCAGTATACGGACTCTGATCAAGGTGAAGAAACTCTCTTCAGCTCTAAAGGCTTTTGTGTCAAATTCTTACAAATACATAGAATGGAACAGCACAATATCTCATGGATAAGCAAGAGGTAGACCTATCAGCGAAGAATCACTTGTCTATTCAATCCTTTAACAAAATATACACAGCCCAATTTTTCTGAAATATTTGATTTAGCATGGTATTACTGATGCACTTCACCAAAGTACAGTAAATGCCCATGAATGATACCATGAAATGCCATTTCACTCATGGTTCCAACAAGGCAACCAGAGCTGCTGAATGGAATTGGCTCCACCATGCAATAAGGTACATGATGCAAAATTAGACAATTTTATATGTTATGGTCCATATAGCTCACAGGAGCTGCAAAATGACACAGGCTCTGCAACATCTCCACCAATATCCACCTTAAATCAGCATCTAGACATAAAATTTCTGATGTACTTCAAACCATTATATTCTGATACTTGGTGCACATTTGTGATGCTAAAAATAAGACTTAAAAGCAAAAAACTGTACCAAGCTGTACTTACAATTTCAAACACAGAGACTTAGTACAATTGCAAGGCTTCCTGGGGCGGTTTGCAGACTCAGAAGAAATTATTCTGGGGGGAGAAAAGGGCATTTATATACACACAGTTTTATCCGTTTCTTCCTATTTTAAATTCATGTAAACAGCTCATAATAAAAACTTTGAAAAAAATCTTTCTATTCCCCTTGCATTAGGTTTTTGGCTGACTGTGTTTAAGTAACTGTTATAAATAGTGCCTTTCCAACCCAGAAAGAGATGGATTATTTGCTGCAAATTTGGATGCATGCCTGAACTAGAAATTAGGCTTTAAAGCTAGAGGAAGCAAACTAAAAAACTGGAGTCAGGGAAGCCTTCCCCAGAATCCCTTCAAGTGCAATGGGACCAGATCCAACCAAAATTCACATAACGTGATTGTGCCTTTTATTCTGTTCTACTTGGAATTAAAACAATGCAATAAAACAAAAAAATACCCCTTCTGGAATAATGGGAAAACAAGCCAAACCACAGTGTTCAGTTTTCAGATAAATTCTATGGTAGACACAGTCTTTAACTGCTCCTAAGACTTGGATTTTGTGACACTAATCACATCTGATGAGATTTGTTCCATCCCTATCCAGCAATTTCTGCACGTAATACCAGGGAGATTAAATCAAACCCGTTCATTTGAATAGCTGCATCTGGATTTGGGATTAGTTTGCATCAGTTGAGGCTGCAGCAACAAAAAGCAACTTCATGTTCACAATTTCCAGCAAACAGTAACACAAAAGGACTGTGCAGAACAGCTAAGCCTGCTGGATTGGCAAAGGGAAAATAATATATGTTAGTTGTTATTTTCATCCTTAAAGGAAAAATGCAGGACTGAAAAAACCCAAATTCTCCTATCAGGATTCATTTTGCTGTTTGGCTGAATTTCTGCATGTGTTAAGCATCTAGCTTATATATTGTCCAGAACCTCTCTGCAGCAATGTTGAGAAATTGTTGAGGCCTGTAGCTCACAGGTGCTGTTGCAAATAAATAAAAGAGCAACAGGGAGCTTTTCAGGTCAACTTCCTGCTACATGAATTCAAAAACCAGAAAGGAAAACACAGCTTTGATCAAGAGACTGGCTCAAATGTCAGAGAGATCCACACCCTTCAGTCAGAGGTAATAATCACACCACAGCAAACTTGAGAATTCCCCAAACCAAACTCCAAGACCTCATGCTTCAAGCAGCCTATTCTACAGATTTTGGGATTTTTTTCAGATCTCTTACCCATTAAATGGCAGCCGTGCCTGGGACTGGACACTGGATGTCCCTGTGAAGCCAGTGTTGCTTGCTATGGATACATAGGATGACTGTTGGAGCTAACAAAACAAAAAGGTTAATGCCTGACATGAAAGAAATTATAAACAAGAGGATGTGGTGCTAGTGTTTAAATTAGCTTTCCAGATATTGCTACAAAAATAACTTGCTTCTAATAACACTTTTAGACACTTCTAGAACTTGGACCAGGTGGCAACTTCCTGCCTCCATACTTAGCATAAAAATACTATTTTAGAGTGTATTTTTTGTTGTCTATCACAGTGTCTAGATCCATACAGATGACAGGGTTAACACACAGAAATGTTCAGACCACAAACAGCTCCTGTTCCTAAAAACATGCTCATTTTCTCCCTAAGACAGCAGAATCACTTCCTGCACAAATTAGTAGTTTCCTTTATATACAAGCCATTTACTATGAAAGTAAGCAAAATGGTTTGCATTCCAACTCCTCTGCATACCTGAACTCACCATTTATTTTTCCCATTAAAAAACTAAAATCTCATAAGAACTTGCCAAACAACACTGCTCTGGACTACCTTCTTTAGCATTACCTAGAAGCAGCTGTTTGCTCCTGCTAGGACAGATTCTGGAGACATATTGGCACATAGCAAGATTTAGACCTGCTGGGGCCAGGCAAAGGGGGACAAGGTGTGAGTAGAACACAAACCTCAGAGGAGAGGTCCAACAGATGCTAGTTTCAACTAAAATTTGGAGAACTAGACTGGAAGGACACAGTAACAATCTTCAGGGTCAAACTGCAATTAAAAGGCAACCAGAAACCAGTCTGGTACCAGTAATGCCAGGAGCTATCAGAGTCTGTTTCTACAAACTTCAGCCTTCAGCAGAACATTTCATTTATTCTCCTTTTCATCCTGAACATTGGTCAGATCCTGGCAAAGAGCAAAAATCTAATCCTTAGGCCTCAGCTGGGGTGACTGGTACCAGCTGCTTCTGACCCCTGGCAATGTGCTTAGCATTAACTAACACCATTTTATAATGAAGACAGCCATTCTCTGTGACCAAGCAGGCCACACATATGCTCCCTTTCTCCTCATCATCAGGCCCTGAAGGTCCTGTGAACCAAGCAGACAAACCAAGAGGATGTTTTCTTCCCCCCCCACCCAGCAATTGGCCTGGTGCCCAGGTCTCAGGATTCCTGGGCACCAGGCCAATTATTCTGCTCCTTACTGGCTATGGAGGTCTCAGGCACCCAGACAACCAGGTGGTGGTGACTGCCAGGGAACAGGGAAAAGTGTAACAGCACACAGAGCATTACAAAATCAAGCTGTTCCAAGTCCTAAGTGATGAACCTGGACTGGAACTGCTGCTGGACACTGAGCCCTGTGATCACCAGTGGCCAGGGTCACCTGCACTGACATCTGCTTCCTCTGAGGACCAAGTGACTTGTACTCTTTCATATGATTTTCAAGTCTAGGTTATGATTGCTAAAGTAATGAAGCAACTGCATATCAAGATCTGACCCAATATGCAGGGTCTAGCTGATTAGAAATTCCAAGTTGAGATCTAGGTGATTCGAGTAAGTTTGCATTATAAATTCTGTACTCTGCCACTCAAAATTGCACTAAACTGATTCTGCTTACAGGAATGCTGTGCTATTATGCTAATAAAAACTCCTTTGAGAAAACAAAGCTTTAATTGCAACCATGATTGATATAAAAGTGCCATCATCATTCTGCCTAGGGTCCCTAACAGAAACTGTTGCCTCAGCGTCAGGTGGCAGTCACAGAGCAGAAACCTTTAAGAGAAAGGCAGAATATTCCACAAGAGCAGCATCTGCATAACCATCTCTGGGAAAGGCCATACCTGTGTGACATACTGAGCTGGAAGGACTGCATAGCCAACATTTCCTGTGCCAGGGGCTGGTGCCAGCACAGTGCCTGGGGGGAGGTTGGTGAGGTTGGGCTGGATCTGTGGCAGTGGAGTGGCTGGCATGATAAGTCTTTGTTGGGGCTGACTGGTAGTGACTATTTGAGAAGTTGAGTTGATTGGTTTGGGCACCACCTGGAGAGAAAAGAGCTCTTTATGAAATCAGTGTTTCAGTCATTCAGAACACACTTTGATTAGTAGAACAGTTCTTTACAGAGCTGGAAGCAGACATTTTTCTGTGCAGCCAAACCAGGTCAGGACTATTACATGACTTAAAGCCAACTCACCTGTTTCACAGTCTGTGCTGGCACTATGGGAACTGACATACGCACGGGGGTCGCGTTCACCACCACGGGCTTCGCTGGGGTCAAGAAACAACACCACATCAATGTCTGTTAGTCACTCCAAGTCCACAGTTCAGCCTTTCAGACTGTCACATGTGCACAACACAGAGGTACCCCGCACCGTAACTCATGTCTACACCCAAGTGTTGCATGCCAACACCTTTGCAAACAGGTCTATGGCACACATTTCACAGCAATGGATTAAAAAACCAGTCAGGATGCAGACCTTCTCTGGACACTGGATTTCCCTTACATCCCTTTTCCCCTTGAAATCTTTTACTCCATCACCTCTCTGGAAAGCATGGACAGAAACCAGCAAAAACACCTGACACTTCTAAAGCAATTTACATGGAAGGAACTTCATGTTATAGGAATCTTGGCATTATGCTTGTGGGCTGTCCTGCCTTCATGCTCTTCATACAGAGGAGACGGGAGAAGCTATGAATCACCCACAAATCTGGTCAACTAGGGAAAAGCAATCAGGCCCAGCTACAGAGCAATTTGACACAAAGGAGCATTTTCACATACAGACCAGAGGTAGCAGCAGAATATGGAATTTATGGAAGTCTTGCCACAAAACCAAGTAGATCTGTCAGTCTTCACAGATCTCTGTTATGTATTTATTTTAATTGTTACAGAACAAACATGAAAGAAAAACCCAAGAGAGGCTTCAGACAGTGTCACCAGCAGCACTTACCCTGTTGCAGAGGCTGAGTATTCGTACTGGGATTTTGACTGGCAGATTGGGTTGAACTACTGGCTGTTGTGGCAGTAACGAGTCTGACATAATGGAACTTGCTTCCAGGTACCTGAATCTGCTGAACATTGGGTGCAGTTGCCAAGGGAATAATTGTCTTAAATTGAGATGTACCCACTCCTCCTACAGTAATGGTCTGCACTGCTGATTTCACAGCCTGTTGAGCCAACACAGACAGCACAAAGTTACTTGTACAAAGGCAGAAAGAACATCAGCATGTTTAGTTCTCAATTTGTTAGTGAGCAACTCTAGCATACCATTCGTACCCTTGAGAGGGAAGACAGTTACCCTCTTTTTGCTTTCAAAAGTAGAACAGATGCAAAGAGATTAATGCCTCTCAACATTTCAGAGTAAACTCAGTTCCATTTTCAATGCTCTACACCAAACACCAGAGTAAACTAGTATTTACATGAGTAGGGTGACTCAGGCCACTTCACAAGATACAACATCTGCCAAAACTATTTCCAGTGACTATAGAGAACATGGCTCAGTTTGTCTTCCACAATCAACCAACCAAACATAGAAATATTCCTATTATTAAAAGCACATGGTAAGAACTTGCAGAATAGTTTGTCTGGACTGCATCATAATTTATTTGCGTGTGTACAGATATGTTCTGTTAAGACAGTTTGTAATTAATCCACAGAAATCACTGTGCAACCCTTGAGAGGAAAAGGGAACAGAATCCATAGCTGATGGACATCAGAAAGAGTACAAGCTGAGAAATGAAAGAAGCAAGAACAATGAGGAGTAGCAAAACAAATTCATTAAGAAAAAAGGCAAAATGCTGAAAGAAAGGGAGCTCAGCAGACCTGTGCTACCTTACATCTGGAATTTGCAAGTTCATCTTTCCAACTTTTCTCATACTACAAACTAATTACAAGAAAGTTTTATTTCATTTAGACACATTCATAAGTCTACTGGTTTGATAACCACCTCTTTTCCCAGACTTGCTCAACCTCAAACCTTAATTTCTTCCTTTTTTTTCCTTCCATTTAAATTTTTTTAGAGTTCAGCTTTTTATTCTCAGTATCTTTTACTATTGGTATAAAGCATATTTTGTCCTTGACATCAAGTTTAAGTATTACACTTCGTTGCCAGTATGATGTGAATTCTTATGAGAACATTTTCCTAGCTGCCCAGTTTTCAGCAACTACAGAAATGAAATCTCAATTTGCAAACATTTTACTAGAAAAACAACCCTGCTCTTCTAAAAGGTGTTTTCTTGGGATTTTTCATTTTTCTCAAGATATTTTATACCTTAACAAGCCAGGGCATCGAAATAAGCACTATGTGCAAGTATAGTCACAGACATTATCAAAGGGAGACCTGTTCTCTCTAGCACACAAATGAGCAGCTGCTATCCAAGGACAACTGGGAAAATTGTAAACTTCAAGGGACAGTTCTTCTAAAGGCATGTTCTTGACACCAGTGAAGACAGGTGAAGCCTTTGTGTTGTGTCAGATAGCTTTGCAACAGAACTCCCACCAACATCTCCATTTTCTCACTTAGGGTGCTTTTAAAACTATTTCAGAAGACAGTTTTCCTGGAGAAAAAAACAGTTCAAATCTTTGTGGTGTCCACACTCCCATATCAGCATTCCAATTATTTCCTGTATCAGTAAGATAAGACTGGGAAAATCTGTCTGAGTTTCTGGTCTCATGCTGGACATGTGTGTCTACTCCCAGCTATATCCATACTCTGGATATATTTACACCCATACACATCCCTTCATGTTTACCACAACAAGAGTACAGATATTGTGATAGAAAAAGATTTACCTAAGATCACAGGCAAAACCAGCAAAAACTGTCATTTGTAAGAAAGGCCAGTTTTGTCTTGTGATTAATTAATGCAAAACTATTTGTAAAAGCTATTATGGAAAACACCATTTTTCTAGAAATGAGACATAGAAAATAAATAATTTCTGGTTCTGTAGGTTTCAGCCTCAACCTCTACAGCAGGAATGTGAACTCCACTGCTGCAAACCTCAGAAATACCTGGAAAGCAGCCCTAGGCAGTGGCATAGAAACATTGGCAGACGAGAGAGAACCACCCAAAGAACTCCTCCTCGTGTCACAGAGTTCTTCATGTGAATTGGGAGATTCAGTACACAGAAACAAGAATTTGCACCAGGTGGGGCTTTCCAGGTTGGAAAGCTACTTTCTAACAGCACAGATTGTATGGGCTTGCACTGGTTTGCACCCCTCAACTGAAGAAGTTATGTATACACTCCTTGGGGCACTGCTTCTGCCAGTTCCTAAGCAAACACCATCCCAAGAACACCAGCGGACAGACCGCTGCCAAGCCGTGCTCCAACACTGCAGTTCCCAGCAAGCAATGACACAAACACAGCAGAAGACAAAGGAAAGTCAGTCTGTACCTGGGTGGTTGTGTGGTTGACTATAGCCTTCCCAGGGGAGGAAGGTGCTGACTGCTGCACTGTGAGGATCTGCTGTCCTAACGCTACATTCAGTGGGACGCCCACCGTCTTCTGGGGGGAGCTGGGAGGCTGGGAGGCCACTGACACCACTGTTAGCTGCTTGGCAAAACAAAAAGCAGTTTAAACCTCTGTGGAGGATACAGGACCCTGTACATACACATTCCCCTCCTCAGGACAGCACAGCACAGCTCTCCACCAGAACAGAGCGACTTCTGTGAACAAGGGTGCTGCATTTAACCACAACTCCCACGGGTCCAGCTGTAACAACAGCCAACAGAGCCCTGAGGAACTTGAAGGCATCACTGGTTTCCAGCACCAACAGGCTCCTGTAGAAACCTAGCACAGCATCTGGGTGGGAGTAAGGGGTTGTTTTTCCATTTGTTTTGTCGGGTTTTTTAAGGAAATTATCCCATTAAAGCCTGAGCATTGTCAAGAGGGATCTTCTAAATAAAGGCGTTATAATTGGTACAATGACTATTTCATCATAAATAGGAATTTTAAAGAAAAGCTGTTCAAAAGAAAAGAAAATTCTCACCTCACACTACTGATTCAAAGTATAAGAACATCAACATAAGTACTTTCAAATCTACACTGCAGTTTCCCAGAGATCCAGTCTTCTGACCACATTGCTGCAGAGCACAGTGTTTATAAACACTCTGTATAACCACACCCCTTCCAAGGCTGGTTTTCTACTTTTTGTTCTGAACTCCCTTATATTTTAAGAAAAACCAGATACTTAGAATGGCTTATCAGCAGTAAATTCAAGATGAAACCCTAAAGAGTCTTTTCACACTCACTCTTAGTTAAAAAAGTAACTTTAGAATAAAAATTAACTTCTTTATGTTTCTTTTCTTACTAATAATTGTCAAACACAAGTCTTTAACTCCATCTGTATAACATTACAACACTAAAGCATAGCTTGAACTATTATTTTAAAACTAAAATAATTCTTTATTCTTAATTTGCTTTTTATTCATGATATTTTAGTTTGCCTGCACTGTGCATCTTGTCCCCCATCTCTCTTTCTTCAGCAATATTCCTCTTCTCAAGACAATTATCAAATCTGAAACACAAGTGTCACCTTGACCTGTGCCAGTCTCCAGCTCTGTGCAAGGACCACTGCAAATCTCATTTACTCCACAAGTGATCATGGAAGACTAAATTGCCTGTTCAGTAGCAGGAATGGTTAATAAGTGCTGACCTATTAATATTATTGAGGTCTCTCTCTTGAACAGCCTGTTGATGTTTTATGAAGGCATTAAAAATAGTCTGAGGGTTTGGCTAAGAGGGAACAGCTGCTCTCAGAATCAATGCTTAGGGCATGGCAAAAAATGGCAGGAATGGGAAACTATGTAGTAATGTGTATCTGCTTAAAACCATAGTAGGGGAACCAGTTGAAAAAAATCTAAATTAGGGCATTACCACAGAGCATTGTGATGCAAAATGGAGACTCTGGAGATATTTTTATGGACTCTGGAGACATGTTTATTATGTCTGGAGAAATAATAAACAGCTTGTAGCATAGACACAGAGAGCTCCATTCAGACCACTGTGCAGGAGGGATAGAAGGCTGCAGCCAGAACAGGTCCTTACCTTATTGGGGGATTTGAGTGGTGAGATAGCTATTTTATTCGGTGTCTGTTGTGTTGTTGTACTCAAAGATGATCCAATGACTCCACTCTCAGAGATGGTTATTGTCTTTGGTGGCGTCCCTGGAGCAGACTGTGAAAAAACCCTACCTATAAACAATGAAGATACCATCAGCTCCAGTTATCCCTGGTCACAGAAACTTTTAAAGCAAAGTTTTCCCTGCCATTTGTGCAATTTATCCCTACTTCTGAGAGTGTATGACCTGGCAGGAAGGACATTGGCTCTCTAAGTTAGATTTAGCAACAAAGAAGAAAATAATTGATGTTATTACAGACAAAAAGACAGTTTGCTCGGGCTTTAAAAAAGAGCCAAAATGGACATTGAGCTTTCTGTGCCATTCAGCTGACAATTGTTGACAGCCAGGACAGCATCCTGGGGAGCAGAGCTCTCCAGTACACCTGCACCACACACACACCCCCAGCCAGCTGGCAGCTTCCTGGGAAAGCCCTGGGCTGCTGCCAGTGCCCAGAGAAACTGAGCATCAATGGGGGACTACTTCCTTTGAAACCTCAGCCATCAAACACCAGCTGGGTTACAGTGACCAAGAAAAAGAGGTTTGGTCTGTCTACAATCAGCTCCGAGGTTTTTGGGTTTTTTTCTTTTCTCTGTTGATGGTTGCCTCTTTCACTGCCTAACAGTTTTTAGTCACACTACCACCCATGTTTTCATGTGTGTGTCATATACTCTCTCTCTTTTTACAATGCCAAAGAAGAGTAAACATCAAAAACAGTAGCTCCAAATCATGACATCAGTTTCAGGAATATTGCAAACTCCCAAAATGGAAAACAGATTTTTTTCCCATACTTTCTAAGTTTCTTTCCAAAGAATGCTTGACCACTGAGCTTTCCTCTGCTCCACTTTGGTTCAGACTCATTTCTGTCATAGCTTCTGTCACCCATTCTCTTGTACTACATTTATAAAAATAAGAAACAAACAAATACCAGCATAACTTTTCCATCCAATCAACTGGTGGCATAACAATTAAAGTCAACTGGAACTAACAAGAAAAAACACTATCCTCATGGCAAGCTGTGTGCTCTAAAATAACCACTTTCCTCTGCAGTCTGTGTGCTCTAAAATAACCACTTTTGTGCAGTCTAATTAACAACACAGATAGTTGCCAGCAGCTGCTAAAGCCACATGCAACCTGAAGAATGTCAGTCTGTGGGGAATTTCACCATCTAGAGGTTTCAATCCTTTGAGTTATTTTCTTGGTGACAGCTTTCCCCTTCTCACTCCATCTCCTCCTTGGCATCAGCTTCCAAAGACAATCTAGTTGCTTATACTGACAAGTCTTTCCAGATTACAACTTCCACCTCAGCTTGCAGGAATTTCCAGGCAATTAAAAATATTTATCAGATTAATGAAAACATACATAAAAAAATCAAAACACAAACCACAAATGTTACACCTTCTCTAAAGTGATGCCAGCCTCTCAAAGCTGGCAAGCTGTGCTGGTTGTTTGGAATAGTGAGGGAAAAAACAATAGTTAAAGATTTCCCTCTCAATTAATGAAGCCACTTTACCTCCCAGTGGTAATTTTAGTGATGGCTCAGGCACAGGTGATTTTTCAAAATACTGATTTAAAAACTGCAAGTAATTTTTAATGGTTTTGGGTTGGGTTTTTTGTTTGTTTGGATTGTTTTCTTAAACACACAAACAACTTAATTCAAGTATTTATAAGCATAGCAATCTTCTTACAGGTCTAAATATTCGGTAGGGAATTTCAGAAAGGGGAAAAACTGGGGAGTGGGATGGGGAATTCCTCTTTCACCTGAAACACATGTCAGGCTGCAGGCAGCCTGACAACTCAAGAAAAAGATGATGTTCCAGCTCTGTGCCATTCACTGGCATCTCTCAGTGTTCTGAATACAGGAGACAGTTGCATCCTTCTTAAAACCAGCTCAAGTCCCAGTGCTGTAAAGACTTAACAAATTTGTTTGAAATACCTGGGAAAGATTTTAGGCCTACTTAGACCGATAAATCTGTAAGCAGTTAGACATCCTTCAAAGCTCTATCAACAAATCCAGCTTCCTACATTTGTCTTTTTCAGAAAAATTAGATGTCTAAGATGTTTAGCAACAGATGCACTGCCATTATAAACAAGGTATTACACTGTGGTTTTTTCTTTAATTTTGTTGGTGCTTTTGCTGTTGTTCTGTGGACAGTTGGGTTTTTTTAAAATAAGGATATACAGAGTTGTTTTCCAAAGGGAAAGACCATTTGTTATTTGCCTTAATTACTTTCCTAGACACTTCTGTGATGGTTATTTTTGAAGTAGGTGAGCAACTTAACAAAAATAACACAGCTTTATTCACTTCCTTCATTCAAACATTTTTTTCTGTTACTTGCATGTATTACATTTAAGTCCAACTATAAGCAGATTAAAGTAATACAAAAGCATGGGTCTCCCTTTCCCCCTGTGTATTTATAAAATGTTTCTGAAAATACTTTCTGTTCATCAAGTAATCTTTTCTGTGGCTCTGGGGTATTTTTCTTCTCCTCCCCAAAATCCATGAAGTAAAAGTACCTTGCAGTAAAAGCAACTCTGCAATTACCAAGAATATTCTAAATGAGTATAAAGGTACCAACAACTGCATTTATCTGCTTCTATCAAAATAGTTTTTTGATTTTTTTTTCAATTGCTTGAGGCACTTTGACAGAAACTACAGTAAAAGTGTTGAGACAGTAGAATTTTTACAATTACCATTTCTTTGAAAAGCCTTTAAAAAATGGCAAAGCAAAACAAGTCAAAGTAGTACAACCTGCAATGACTGGTGACACTTGAGTGGTCTGCCCTGTAACAGCTTTGCTATTGATTGGTTTTGCAAATATCAGCTTGGTGATCACCGGGCCAGAAGTTGGGGTTCGAGTCTTCTTCGCAATCTAAAAGATGGAGGAAAAAAGATCTAAAGTAACTTGAGCATTTTGGATCTAAATTATTGTATTGTTAAGTACATTAAAAAATAAAAAGGGCAATACTTGCACACATAATTAGAAGAATAACTGTGTATCTTGCATTTCATCTCCACTTCTCCTTATGGAATGAACTAGGAGATTATCCTTGACACTTCAGAATGCCAGCTACCAAAGTAGGATAGCCAAATCCCTCTCAGCTTTTTCAGAAGATAGCTCTCTGTGCAAACATCTCATCTTCAAGATGCTGAAATTATTTCTTACGTGTGCTTGGTCTACATAAAAATGTCAAAATTAAATGCACAACTCTCAGTACTCAAAGCTTTAAATGAAGTCACTTGCCTTTCAGCCAACCAGGACAAAACTTGTCCCCACTGATTTAAATATGATCACTACTGCTCTGAAATATCTCTTGACCATTTTGACATAGCAGCACATGTGTTTTGCAAATGGGGAAAATGTTTTCTGCAACAGCTCTCCAAAAGCACATGGATCATCAGTGCCTGAAAGTTTTGAGTACTCACTAGCCAAGAACAAATCAGTTGGCTACCTTCAGGTACAAAGGGATCTATTTTCATATTGCAATCCAGTCTCCTGAAACACAGCTGGACCAAGAAGATCTACAGCAATTCAATGACAGACCACTTCAGCTCAAAATCTTTGTAACCAGGAGTATATAGTCTTAAAAGTTTTAAAGAAGATTTTTCTCCCCTTCCGCACTGAGAGAAGTTAACTACCAGTTGCATTTCTTCCCACATTTTTATACATTGCCACCCAGTGAATAGTTCAGTTTAGAGGTTGACTTTTTCCAAAGACTTTTACCCTGCTGACTGCAGGGGCTGTCTGTGGATGTGCCTGAGTCTATGTGAGGAAGGCTGTGTGCTCACGTGTACTGAAGCCCTTACGCCTGCCCACCCCACAGGTGAAGCACATCCTGCCTCTCCTCCACTACATCCCATAGGCACCAGCCTTCAACTGCAGCAATATCAGAGGGCACCACATTAACATCCACGTGGGGAGCCACCTCTCAAGGGCACAGAGCCACCTTTCTTAGTCAAGCAGCTAAATCAGAAATCTGCCTGATGTGATACAGAGCTGACAGCTACTTTCGACAGCCTGAGACAGTTACAAATGCTCCAATGAAGCAATTGAGTAGGCTGGAGGTTATGGTTTCCTCCACAAAACCCTGTCTGTAGAATTTATTGCCTGAAAACACCTTTTTTTCCAACCACATAAGGCAAAAACATACAAAGTATTCAGCAGCACATAACAAATTCCTCAGCTGCTCCACAAAAAGCACACATGAGGCTGCCCCAGCTCCCAGCAGCACAGTCATGGCACAGCCAGGGAAGCTGGAGCTCCCTCTGCTATGGCACTGGAGCTCTCCAGGCTGCTCTGGAAAGCCAAGGGCACCTCTGTGGGCCCGAGCTACACCTGGCCAGGGAAGCCAGCAAGGAGCAGCTCTGACACCAGGCATCACCTGAGAACAGATCTCAGTTAAAGGAAGCCATGTGCTGCTCCACAGTTACACTACAAGTGCTCTTCAGAGGAAAGCTCAGTCTCAGAACAAATATGCTGCTCCTCAGGCAGAGTAGGTGCTTTATGGGAGATATACAATTGTCAAGGCTTTAAAATGAAACAGGAGAAATAAACCTGCTCTTTTTGGAATTACATTAACTAAAACTTTGAAACATAAGTTGTTTGAAGAAGGAAACTTCATTCGTAGCCCTGCTCACAAATTTAACTCAAAGCCATTTTTAAATGTCAAGGATTCAATTACCTTAGCACAAACACAACTGACAGATGAGCAGGCATTTTATCTTATCTGCAATTTTTTTTCTCTGCTTAGACATGCTTTAATTTCTGGTCAATTCTACACCTTTCATCTGCTTGACTTGAGATTTCTATTTTGCTTAAATTAATCTTACCTTGCCATAAGGTATTATTGCAACTCAACTGCTATTGCTTTTTCTCTGAAGTGAAAGCTAAGTCTGGCTCAGAACATGATAAGCACTCAGCAGGAACAGCCAGCTCTGGATAACAGCAGTTGTTTCCCAGTAGCAGTCAATAAATGTGCTTAAATGACTTACATGAATGTATGTAAAATACTACTGACCATTAACACAAAGTGTTTCAGAAAAAAACCTTAAAAATTCTAAAATAACTAGTCAACACAAGTAGCCCTGCTTCCTTCATACTCAACTTGCAGTATCCTCCTCAAATAAATTTTGCCCTACTTTTTAGGTGAACTGTTTGTCTACAAAGAGGGAGGTCTAATAAACAAGTGAATCCCTTCAGGGCTTAGGAAACAGCAAGACAAATGTGGTTGGTTATAAATGAGGAACAGCATTCCCTACCTGCTGTCAAGCAAGCATTTCTGAGGTTTATGGCACTGGCACTCCCAGCCACCAGGGAGAAGCTTCTTGGCACCACTGGGAAACTCACTGCCCATTTCAGTAAAGACTGGAGAAGCCAGAGGAAATAATCAAGATGCCCCTTTGATACTTCAGAATGGACAAGTTCTCTGAGCACTCTGCCATTGCCTGTACTGATCACAAGGAGCTTAGCATTATCCTCCTGCCTGTGTAAGCTAAGCATGCCCTCTGCAAGCTCCTTTGAGTTAGACTGCAAACATATTCCCTGGAGCAACAAGCTCTTCTGTAGCAATATTATTATATTTAGGAGCACACACCAACCTTCCTTCCCCTACAGAAGTCAACAGATTTACCTGCAGGCAACTTGACTTCAAGGGTCAAGTTCTGTCTTCCTCAACACTCTTCACTAAAGATGAACTAGCAAGCTCATATATATGGCTAGACTTTGTTTTCAGACTCTGTTCTATTCGTACAGGCACACTCATACCTCCCATTGACTGCTGGATATCCACAGTCAGCTACCACAAAGGAGCTAATACACTATAAATCCACTCCCTAGATGACCTGTTGGGAGCCTGTCCATGTACCCGCTCTCTGTGTCATTTACATTTGGCAGAGCATGAAAAATCAGGGACTTCAAAAATAGAAAAGAACACCTTAACTTCAGAGATGAAGAAACTGAGCTAGGAATGGGAGTTTGAGGTTAGGGAGTGCACAAGGTCCCTTTTCAATGATGAAATAAAACCACAAGGATGGCTTAGCAGCTGCCTTGCCATGGTAGCAACAATGTCACGGACACTGTTAAAACCAGAGCCAGTTACCACACAAAACAAGCACAAGGCAGACTTTACAGCAGCCATGGTGATATGTCTGGACATCTGGCTCAGAGTCATGGCAAGGCCAAACTCCTGCTCCATAAACCTGGACTAAAGCAGCAGAGCAGCAGGCACACCACCACTTTTAAGGCTGTAGGCAGGCAGGAGCCACAGGCTGAAAGCAGATGTACTTGCCCAGCAGTTTTTTCCCACACATTTGTAGGACCAGTTTCAGCTAAATCAGGACAAGCTGCTATAAGGACAGTAATTAACCTCTGGGTATATATGAGGCCAAGGGCCCTGCCACACTTCACACCTCACAGTCTCATACACCCAGAACTGTAAGCAGAGAAGGAGTCAAATTCCAAGAAACATTTTGCTGAACTCTACCAATTATGCCTCAGATGCTGAGACTTCAAATATCACAATTAGATTACAAGATTAGATTAGATGTCAAGGCAATTGAGTTTCTCTAACGATATACAAAGCCTTTATGGTAGTGACCACAAGAACTGATAAGAGCTCTGTGTCTTCTAATCTGTACCAGTTCATTCTCAGCACCAAGTCAAAGTCTTGTGCTGCCCTCCATCTGAAATAGCTGATTCACAAGAGATAAAAACAGGAGACCCACGGGGAGTCAGGGAGGCATTCACAGCCTCTTTTTACACTCACTGAAATAGTAAGGGGCTTATTCAGGGTGATGGGGTAAATGAATCACTTCATTTTCTGAGACAGGGACTCACGGGTGTGGGCTACCTCCCCTGTCATTCAGGGTAGAGCAGAGCCAGAATTCTCTCACCCAGCCTCATATGTCACTCTGATACTTCAGATATTTTCTACAGGGAAAAGCACTGTCTATGAAGTGCTAATGCAATCATTTCCCCTGCAATATCGGGTGCTAACCTTGTCTTCATGCTTTTCATTTCTAATTCCTCCTCTCCTTGTGGGAAAAAAGGAATGTCAAGTGCTAACAATTCAATCTGCTTTGCAAAGGGAATCAATGGCTTAACAAAAGAAACCACAACAAAACAAATTTACCCAAATTGCAATTAACTAGATTTAAAAATGGATGTAAGTCCATTAGTAAGAGCTTCTGCTAAGGAATGTGTGGAATTCCCAATGGCAAATTGAAGAGGTCGATGGCCAAGCCACTGATTTCAGTCACTGACAGCACAAATCATCTCTGCAAGGAAAAACCACATCACAGCTAGGTCGTTCTCCCCAATTTCCTGTACCTGTCACTTGGCAGTGAATAATGAAACCAAATAACAGGAACTGATCTGCTCTTAAATGTTCCTATGATGACTAAAGAGCAGAGACTTTCTTGGAAACTATAGTGACAATCATTTATGTTTCAAATGGCCATTATTAAATGTGCTTCCAGGTATGATGTAGCAACAAAAAAGGAGAAAGTAGAAATTGGTGAAGGAATCATCTGCAACTTTAAAGAAAATATTCAGAATTGATTTTATTCACCTGCCATGAAATACTACTCAAGGAACATTTGGCTAATAAAATTCTTTCAACTTTGTCATTTTTATGTGCAGCTGATTATTTTTAATAGCATACTTAAGAGTTTAATTTCTTGTTTTATTTAGACAGTAAAATAAATATTTTTCCATCATATCCTGCATTGAATTCTACTTGTCCTTCACTTTAAGAAGTCTTATTTCTGCCTCACTGCAGAAAGGAAGAAGGAAGTCACTCAGATTTAGTTCTGCCACATCACAGATGAGAATCAGACCCTTGGGTTATGACCCAAAGTCTTTTCAACACATTTTCAGATCCAAGCAGATTCTCTGTGGTTTCAAATATCTCAAGATCCATGCCAGAGATTGGGAACAAAACCTTGAATGTTCAGCTTTAGATAACTAGATTTGAGGCAGACAAGATACACCCTTCTGTTCTTTTTCAGATGCTAGAAGTTTTTTTTCAGAGAGTTTATTTAAACAAACTGAACGTAATAGGCAGAAGCTACTCTTCCATAAAGGAGTGTATACTTTGAATAAACAACAACAGGCATATAAAGTTGAATTCAGTCTTCCTGAAAGTACGTAGAATTTATTTTAATAAAATGAAAATAATGAGGAAATTATCTTCAATTTACTGAATAGTTCACTTGCTCTGAGACAAACCCTAAGTTTCTAGACAGTAGCTAGAGGCAAACAGCATAAAATGGCAAACGAATCCACAGATGAAAGCATGGGCTAAGAGCAGCATTGTATTTTTTAAATACAAAGAATAAATGCAAAGGTTGAAAGCAACAGTGTGTCAATCAGTGCAGGAAACAGACAACTGCAGCAACAGAACTGGTTTGAAGATGTTTCATCAGCATAACTCATTTTACCTGTACTGTTTTTACTTGCTGGGACTGCAAGGCAGAGGGCTGGGCCGCAGTGTTTATCAGCTGACTCCCCTGCGTCAAAGCTGAGACACCCACAACAGGTTTCACTTCCGACCGACCTCCAATGACAACTTTGATCTGCTGGCCTTGTACCTTGGAGTCTCCAGCCTGGGCTTGGGACACGGCCTTCTGCGACTGCGGGAGCTGGCTGTGGGGTAATGCTAAAACAATAGGCTGGCCAGACTTGCCCAAAGTTGTTACAATCAGCTTTTGCCCGTCCGGTTTAATACTCTGACTGCCTATTTTAATATCAGTGGCCTTGTTCAGAATAATCTGATTAGCTGAGATAGTGACAGGGGTCTGAGCACCAAGTTTATGGAGGCCACCTGGAAAGGCAGGCTTTACAGCTGCATTCACATCAGCGCTTGGGGCTGTTGTGGTGGTCAGTGCTGCATCTCCCGAGTGGCTGCTGGGCACAGGAACTGATTCTGTGGTGACTGTGGCTGTGGTCGTGGCTGAGGAGTTGCTGGTGGTGCTTATGTTCACTATTTCTTCCAGTTCTGTTTCCATGGGAATGGACTCTCCTCCCATGGGCGACGACACGATTACAGCCTCGATGCTGTCGTCCTCCACCAGAGTTATGCCAGTGTCCATGATTTCCTCAGGGAGCAAGCTGTTCACTTCTGCTGAAACCACCTCCATTTTAGTAGCTGTGGCAGTGATGGCCGGAGCAGGTACTGCAATATTTTAAAAAGTTATTGGCTTCCAGAAAACACATATTTTCAAAGTTTTATGAATAATATTATCAAAGAAGAAAATACAGTTTAAGTTTTTCAGACTGAAAGTATTGTGCATGCACAGGAGGGTTATCATGGGGAAAAAACCTGTCATCAAAATGTAACACACTAAGCTGAATTTAGTCTCTGTAATAACTTACATCAAACCTTTACAATATCATTCGCTGAAGTAAAATAAAGGCATTACCAGTCCACTCACCACGCCACAGTATACAAAGAAGCAGTGTTTCCCCCCTGAAAATATGGGCACAGACATTTAAACTCACCAAAGTATAAAGTAAGAGTTAAACAGCTTTAAAAAATCTAATAGATGATGATGTCTTTTCATACATGCCAACATTGATTAGCAGGTTTTCTTGCTCAAGAGATTTGTTATCCATACCAGACATAACATTCTTGCCCAGTTTTCATTCTGAAAATCTCAGAAAAACAAATGACTGTTTAGTGATGGACTTAAACAACCCCAAAAGGTCAATCAACAGCCACCTATCACAGGATCAAGCCAAAGCCCTGCCACTCACAAGATGAAGAGATAATCCCTTGATGCTGGCTATGAAAAGAAGAGCACAGTAATTTTTTTACTTCAATACTCACCAGAAAATACAACACACAAATTCATTATTAATTTGAAAGGTGTTCTGAACACAAAACAAGTAACACACCGTATGAAAAATAAAGGGAAATTTTTAAGAGCACCCAAATTATATATTAAACAAGCCCCTGCAGTGAGACTCAAAGCCAGAGTTACTTCCCCTTGAGAAACCTTACAGACATTGCTGGAAATGGCCACACTGGACCATTCCCCTAAAGCCGTATCAGTGTCAAGAGTCTGAAAACAGATCAGCTCCACAAGGCATTCTCTGCACTTGTTGGCCCCATGAGCATGCTTGGGCCCCGGATGGGTGAGCACACCACGTGGGTCTGCCTACACGCTCCTGAGTACTAATTATAAGCTCAAGGGGACAAAACCCTTGCAAATTCTGTTTCCTACTTGCCAGGAAAAGCAGAGCTGAGTTTTAATACTAATTCATGAGGAAGTGTGCCAGTGAAAACACTGACCAAATGCAGGGGTGACATTATTTCCTCTGGAGTTGTTGTGGGCCCGTTTTGTAGAGTAGCTAACTACAGAACAGCTGCATTTCACCCACAACGTGGAAAGATTGGGGAAAAAAAGCACTGCTAGAATTACACAGTTTCCATGCTGACCTCCAGAGATTATGCTGGAGCAGTCCTGGCTTCCCTGATTGCCAAGGGTGCCACTCTGACCCCTCTCAACTCAGAGTTCCAGCCAGACCAAACTGCCCCCTGACACTCAAGAAGCCTGAGCTCTGAAAGAACTGCACTGACAGTCAAACTCATGGCTCACTTACTGGCAGGCATTTAAAGATACAAAGTTATCTGATGTCACTGCCAGAAATACCTCCTGTGGAAAGCATTTGTCCCCAGTAATGCCTGCACAGTGATGCCAGCCCTGGTAAGCAGCCCTAGACAAAACAGCCAGCTCCAAGGGACGCATTAGTAATAGTATCATATTGCTGCCTTAAAGTCAAATAGGTTAACTGCACAGATGATTACTCAAAAGTAGACCCTTTTTGAAGACAGCATATGTTAAGGTCACTAGGTCTTCTTCTGAGCTGTGTCACTTGACTGTCACCTCAGCAACTTGCAAAGGCTTGTGGCTTGGATAGTAAAACTTCAAACTATTTCAGACACAAAAAAAAAAAAAAAAAGAAACATTACTCATAGTTACTGGATTAATAACTTAATGGCAATCACATAGGAAGATTTTGCAGTTATCAGGTCATTTTAAACTTAGCTTCCATTATTGTATTTTGTATTCAGGCTAGTGTGCTCAACAACAGCGAAAAAGAACCATAACACAACCCACTGGCTCTATTTCTTCACTGCAGGTTGGACATGACTGGAATAGATACCTGACAGGCAACAATGAAAATTTCATCCTGGCTGTACCAATGGCTGCTGTCAAAGGCAACTTCAACATCCCTGCAGATTTTTATTTTTTGGTATCTAGCCAGAATTTCTCAACAGTTCAGCTGTTTATTTTTGACTAATGCTTTTATACAGTTTCCCTTTTCCCAGCTCCTCTACTAAAGTGATTACCAACAGTAAAAACGTGCCAACCTCCTTTAAGATCCTAAGAGCCTTGAGATAGTCAAGAACGGGTAGCAAATAGTTTTAACTATTTAAACCCTTGAAAGTTTCCTTCACTTCAGCAGCTATGTTTTGAATACTGAATAATGCACAAGCTCTAACTACAACCCCTTGAAAAGATGCATCACTATGTGTTTACACAAAGCCTGAAGGAAAAAGTCAATCTAGACTAAGCAAGTGTTTAAGCTTTAGACTGGCAAACTCAGCAAATATGCTAGGTTCAGATTACTAAACAGATAATTTTAGCCTAAAAATAATGGCCATACAATTAAATAAAAGTTCACTGAAAAATTCACATAATGAAGATTTGTAAACACAGCTAGCTCAGAACACCCAACCAGACTAACACATAAAAAAAGTCAGAGACTAAAGCATATTGTCAACAAAGTCCTGTACCAACAACTTTGAAAAGTGTTAGGTACAGTAAGGAGAAGGAGAGGAACAAACTCTCAGCTTGAGCAAACCACCTGTGATCATCTTACTCATAAACCAGATTCCTGCTCTTGATATTCAGGAAGAAAAATATATATATGCTGGTGTAAAGGATAAAGAGGATCTGTAAAGAAGAGGATAAAGAATATTAGGATTGTAGGCAGAAACACAGAATGAATCTGTGAGTTTTGATCTTTTTTCTCCATCGTTAACATGTCACTGCAAAATCTCTAAGAAACTGTTAAAAGTATTGAGATCAATAATATCAACATCTTTGTTGATAAAATACCAGAACAGTCACACTAAATAGGAAAATTAAAAAATCAATATAATTAAGCACAGTGATGTACAAAGAAGTAAACAAAATGCAAGACATAAAAATGTCTTGTACTTTACAATAACTGCATTTAATTACATGCAGAAACATCTCCATTTCACTAGGACTAGCCAACCTTCCTGCCTGCAACCATGAGCAGTTTGAGTAGGGTGACAGGTCACAAAACCACCAGCAAGGCCATGTACTGCAAGCAAAACACACGTTTATAAATTCAGATTATACAGAAACAAGGCTGCTGAGACCAGCTTCACACCAACTGCTGGGAAGGTGATGCATGTTAGCAAGGCCATGACAAGACAGAAGAGGGCCAAGGCACTCATCAGCATTTGTGGCTGCTGGCCGGGTGGTGCTCAGCCATGGGAACACGCTGGTATAACCTGACAGATCCAGGAACACTGGCCAGACCTGCCTTGAGTCACCGGCAATGCTCATTTTTTAACCAAATTGCCAAGTGTCACTTCCACCAGAAAATAAAGAAACCAAATCAGTAACAGCTTTTATATGAACACCGTTTCAAGTACAAAACAAGCCCCGTAAATGCAACATATCTAAAGTACCCCTGAAGCAGCAGGGATTCTCCTGGGACCAGCAGGAAAATGCTAAGTGAAACTAAGTATCATTGCCAGATACAGCAGTATCTGTTAGCAGTTCTTTAAAGCTGGGACAGATACACTTGAGAGTAGCACCCTTAAGAGCCAGCCAGAGCAAATATTTGCAATTTCTCAGCTAAAACCGTGCAAAAACCCTTAAAAAGAAGCATGAAGAAGAACAATGAAGCCTGCCCTCAAGAAAGGGGAGAATGAGGCTGAAAACCTGAGTTAGATGAATGGAAGAAAAGTAAGAGTGGACAACCTAACAAGTAATTGTTCACTGCAAGTACAGTGGACTCTAATGAAAATGAATAAAAAGAATGCAGGATCAACAGTTAGTCAGTACAAAAGGGGTAACATTTGGATTTTCCATAGCTGAGACAAAAATGTGCCAATCCCATCTCTTCTTTTTCCAATCAAGGTGCAGCAGAAGACTGCCAGCAGGCTATGGCTCAGATGTGAGGATTTTAAAACTCAAAAATCCCACATTACATGGTTACATCCATAACATTGGCATATTTAAACCTTAACTAGCAAAGGTTTAAAGACACAATATATTTCATTCCTAAGTCCATTCATTAGAACAAAGGCAAGAACATGAGGAAAAAGGGGAAATACAGAATGGATCCGTGATGATTTAAGTGAGAAGCATGAGATGCTGCTAACCACATTTTAGTTGCTTAAAGGCTTTCCAAATTTTTCAGCTTCTGCTTATCTGCTCTCTCCAGTCCTGGCAGATATTTAAACTCCTGAAGGCTGCTGAGCTGAAGAAATCTGATTTTTTGGGACCTTAATACTTAGAGATTAAGTAATTTGAAATGCCCAGCCCTCAAGTGCCAATGCCTAGAACTTTCTGCCAGGGCAGGGACAGGTAGCAGACCTGTCTGCAAAAGGTGTTGGATCTCCTGCAGCATGTGGTAGGAAAGAGTTGGATGGTGGGTTCCAAGCACAGGCTGCAGGAGACTCACAGTCCACAGCCAAAGAGCCAAAAATTCCCCCACCAGCACACCCAGAAGGAAATAATGCTGAAGAATAGAGGCTTCCAACAGCATGGACTGGCAGGAGCAAGAGACTTCTCCCAAAGGCTGAGGTGCCCCTGCCAAACTGCTTCACTGCTCTGCAGACTGAAGAGGAAAAACCCATCACAGCAGGGAAGATGCTGGAGCTAAGGCAGCCCCAGGAACCTCTCTGCCACCAGCAGGGGTTTGGGGGCTCACACCATGGGACTCACTTCAGAAACCTGGTCTGTGAGGGACTGGGAGATCCATCTGACAGAGAACATAGAGGAATCTTGGTCCATATGCTTGTCTGGATGGTGAGGAGGGTTTAAAACAAAGTTGTCAGAAGAGGGAAGCTAAGGGCTGTGATCTGGAGCAGAGTCTGGTTGAAGCCTGTAGCCAGCAGTGTTCTCCAAGGGGTCAGTACTGGGTCTGGTCCTGCTGACCTTGTTAAATGAGCTGGATGAAGGGACAGAGTACATCCTGAACAAGTTTGTGGATGATTCTAAACTGGGAGGTGCAGCTAATACACCAAGAGGTTGTGCTAAAATTCAGTGAGACTTGACAGAGGGGAATCTAATGAAATTCATGAGAAGTAAGTGCAGGGTCCTACACCAGGTGAGGAATAATCCCACACACCAGTACTGGCTGGGGGCTGACCTGCTGGAAAGCAGCTCTGTGGAGGAGGACCTGGGAGTTCCAGGGGAGAAGTTCCATGCAAGCCAGTGTGTGCCCCTCTGGCCAAGAAGGCCAATGGTGTCCTGGGGTGAGTCAGGAACAGTGGGGTCACTACCTAGAACTGCTGCCCAGAGAGGCTGCAGAGTGCCCTTTTCTGCAGAAGCCCACCTAAACACAAACATGCAGCCTGCCCTAGGTTCTGTTGGACTAAATGATCTCCAGAGGTCCCTTCCAACCCCAACCATTCCGTGATTCCGTGAGCAGCTGGCAGCTGCAACAATTTAAGTACAATCCAGTGAAACACTGTATTGCAGTAGCAATTCATTCACCCACTCTTCTTCCTCTTCCTAATCTTCCAGCTCTTGGGATGGAGTGGAATAAAAGCATGTTGCAATTACTCAACCATGGAACAGTTATGAAGCTCTCCATGCTGCTATAATTAACAGATAATAGTACACAATATTGACAAGGACACTTAAAACACAATGAGCACTCACTCCTGCCCAAAAAACCCAATACACAGAGGAAGAAAGAGATTATGTTCTTACAGACATGCTGTAAAGAAAAAAAATGAAGTTTTCAAAAATATTCATGTCTTACTGTCTTCAAAATACAAAAGTTTTACACAACTGCATCTTCTTCCTTCACCACAACAGCTGCTACCAATTCACTTTAAGACTCAGCTATCTTGTGACCTATAGCTGTTTTCTTCACATCAAACTATTTCTCACATAGAAGGAATCTCAGCATGCTACCACTGAAATTCAATTATACACCAAGTACAAAACGCAATTTTTACAATTAAACTAACAAGGACCTTAGAGTACATAACCAAAAATCCCCATGAGTCAGAGCCTTTCAGGCAAAATGAAAGGTGGAAAGAAAAAGGACAAAGCTTTAACTAAGTTTTCAATAAAAGCAGCATGTCATACAAATTGCAAATGGTTGAAAGTGCATTGTTTCCTAGAAAACCAGCATTTCCAAACACTGGGATATCTTGTTCTGAATTGGACAACCCCTTTCCACCACAAGAAAATACTGTATTGCCCAAAGGTACTACCTATTACAAAAGAAGATTATTAAGGAAGAACATTCCAGCTGTTGAGAGGTACTGAGCAGTATTACTGAACAAAACACAACAAAACCCCAAGCACTCAGAGTCATTAGTTAAAGTCTTAAACACTGCTTGTTTACCACACACCTCACTCACAGCAACTTTCCAGGAAAGTACTGGAAATAACATTCCATGCAGCAGAATACTTCAAAGCAGTTCAGATTGCCTTCTGTAATGGGAAACAATGTTCTACTTTCAAGCAGAGCTTTAGGCAAACCAAAAATAAAACAGAAACTAGAAATAAGAACATTCCCCTTCGCCCTTCCCTTGGTTTGCATGCCAGTTTTAGTCATTTTCAAAACATGCCATAGCACAAAAGCTGAAACAGACCTGCACAGGTGCTGCGACCACTAAACACATTCTGAAGGTGCTCACTGCAGTGAACAATCCAAATTCTGGGTTTGTGGATTCTAGGGCCCTTATATTTAATCAAATGCTTCTAACCTTATGTTCCATACAAACTTTGGGGTGAGACCAAAAGTAGAAACCCTTAAAATAACTTCAAGTAATTTAATTTTTTGCTGTGTTTAGTAGGCCAATAGTAAGGCATTACAAATCTAAAGTTACACTGAATAAACATGTAGTGAACTTAGCTTGACTGATAAAAAACCAAAAACCAAACAAACCTGAAATATGAGGAGTACTTATCACTAGGCCCCAAAAAATGCAGATTTTTGTCTTCTATATACAGCTTAAAATAAAGGTCTTGCTTTCCAAACTCCAGACACCCCTTGAATGTGAGGCTACAGGAGAATTCAGAAGACACAGCAATATCACACCAAGAACACTCTAAACAACAAGTGTGAAAACTACCACCATAGGCTTGATATCGAGTTCCCCACAGACTTTTAGCAAGTGTTATCATATTGCACACCCTTAAGATCAGGCTTGCTGCCAGCAATTTCAGCAAGAGTATATTTTAGAGCTGTATTTATGAACAAGAGTTCATCACAACAGAATTGTAACCTAGCAGTTTTACTGAGACTTCTAGCTGGGAAGCACAATGATGATCCAAGTGCATCTCACCTATACTACACGATCACTGCCCAGTTAGGTACAATACGTGAAGTTCATTCTAACTGAAGCAAACCCCCCTCCCCACGACACTGATTTCAGTGAAGTATTTAATTTCAAAATAAAACAGCTAAAATGGCACAGAAAAATTTGCCCTAAAAGCTTAATTCCTTATATGTCTTATGCAATCACGATCCTTTTCAACGTTAGAACACCACAGAGATAAAAACAAGAGAAAAACTTGAAGACAAAAAAGTGCCATGCTTTAAAGGTAGTGCTGTCAAGATCTGAACAGCAGTGAAAGCTGCTATGGCCACTACCACTTGTTAAACTTATCTAGGGTGGCTTTCTTCATTTTTGACTCAAGTGGAGCATTAAAACAAAAGTACAGATAGCCTGAACAGTTACTTTGCAGTGATTTGCAGGAAAACATGCTTCTAGATGCAATCTCAGCAGTTCTACCAGCTTTAAACATGACAACACTCCACAAGTACAGAATATGTTCACTTGCAGAAGGGCTGAGCTGAAGATAAATGTTCACCTGCAGGAAACCAGGACTGCATTCAGATTCCCTCGTTCAGAAAAACCACTATTAACACCACCTTCCCACTTCAGTCTCTAGATAAAGCACCTCTGTATTCCTTTTGGGAAAACTTACTTAAATAACTACAACTCTGCAATAGCTGACTGACCTATGTGGAATGAAATTCCACATTAAGATTTTGAGTTGAGACCAATTCAACAGGAGAAATAGGAATTTCTGTGGAATCTTCATCCCTGCTCCAGTACCACGTGGGTCCCTTCAAATGCAGGCTGCTCAGACCTCTGAAGTCTCATGTGCTGTAACATAACAAGCTGAAGGGCTTCTGAAACACAAACTCGTAAGTTTCATTAGCTGTAGCTAATAAAACCAACAGCTTTGGATAAGCACTTCAAAAATCCCCAAAAATTTACAGACAAGACTAGCCAGAAAGAAACATTTCAGTGACTAGGACTACACTGTATCTCTTACAACCTTGGTTTCAATATGCTGAAAGTGACACTGCAAGATATCAACACTGTATCTTACTCTACCCCTGGAGAAGCTTTATTCCACACAACATGCCAAGGCCCCCTAGGAAGAAGAGTTCTTTGGATGCACTCCCAATGCTGCTCACTGGGAAGTCTATTCCAGTGCCCCATCACTCTCTGGGGGAGGAACCCTTTCCTAATACCCAACCTAAACAAGCAGCAGGAGTTAAGAAAAGCCCCAAATCTGTCCTCACAGGATACCCTTCTGAATTTCATTTTCACACCAAACACGCTCAACCACCTGTTGGACAAGTCACCACTACACTGCCTGAGTTGATACAGATCCAGAATGTTCATCTCCTTCTCAGAATTCCTAAGTGAGGAAACAACATCACACAAAGCCTTAACTTTTTTTTTCCATGGAAAAAGTTGTTTGGTGCTTTTTTTATGTAGCAAGATCTAGCTCTTTATTACATCTAAAACCAATTTGTATATACAAAATAAACTTTTTTTTTGACAGCTTTTGTCAGTTCATAATTTTGAGGATTGGAGATGAACAGTGATTAACATATGACAGGACAGTGGAACTCAGCTGCAGCCTGGCAGGTTCTCTGTGTGACTCAGCTGCCCTAGTTCATCGCTGCACAGTGAACAGCACCACACACCCACAAAGAGCTGGACACACCTGAACCAGAGGCTGTCACTCTGCAAATTCACCCACAATCCAGCTCAGGACACACACCCTGAGCTCTGTGTCAAACTGCAGAGTCCACTGAAACCAACCCAGCAGCAGAAACAGAACTTGAAAATAACTATGGGATATCTTTCTGCAACATTCTATAGCACCTGCATTTATCAATGTCATTAAGAATTTTTGTTAAGAATCCAGGACATCCAACTTGTCAAAACCTTTTATTCTATCTATTTCTTTTTGCCAACATAACACCAAAACTCATCTTCCTGTTCAACAAAGAATGAGCTCTTATTTTTCCCAGTCATTCCCGTAGCAAAGGTAAAAACTCACAAGTAGCCTCCCTCTTGCCTATTTTCTGCTTCTCTCTTGGGGAAATCCATTTTTTTTGTTTTGTCCACACGAAACAGGAATGACAAACTTTGCCAGTATCGCTGGCTGCAAAACTGACTACAGCCTTGCTGGTCATTGCATGTAGCCAGTTCACAGCACTGGCACCAAAACTAATCTCTGCAAATGGAAAAACTCCCACTGGTCATTTAATGGTCCAGGCATTCTCCCAGCAAAGAGAAAACTTATTTTAAGAAAAGATCAATGCATAACAGCACAAGGTTCACAGTTCCCAGAGATTCTTGACTGCTTGCTAGTGCAAAGGATTTAGAACACCTACCTATGCAAAGTTGAATCAAGTCACACTCTAGAAAGTGAAGGTCATTTGTTTGCCTAAGTTGATTTCAAGGGGAAAACAAATAAATCTTAGAGAAACAAATCCTTTTATTGGGTCATTTTATAAGCAAAACAAACCAAAGAACAGGCTAGGTAATCTCCTTATTTGCTGTGTTCTCTCATCCCTTTTTGACAAATACAAACAAGCACATCAACTATTCCAGGCAACTGAAATTCACAAAGAATGACACAAAAAAAAAAAAAAAAAATTGGAAATGCAGTTCTTTAGAAACTATTGACACCAGATATGCTTTCATTCATTTGTAAGAAAAACCTCCACAGAATTATATGTATTATCAAGACTCCCCCTGTTCTGCTGGCATGTTGTCAAATGAAAGAGCACAACTGCACGTAGGTGATCCCGCTCTGCTACATTTCTCCTAATTAACTGCCATTCTTCAATTTTGCTATTTTTTCCAATAATGGGTAAAACAGTGTCATTCATATTAGGCATTCCCCATTTTCTTACTCTCTGACACTCCATGTTTTATCTCTAAAACTGAAAAGTTTGTTTTGTCATAAGGCAAAGAATTACAAAATCACTCAGCACTGTGTTTTTCAACAGAGAGGCTTTTGTTTAAGCTTACTGAGCTAGAGATGCTTTAACAAAATGCGTGTCATGAAACCAGAAGAAGATGAATCCACGAGGAAGCTATGATTAACAAGGGTAAGTGGAAAAATTAATCATCTAAGACTGCAAACTCACCATGTTTGCATATGTAATAGCAGAGTGAAAGCAAATAGCTTTAACACAGTAACAAAATAGGTATGTGGAAAACACACAAAATAATTTCCATTCTCTTTCCCAATCTCCACATAAGACAAGTCATGGAGGCAGTTTGTCTGCATGCTTCCCAGAGGATCATGGCTCTAGGTGTATCAAATACAATACCAATGGCAAACCATAGCAAGGAAAAAACCTCAACCTCACTCCTTATCAAATGCTGAATACATAACCAGTGTAAGTATCCAGTCTTTTTTCCAACAGTTACAAGGAATACTTAAGAAAATACCAGGTGTTCTTCTACCACAAATTAACCATCTATAGTCACAAAATAGTTCCCAAGGCAACCACAATTCCCTCAACCAATGCACACCATTTCCTTCCCATTACTCTACATTCTGCTAAGTGACTGCTCGCTGCCTGAGACACCACACAAACAACCGTGTGCAGCAGATCAGAAGAATGGGCAAGGTACACAAATTAGCAACTCCTACATGTTTAAACTGACACTTGTCAAGTGATATGCACAGAGAATTTTATGTTACAAAGTTGAGGGTTTGGAGTTTGTTCCATTTCTTTTCCACGGGAAGATTGCTTAAGTTCATGTTTCTACTGCCATGTAATAGAGGTGCTAGCTGATTTCTTTTTAAGACTGGACAAAGAAAAAACCCACAAACCAACTTGTCCACATAACAGTTATGAAGAGATCTTTCTTCCCTTGGCAAGTTCTGAGTAATTTATGTTTCCATTATAATCTTAAAAGTAAAAGCAAAAGCTAAAAAACCTTATATGTCAACGAACTGATAATTATACAGTAATAAAACAAGCACTGGCTACAACTTCCTAGGATTTAGTGTGAGCAATATCCTAGCAATACCTTTATTGCATGGTTATTTCAAACAGCAGCATTTGTGACTTAGTGTGTACATGAGCAGCAGCATTACTTTCCCTATATTTCAATTCCCTGTGTGTATTAAACCAGCACACTACTGCTAAAGGACTCCTGTCCATCTTTGGTATCTGCCTTTTTGTTTCCATCCATTTTCCCTCCTCGTGCTAGCAAACATCTGTATAACTGCAAGGGCAGCCCAGATGAAGGAGGCAGGCAGGAGCAAAACCATCTGCAGGTTGACACAAACCCATTTTCTCCATGCCACTGACACTGGTGTCCAACCCAGGAAGAAAACTAACGCACAAAGTAGTAAACAGATTCTGGTGAGTCAGTGTGCTGAGACAGCTCTGTTCAAAGTCTATGAGCACCAGAGCAGCACCAAGGGATCACACCTGAAAGACTTTTCACAGGAACAATAGTTTCACCCAAGGAAGACAGACTGCTTGAGTCTGTAACAAAAACTGCTGTTACTCCAAAGGAATAGAAACCCCAAAACAGTCAGTCCCTAAAGATGGGGATTCAGTATGTACCAGGAACTCACACAACAGATCAAAGCAGAGCCCATCACTAGGGGCATGCCCCTCATGTGGGCAGCAACACATCCAATAGCATCCAATAGCAGAAGGATGCTTCTGAAGGGGAGTGATGCCCAAATTAATTAACTACCAATCTACATCCAGATCTGGAACATGGAAATCTCTCACTTCGTGTAGCTTTGCACCTCATGACTAATCAAGGGATTATTCTGTTAGTCTCCCTCTTTCTTGTGCAAGAACATTCTTTTCCAGACTGCTAATGTTGTCAGGTGAGCAAACCTAGTCACAGGCTGTACTGAAAGCCACATGCTGCTTATCAGCTTTCTGAGCAACTGAGGAAACCAAGCTATTCAAATATAAGGCCTGGCAAAATACAAACCTTCAAAACAAGAATTCAAGAAACATTTTCCATTTCTCTTTGGAAGCTCCTGAAATTAAGAATAATAATTAAAAACCTGAAGCATCCTGAGTTTATCTCCTAGGTACTTGCTATGAAGGGGCCCACCACACCCTGGCACTGCTGTGGTGCACAACCTCCGCAAGACATTAGGATGTGCTTCTCACAGCAGGTGAGTGGTACCCCTACAGCACCCATAGAGAACAAAAGCACAGTCACACCAAGTGACACGTAAGGAACCACAGTTTGCTGCTGAAGCAGAAACCAAAACACAACCCCTCCAATCTACCTTAGTTCCCCCTGAAAACATTTTTCAAACAAGCGTAAGGGAAAATAACCTGAGGGACTCTGATGGTTTTTCCAAATCTAAAATAAAAAGATATTGCAGTGTATGAGATAACAACATCTCTAAGGTTGAATTCTGACATCACTCTTCTTATGCACCTGTGGTTAGCAGACAGTCCACCTGAATGCATTTAAAACTCCTCAAGAATTCTGACAGAACTGTTCAGAGTATTCAGTTACAATCTGAGTGTGGACATCAAAGTATAAGCAAACCAAACATCAGCAGATAGTTCTTGATATGTAAGCTGAACAAGCAGCCTTGCATAACAAACTGCTGAGGCTTACCCCATCACAATGAGCATGAAGTACTTTTTTATCCCATTAGAGAGGCTGGGCTATGATTTCAAACACAATCTCCAAGCCAGCCTATAAGATTGTTTGGCCTACAGAGCAACACAACCACACATCTCTCTCTAGGTTGGTGCAACTCAATACAAGAATGTAACTAACATGTAACTCAGTGACAGATGTGTAAACTGGATGTCTTGACAAATAATAATTTAAAAAGAAAAAAAAAAGACAAGTCTAATGCACGTTATTCTGCAAAAAGATTCCATAGAGAGAAGAAATATATTCAGCTGATAACCCACTATTCTTCTTGCCTCCAACAAGCCAAAAGCTATTGTGAAGAAGATAACCACATACTCAATGATTCAGTAACCTGCTATTGCCAGTTTCATGTAAACATTGCAAAGAACACTTCAAATTATTTCTCTATATTCAGTATTCCTGACAGTAACGGTAATATATTTCAAGGAACTGTTCAGAAGGATGAAACTAATGAAAGGTGATTGAAATATCTATCCTTTCCTCACCTGACATCTTAAGTCAGAGAGCTTTCCTCCTGATTACAGTATATTCCAGCGGGCAGTTTCCTGTGCTCTCAATGCCACAGGGCTTTCCAGAACCCAAATCCTCAATATCAAGCATTACATAATTAGTACATTATGTACTTCAAAGTCAAGGCCACAAATAATTAAAAACATTCTGAATACTGATATACTGCATAACAAGCAAGAAGGTGACAAGAAAAGCTGGGACTGTCCCAAAAGATGGTCTGGCTACATTCACAGAATCATTAAGTTGGAAAGGCACCCTTGGAAATGATCCAGTCCTACTTCCCTGACAAGGCAAGGCCATTTGGAGCAGGTGACACAGGACCACGGCCAGGTGGGTTTCAAATGTCTCCAGAGAGGGAGACTTCACAACCTCCCAGGGCAGCATGTTCCAGTGTTCTCAACATAAAGTTCTTCCTCACGATGAGGTAAAGCTTCTTGTATTTTTACTTATGGCCATTTATCCATATCCTGTTGCTCAGCACCACCAAAAACTGGCTCCATCCTCTTGGCACCCATTTCTGAGATATTTATATGCATTAATGACATCAGTCTTCTATTCTCTAGACTAAACGAGCCCAGCTCCCAGAGTCTCTCTTTATATAAGAGATGCTCCAAACCCCTCATCATCTTCGTGGCCTCCCCTGGCCCCTCTCCAGGAGCTCCTTGTTTTTCTCGCACTGCAGAGGCCAGAGATGGACACATTCCTTTGGAGCCGGGGGCTGGCCCCAGGCGGGCAGCGCGCTCAGGCCACAGGTGCGCCCCGGCACGGGCTGAGCTGAGCAAGCACCGCACCCGCTCCGCGGGCACAGCCGGAGCGAGCATCCTGCTGACACCGCCGCGGCCGTACCCCGCCGGCTCCCCCCGGGAGCGACCCTCTCTTCCCGACCGGCGCACGCCGCCGAGCAGCCCGGGCCCCGGAGCCGCCCGACCGGCTGTCCCCGGGCCGGGCAGCCGGGCCCCGCCAGCCCCAGGCCCGGCGCGCCGAGCCCCGGCGGCCGCGGGCCCCGCGCGGTGCGGCCAGCGCGGCCGCTGCCCCCGCGCCCTCCGGGCCGGCTCTCACCTGGCGGGGGCGGCCCGGGCCCGTCAGCGCCGCCGGCCGCCGCCGTATTTCGAAAGATCCGCCATTTTCAGCCCGTCACCGCCGCTCCCGCCCCCGCCGCACCTGCCCCCGCCGCCCCGCCCCAGCGCCGCCCCCGAGCCGCCAACCCCAACCCCTTCCGCACCGGCGGCTCCCGCGCACACCGCGCACCGAGGGGGAGCCTGGCCGCGCCGCGGGGCCGCCGTGACCCCGCCGCTCCGCCGCGGCTCCGGGCGCAGCTGACCCCGGCGAGCGGCGGGGAGGAGACGCGCCGGGCGGGCACCCCCGCGGCGGACGGGCGGCAGGCACCGACTGTCCGCGCTATCCCGGGGATGCCGGCGGGGCCGGCCAGGAGCCCGGCCCGCCGCGGGGAGAGCGCCCGGCAAGGCTGGGCCTGTTCTTTCCCGGCGGGAGGCGGCTGTCAGCCGTGCCCGCGCCCCCTTCCCTGTCCTCCCGCCGCCGCTTTCCCGCCCCTCGCACTCACCGGGCGGGCGGACGCTCTTCTCCTTCCTCTGCTGGCGATGCCTCTGGCCGCTGCCGGCGCCCCCCGGTGCCGCTCCCGGCGGCCGCGGCGGCGGCGGCCGCGCCCGCGCCGATCCCGCCGCCGCGTTTGTTCAAAATCACGCGCCCCGCGCCATTCCCCCGCCGCATCCCATAATACCGCGCCGCCCTGGCAACCGCCGGCGCAGCGCCCCACGCTTCCGGGACCGCCCCGCTCCGCCGTCCGCTTCCGGGCCGCGCGCGGGCACCACCCGCGGAGGAGGAGGAGGCGGCGGCGGCGATGGTCCGGTCCGGCCGTATCCCACTCGCGGTGTAATTCCCGTGGGATAACCCCGTGGGATTTTCCCCCCGCCGCGGCCCCAAATCGCCGCCGGCCGGCCCGCCCGCGCCCCCCCCTCCCCACCGCGGCCTGCGCGCGCTCCCCCGTCACGTGACACGCACCTCCCTCCCGCCGGCGCGCGCGGCTCCATGGTGGGAGGAGGCGGCTCCCAAGATGGCGGCGGGCGCGGTGAGGCAGGACCTGGCGCAGCTGATGAACTCCAGCGGCTCCCACAAGGACCTGGCCGGAAAGTGAGTTGCCCGGCGTCGGCGCCGCCGCCTTCCCCGCGTTGGGGCGAGGGGTGGGAGCTGCCCGCGGGGTGAGGCGTGATGGGGCGCCGTGCGCTGCGAGGGTGGGTCGTGCCCAGCGGCCGCGTTTCCTCGAATAAAAAAGGAGACAGCAAGGTTTCACCTCATGGCTGTGTTTTTTCATTCATGGTCATGTCCGCTCGGCCCCCTCAGGGCTCCGCTGCTGCCCCAGGGTGTGCCACAGCGAGAGGCTGGGGAGTTTGTTTTGCTCTGCTGCCGTGGATGTGCCAGCGACTCTCTTGTTATTGTTAAGAATTATTGCCATTTTATTATTGCCATTTTATTACTGCCATTGTCATCATCCCTGAGGGGTTGAGCTTCTCGTGGTGCGATGTGTCACAGAGGTTTTCACTCCGAGAGTCCCGTCAGATGCGGATCTGTCACCGGGAATTCTTTGGCTCCCTGTCCACTTGCTTGTGTTCTAGCGGGGCTGTGTCACTTTTAGGGTTTTCGTGTAAAACCTTGGAAACTTTCCCCTCAAAATGCGGCTTCCACGCTGAAGTCGTATTTCACCAGTGTCACACACTCTGAGGAGAAGTTTCTTGGCTTGCTGAAACAAGAGAAGAGAACCTGCTATTTTTTTGCAGGAATAAACACTTGAAAACACATGGAGTTACACCTGTGTTGGTGTCAAGTGGCTGTAATATAATATTTATCTCAACACTATTTCTCACTCACATTGAATGTGGCATTTTGAATGTTTTACTACCTTGATTAATCTGAATCTATGAGCAATACAGTTTTCATTACTTTTTCTATGCGCTATCCTGGGCATTTGATAATTATTATTATTTTAAAATTATTTTATTATTATTTTAAACTTCCAAAATTGCACATATGTTCTTAGATAACAAAATGATTGGGCTTTGTTGCCTGAGAATCTATTCCTGGGATTTAAGAAGAGCCAGTTACCAATTCCAGGTGAATGTTTATGACACTTGGGAACAAACTGGAGAATTGCCACCTCAAGATATAGAAATTATGAGGCAAAAATAGGGCTCTGACATAGAAAGTACAGAGAGAGGCAGAAGTTCTTAGTGAAAAAATGTGGGGTTTGTAACCTTTTTAAAATTTATTTATGGACAGGTACCGTCAAATTTTGGAAAAAGCCATTCAGCTGTCGGGTGTGGAGCAGCTTGAAGCTCTGAAAGCTTTTGTAGAAGCAAGTAAGTGCATGAGTGGTGTGAGTGAAGGCCAGAGGTCTGTGGGGTTGTGTATTTGTTAGCTCTACATGAGACTGTGTAAATGCAATATATTTTTGTCCTGTGGGAGCTCAGACACAACGGGAAGAGGGCCCTCATCAGCACGTTCAGAAGTGAAGAGGGAATGGATTTGTAAGCTTTGTGGTTATTACAGCTTTCCAGCCTGTCAGCAGTGGAAGGTGAAAACAAAACTGTCTCTGTTGAGTGCTGGAGTTGGTACTGGATGCCAAGTGGTATTTAAACTGACAGCCTCCTTCTTCACCCATTTGTAAAATTGCCAAGAAATTGCTAGGGGTTTAGGTTTTTTTGTGTGTTGTACTGGGTGTTTAGAACATCTCTATAAATGATATCTCTTATAATATTTTTAAAGTTGAGAATAAGCTTAGTGAGATTTAGCCCAAACAGGTACTTTGTCCAAGATATTTCAGCAACTGAGAACAGTTAATCAAGGTGAACAATTCATTTATCTGTCGGGGTTAGAACTCTGGTGACCTCTAGTGTAAACAGTTTCTGAAAGAATAGAAAAACCTACTGTTTTTCTTCTGTGCACCTCTGAACCAGTGGTGAATGAGAATGTCAGTCTGGTGATCTCACGGCAGCTGCTGACAGATTTCTGCACACATCTTCCAAGTCTCCCTGACAGCACAGCCAAAGAAATTTACCACTTCACCTTGGAAAAGATACAGCCCAGAGTTATTTCATTTGAAGAACAGGTGAGAGATCAGTGGTAAGATGGATTTTGGCTTGTGGGTTTGGCTTTAGTTTTTCCCCTTTTGTCTGCTGACAATTTCAAATCTTTCAAAAAGCTGCTCAAAACAGTATTTCTACTTAGAGTCCAGTTTTTCAGTCCTGTACATGGAAAAGCTGAGCTAAATGCAGAGAGCACTTAGGACTGTGCAAAGATTACAGACTGTCACTTCATCGTAATGATGGACATGTAATTCCTCTGCTTCCAGTAATTGGCTTGCTCCAGTGAAACAGTCCTTGAGCTGCTGGAGGTGTGTGGAGAGACAGGCTGCTACTCACTGTATTGCCTTTTAGCCAAGTAGTAGAACAGACAGGTGGTGTGAAGAGCATGCACCTTGAAAAATAGCTTTTGTTTCAAAATACATCAATTTTCTGTGTGGCTAAATTATTTTAGCCATAATCATTTTACCAGGAAAAAAAATCTTGAAATCCTGTTTTGCTTAACTACTGAATATGCTGCTTTGCTTTTTCAGTTCAATTCTGTGTTCTGTTGCACAAATGCACAGTATCATCTGAGAAGCTGTATATTTAAAATTCTCTTAGGATCTAGTATTGGAGTAGAAGGTCAAGACAGTTTCTGCAATGATTTTTATTTGCTTCTCTTCATCTTTTTTTAAGCAGCTTTTACTCTGAGCTAAACAAGCTTGCATGTATGTTGCAATGATTATGCAGAAATTAAATCCAATACATCCAATCAGATGATTTCTTTTCTTTTACCCACACTTCCAGTTAAAAACCCAGGTTGTAAGCACTGATACTTTACCTGCTGGCAGCTGCTCTCCAAAGCAGAAGTTTCTCATGAGGATCTAATCACAGATCACCTCATTCCAACCTCACAAGCATGATATGAGATGTAATGGCAAGAAATGGCTTGTGACTCTTGGTGCTCCAGTTCTTGCAAGATTTGTTTCATCTTTTTAAAAGCTTTATAAATGATGGCTACTTTTGCTGTTGATTTTATTGTCCTTCAGGTGGCTTCAATAAGGCAACATCTTGCATCAATCTATGAGAAAGAAGAAGACTGGAGAAATGCAGCACAAGTGTTGGTGGGGATCCCTTTGGAAACAGGGCAAAAGTATGTGACACCCAGTTCTGTGGTGTTAGCTGTACCCACTCTCTCTGTACTGAACTAGGCCAGCAAGTGAGAATTTTGGGGTTTGCTGCACCAGAAGTTACCCACTATTAATTAGTCGTGTTGATAAACAAGTATTTTGCAGAATTATTTATAAGGTTATTGGAAGGTGGCAATGTTTCAATGTGTCCACCTTCTCAGTTTAAAATTAAGACGTAGATTGTAACTGGATTTAGATATTAACAAATGCAGTTGCGGATTTTTTTGTGTGTTTCTCAGGTGGGGTTTGTTTTAGTTTGGTTTGTTTGGGCTTTTTAGGTGTAGAACCCTTGCAGTTAGTTTCCTCTGGCAGTCCTTTTCCCTTTCTCACTGTGCACCTGGAAGGAATTGCTGTAGGTTTTGCCTATTTAGCACCTATTTGTTTCATTGCAAGGTTGATTCTTAACTCAAGTGGCTCACCACCGGTGGCAAACTTCCAGTCCACAAAATACAGATTATGAGAGTGTACATCTGTGTCTTGGTGGGCAGCATTATTTCAGCTGGTGTCTGCAGGAGCCAGTTCTGTATTGGCATTTATCTCAAATTTCCTTACTCTGTACAGCAAGCACTAATTTGGCAGTAGGGAAGAAGAAAGCAGGGTAAAGCAAATGATACCAAGTGCTTAAGAATCATGACAAATGTTAAAGCAGCTAAGAGCAAAGGTAGTTCTGGAGCAACTCTGAGCACTTGCTAATTTCTTTCCTCTACAGGCAGTACAATGTAGATTATAAACTTGAGACCTACCTGAAAATTGCCAGGCTGTATCTGGAGGATGATGACCCAGTTCAAGCAGAAGCTTACATCAACCGAGCTTCCCTGCTCCAGAATGAATCAACTAATGAACAGCTGCAAATCCATTATAAGGTTGTCTAACCTGCTTTATTACTTTCTCTTTCTAAAGGGAGACATTTCCACATTAAGATGTTTTAATGCAGTGCCATTAAAACATTCATCATGAGAAAAGAGACAAAGGGAAAAGCTACATGATTTTGGGAGCTTGAGAGACACATCTCAGCGGTTATTAAACAAATCATTCCTTACCATTTGGAGATAAGTGTGTCATGGTTCCTTAAATGCCAGCTTTACTGATAGAAAATAAAAGTAGGCTAAAAAGCATCTAAAATATTGTTGGAAATATTGCCTTCACCTTTGTCTATGAATCTAAGTGAGGGAAAAAATTGCATCCAATATTAGAGACAGTAGTAGTCCTCCCACTCCCTAGTAATTAAATAAGTCCCATACATAAAAGTAGCTTAAAGCCTTAAGTAGTAAATTAACTGTTGACATTCCTGCTTTTTTGTGGGTTCACTGTGTACATAGTTCATATACAAGTTTCTCAAACCATTTTAGTAACTAATGAGCAGTGCTGAGTACAGTGGAACAGAATTGGTCAAGTGTGGTGGTGGTGTTTAAAATTCTGTGACACAAAGCAGATGTGCCACAAGCAGTAACTCAGCATCTGGTGGTTTTTGTTTGTTAGATTTCCCTTTCCTTTTTTCCTCATCCCATATTACCTTGTGAAGTGTGCACTCAGTTGAAAGTGTAAATATTTTCTGTGAATCTTAGAAAAGCACAAAGGAAGGAATAAATATCAGGTGGTGTTCCCATGCTGAAAGGGAAAAGCAAATACTTGAAAAATAATTGCTGTCAGTGCTAGTAGTGAAGGGGAAACTCACACAAGTACAGTATCAGCTGTACAATATTTCAATTACTTAGGCTCAATACTTGGCTTTTCAATATTTGCAATGTTTAACATGTGAGCAGTGGTGGGAAATGTCCTTTCAATTGATTTCCCTGATACTTCAGCAAGGACTTGTCAAGTCAAGCTAATTCTTTGAAGGCACACATTTCCCTAGGAAGCAGAAAAGCAATATTTATGGAAGCTATCACTTGACAGTGTGCAGTTTTTACACAGCTGTATTCTGCAGCCACCTCTGCTGCTTTTCTTTTCCTGAGCTGTGCTTCCTTTCTAGGTTTGCTATGCTCGTGTACTGGACTACAGAAGGAAGTTCATTGAGGCTGCCCAGAGGTACAACGAGCTGTCCTACAAGAGCATAGTCCATGAGACTGAGCGTCTGGAGGCACTGAAGCATGCCCTGCATTGTACTATTTTGGCATCAGCAGGTAAAATACACCTTACCTTTTTGTGTAAAAGGTATTTTCCCTGGAGCAAGTCAGCTTGTGTATTATTTGTATGACTAAGATTTGGTGAGGAATCCAAAGTTGCAAATACAATGTCAGAATTGCGTGGTGGCAGACTGTTAGCTCAGAGTTGGATTGGTTCAGTGTCTTTGCCTTTGAACTGAACACAACCAAATTCCTGCTTCAGTAGAGCTTTGTTGCATGTTTTTATTTGCATGCATTGGGGAAAAAAGGCAACTTCCTGCTGTTTAAGTACTCAGTGTTTTGGTGGTCAGTTATGAGAATTCCTCTTGACTTTCCTAGGACAACAGCGTTCCCGCATGCTTGCTACTCTCTTCAAGGATGAGAGATGCCAGCAACTTGCAGCCTATGGGATCTTGGAGAAAATGTATCTGGACAGAATTATCCGTGGAAATCAACTGCAAGAGTTTGCAGCCATGCTAATGCCTCACCAGAAAGCAACTACAGCTGATGGTAGACACTTCTCTAAAACCTTGTAATGCTAGGTGTTCATCCATGGGAGTTAGACTTCCCCAATCAGTCAAGAAAGGTCATGGAAAAGAATTTATTACTGCTTAGCTTATATCATCATTTAAGAAATATTTTTCAGCATGTATAGTTAGATAGTAAAAAACTTGTTAGATATCGTTCATCTTTCTGATTTGCCGTTAAGATTTTGAAAGACTCTTCTGGAAGATAACTTGTGACATTTTCTTTTGCTGTCCATGTACAGTCCTCATCACTGACAAGTTCCCAGTGTTTCTAACAGTCTCTGTCCTCCTGAGCTTCTCGGGCACTGTTGAGAGTAGGGTGCCTTGAAACCCATGACATGCATGCAGCCATAAATGGCCTGTACTGAGGATACGTTTGTTGGGACTGCCTCCTGACTTGACAGGAAGGTGACATAGTGAGGGGATGGCTTGGACCTCACACTCATCTCCACTGACGTGACACTAAGTCCTGAACATCTGAACGGTCAGAAAAAATGGCAAGTAATGAGTTAACTGGTATCCTAAACACACTGGTCTCAGTTTTCTAGACTGGAAGAATATAGAAGTGGAAAAATACATAAGCATGAAATACCTCTGAATCAGGAAAATCTTCCTAGTGAAAAATAATTGTTGATTAAGGAAAAATAAGTAACCATGTACTTGCAGAAGTGAAAACTGGGTTAAAGGTACTTGCTAGCAATATGCTGCATTCCTTCCCTTGGTGACTTTGTTGTTTATTTATAACCTGTACTGTTTGTCCTTAAAGAATGCAGGTTAGCTGCTGTTTAATAATGTGTTTATCTTCAGCTAGAGGTTAAGGGGCAAATGAGTTTTATTGTTGAAAACTGTTCAGTCAAGGGGAGAGACATCAGATAAGGATTTATCACAAGCCATGTAAGAGAGAGGTTAATTGTTCTCCTAAGAGCCATAATGAATAATAAGAAAACCCCCAATAGTCTTTCCATTTGTCAAGCTAGGATCACAGGAGGTCAAACCCCTTCAGACAGTAAGTCTTGTAGCAAGGGCTCCCCTTGCTTACTCTAGAAATTAAATAAAGGGTTTATCTGTTTTAAAATCAGCCACGTGCCATCCATTTGTTTCTGTCTGCTGTCTCTGCACAGCTTAACAGAGATGCAAGGCAGATGCATCTGGACCTTCTGCACATGTTTATTTGCTCTGCTTTATAAACCAACCTGTCAATCTTACAGTAATGTTTTGGGGTTTTTTTCTCTCATCTAATCCTAAAGGTTCCAGTATTTTGGACAGAGCTGTTATTGAACACAACTTACTATCTGCAAGCAAACTTTACAACAACATTACCTTTGAAGAGCTTGGAGCATTACTAGAGATCCCTGCAGCCAAGGTATCAATTTCCTGCCTTTTTTTTTTTTTTAACCAAGGAGCATGAATGGCATGGGAAAATATCTGTGATTAATATTAGGAAAACTTGTTAAATATTAGGGAATAATTAAACATTCCATGTTACAAGGAAGGTTAAGTATCAAGCACATCTTGTGAGAGTGTGAGTAGCACAATGTGGAATGAACAACAGTGGAGTTAGATGCCACTGATAGTTTGTCTAATCATTTAATGAGTGCTGTCTGTAGGTTCCTTCCCCCCTGTGTGTGGACCTGGTTAAAAACCATAAGACTGTTAAGTGTGAATAATTTCTAACTCCTTTGAGAATGGACTAAGCTTCTGACATCTTTCCTTGTCGTTCTAGGCAGAGAAGATTGCTTCTCAGATGATAACTGAGGGTCGCATGAATGGATTTATCGATCAGATTGATGGAATTGTTCACTTTGAGAGTAAGTGCAGCCACAGTAGAATTTATTTTTTAGCACCTTTCAGAGTGAGCTTTTGAGGTGGTCCCTGCCAGGATAAGGAAATTGAGTTTATTAATAATCCCTTCTGCCTGAAGTGAACTTGCTCGTCCGGCTGTAGCCAGGAGGTGGCAGAGTTGGCCACAAAGGACAACCTTGACACTTCACTCACTCGCTGCAGGGGCTTTGCGTCCTTGTACCCACAGGAAAGAGTGCAGGAAAGAGTGCATTTATTCCTCAGTCTCCTTCTGGAAACCTGTTTACCAAGAAGTTCTTTGTTCTAATCTGCTTTGATGAAGGAGTTAGGCTTGTAACAGGCCGCCAAAATAATTGCAGCCTTTGAGTACAGAAGTGATCCTGGTGTCATTGCAAGGAAGGCTTCCTCTGTGAGCTTGGTGAGGGCAGTGGCAAAAGGAAAGGTTGCAGTTGACAAGGCAAGGGAATTGCTAAGACTTACTTTGTTCAGTATTGGTTGTTTTTTCTTTTCAGCCCGTGAAGCTTTGCCAACTTGGGACAAGCAGATTCAGTCCCTGTGTTTCCAGGTGAACAACCTGCTGGAGAAGATCAGTCAGACAGCCCCGGAGTGGACAGCACAGGCCATGGAGGCACAGATGGCTCAGTGACCGTGCCCGCTGTCACCTGCCTGCTGTGCCGGCAGGGGGAGCTGAGCAGGACTGGGAAACAAACAAACACCGTCTTCACTTCCCCATCTGCTGCTTTCACTATGGCTTAGGACACAGCTAGCTGATCCGTGTTTGGTGTGACAGGCTCCCAGTTCTCTGAGCTTAGCTCGATGCTCTTGCTGCCTCTGCCTTGCACTCTGCTCTGTGGTTTTCATTTTAAAGAAGCTGTAATGTCTGCAGCAGCTTTGGGTTTGGTTTATTTAATTTTATTTTTTTTCCACTGTATTGCTATAGCTTTGTAGCCCATTACTTCCTATGGTGCATGTTCTGCTGTGAAAATAGAAGCACCACGTTTCTTTTAGTTGTAATTATTCTAATAAAGGCTGAGATAAGCCACTTGGTTTAAGTGTTGTAAGGACCTGTGGTTTTGGGTTTTTTGGTTTTGTTTTCCTATTTTTCTTAAACAGTAACTTGAAATAAAACAGATTTTTGTAATTGCATTTTCAGCTCCTGAAAATGTTACATGAAAACCTTTTTTTTTTTTTTTTTTTGGTTATGAAATGCAAGTCAAGGTGTCTTATCATGTGATAAGCAGGACTAACTTGAAATGCTTATGCACAGCAATGAAGTATGAAAGTTCTGATGTTTATCAGTCTGGAGTTGGGCTCTTTACCCAACCTTGTGCTTTGCCAGATACACACATTTGAAAAACATGACAAATATTTTGGTCTTCAGAGGCTTCTATGCTTGGTTTCTGTTGGAAACTCCATCCACTCAATTATCCACTCAGTTGCATATCTAGCTCCATACCTTGGATCCATCATTTTTTCAGTTCTTTAATGGCTTAGCGAAACAAAACCAAGTTGGCTGACGAGGCAAACATCCCTGAAGAAAGGAATTAATAAGTTTCAGGATGTCAAGCACAGCAGAAACTAATTGCTATAAAATCAAAATCTTTAAACAGGGATGAGCAGCATGTACACTTGCTATACTTACACTTGTCATTGTTTGTGAAGAAGTGCCTCTTTTTGCGGTGTGTTGACACTACTACTCAGTAATAAACTGACTGGTGAGTGTAGACCCAATTATGATCTTTGCTGTGCACGTGCTGCACATACAGCATCATAAAAGTCAGAGCAAAGTGATGACATAAGTGGTGAGAGTAGGCTGCAGGGTATTTTGACCACCAATTTCCAAGGGAAATTGCTTGGCACTTGTTGGAAGTGGTACTGGCTGAGAATTTTCTCTCCCTTCAAGAGAAATGCTGACACAGTCACTATTAGTTTGGAGCCTGTTGCTTTTCTTTTAACTTGTGCTCCGACTTCTGCACAGAGCTCTTCTCCTGGAGCATGCCCTTTGCAGATGGAGGTGTGCCATGTATGCCATTCATGTACATTCCCATTTAGGTTATTTGCTGCCTCAGTCTGGTACTTAAAGGAGAATCCAGTCCTAAAAAGCCATGCCAGTGTGTGTTCACAGCTGTTTTGTGCACCTTTTCTCCCTGTGGGCCAGGACTGACTTCTGGAAAGCATTAAACTGTTCTACTGAACCATTTCTGAAAGGACAGGCCTGAAGTGGCCAGCTCAAGCCTCAAAACCAAGATGACCTTGGGTGATGCATATTTCAAGCTACAGAGTGATTTATCTGATGGCCCTGACACAGCCCAGATCTAGCCTGGGAATGCTGTGGTGAGCCAGGGACAGGGGAAAGAAGCAAAGCTACTTCCAGCAAGGATGAACACACAAGGGACAGAACCTGTAGCCTTGACACATGCAGCATTTGGGGTATGTCATGCAACAGGAATGCTGTGGAAAGAGAGTGTAATTTTCACATCAGCGGGGAAGATCTAATTTATTAGAGTAAGTACAGTTACCTGCAGATAGTGCTGTAATCCATTGCCCAGCCCACTCTAGAGGCATTACAGAAACCTGGAAAGGGAATGGCTGGGAACACCTGGTCCAATATGTTATATATATGCACAGAGCTTGAAGAGTCGAGAAAGTATGCTCAGTGCTATCAGTCCAGCCACCAGAGATACAGGTATGTGATAAGCAACCTGGACATGGAAGTGTTAATGTACATTTCCTCACAAAAATCCAAATAGGAACATAAATGGCAGAGACTATGCACTCTCTTACTCTGTTCTTATTCTGCAGTTAACAGTTTTAGGTAAGGAAACCTGGATCCACCATCCTCACATCAGATGAGTATTTAAATGATCTATCAGTTGATCAACAAGTGACTTTTGAGAATCCTTCGTGATTTTACATTGATAATCATTACCACTCCATGGCAATCTTGTTGGCCTTAATTCTGTTTTGTTTATTACTTGTAAGGGCAGTGGTTCAATCCCTTGAAAGTTTTCTTTTTATTTCTTTTTCTTTAAAGTAAATCAGCAGTAAATGCTGATTAAAACAGAAGTAAATGCTCAATTAAACAGAGGGATGATGAGGATCACACATAGTGCTGGTGGCTACAGGCTGTGCCCTGGGTGGGGGGAATGTCAGGGGCCCCCAGCAAGGGGCTGTGACCATGCCAAGGAGTGACTGGTCACCCTGAGACTCAGCAGGAGCTGATGAACAGCAAAAAGACCCCAGGCTAAATATCACCACTGGAACGGGCACACGGACTGTGAAAGTGTAAATGACTGTGAAAGTGTAAGTGTCTGTGAAAGTATGTATATGTATATACATATACTGTGAAAGTATAATCCTTTGTTCAAGTTTGCTTGTTGGAAGCACAACTCCAGCTGTTATGGTGTTGCTGCACCAACATTAAATTAACAGATAAAGTATAATACTGTATAATCTAATATTATACTGTATATACTATATAATACTGTATATGCTATATATAATAGATACAGTACAGTATATATATACTGTATATATATATCATAAAGTATATACAATATACTGTATATACTATATAATACTGTATATTATAAAGTATAATAAATAAAGTACAATACTGTGATCATACTTTCACAGTATATATAGTATTATATAAATATATAGATCAGATGTTGTTTGAGGATCCAGAGGAGTGGGACTGGGCTGTGGGGAAGCTGGGTTCCAGCCAGCGGGGGAAGCCTGTGTGAGTGTGCCCAAGCGGGCACCCCCGGGTCCCTGGAACAGCGAAAGGGCTTCGGTCCCAGCGGTGACAGTCCGGGGCGGTGGCAGTGCGGCTGCCAGAGCCGGTCCCACAGGGATGCTTGCGGAGATTTCCTTACCAAACGTGTGTACAGAGCATTGCCACCCCCGAGCCCATTCCCCACCGCTGATGCTCCTGCTCCAGGCGGGATCCGAAGGCGGCAGCTCCCCGCTAGATGGAGAGCCAAGCGCGCCGAACACACGGGGAGGCTCCAGCGCTTGGAACAGCAGCACGGATATTGCCGGGTTTGTTCCGCGATGAAACTCCGCTCATCCGTAGCGAGCACAGGACAGCAAATGAACTGACCTCTAGATGTGTGAGCCTTCAGCTGCATTCAGAGCAGGTTACAAAGCTTGTTTCCACATGCAGGTCTGAGGTTGTGCTTCCTGACTTCAACTAACTGACCCCTGGTATCAGACAGTTTTCCCTTCACCCAAGCTGAAAATGACAGAAAAAGAACTTTGCTCAGAGTACGGGAGTAAAAATTACTCCAGGGGCTCACAGGATGATCAAAACAATACATAATATGTTTTTAAGTATAATGTGGGACTGAATTTGGGATTAATAAGGTCTTAGTATTATAACAATTTTTTTTTTTTTTTTTAATCTTAGTACAATGAGCTACATTTATCTAGAAATGTTTCATTTTCTTTCTATGAAGAAACCTGAAAACAATGTAAGTAATCTGTTAGGGGGACAACACCCATGCAAATCCATTTCCTTTTTTTTGTTTAAGGCTTAGGGACTTCACTTTAAAGATGATAAACGGCTTCTCTATAAAATGATGGTTTTATTCTTTGTGGTAGTCACTGTTCTAACTTTGTTATTCATTGCAAAAGATAATCCAAAAGCAAAGTAAAGGAGTTTACCAGACTAAGAACATTAGACTGAAAAGCAGGGGGTCAGCCTAGGTTCATAGTAAGTGCACAGCATTCATTTTGTTGCAACAATGTAAACTGGAAATTACGACTTTTTTGGGAAGGGAAGCCACCCAGAGGCACCTTGACAGGCTTCAGAGGTGGGGCTGTGAGAGCTGTGAACCTCAAGTTCAACAAGGCCTGGGCAAGATCCTGCAGCTGGGCTGAGACCATCCCCAGCATACACACAGGCTGGGCAGAGAATGCACTGAGAGCAGCCCTGAGGACAAGAATTTGGGGGTGTTCATGGATAAGCAGCTCAATGTGACCTGGCAGGGTGTGCCCACAGCCCAGAAAGCCAAAGGTGTCCTGGGCTGCATCCAGAGCAGCGTGGCCAGCAGGGAGAGGGAGGATTCTGCCCCTCTGCTCGCTCTGGTGAGACCCCACTCAGAATGCTGTGTCCAGTCCTGGGGTAGCCCAGGGCTCATGGCTTTAAATTGAAAGAGAGCAGGCTTAGATTAGATATTAGGAAGACATTCCTTACTGTGAGGGTGGTGAGACAGTGGCACAGGTTGCCCAGAGAAGTTGTGGATGTCCCATCCCTAGAAGTGTCCAAGGCCAGCTTAGAAGGGGCTTTGAGCAACCTGTTTGTTCTAGGGGCAGATGTTCCTACCCATGGCAGGGGGGTTGGAACTAGATCAGTTACCAACTGCAATTGATATATTTTCACAGCATAGCATGTGTGGATTGTTTGGGGCAAGGATTGAGGAAAACACATGTTATCAGTTACCTCACAGCTTTGGGTGAGTCCCAGCACAATTACATTTTTCTTGGATTTCAAATGCTGCAATCATCATTGTAACTTCCATATTTCAGGGTATATGATGCTCCCACGATTGCCTGTATGATGCTTTGTTTCTGGGTACAAAACACTTCCCAGCTGCTGTGACTTTGCTTTCAAAACAGGCACAATCATTGCACATCTGATCACCACTAAAGCCTCATGTAACAATTGGCACTGATATTTTCAAAGGGTTTTTAATGACCAGGAAGGACAGAACCTCCTTTCCCCAGCTTGGTCTGTACTATATATGAAGAGTCCCAAGGTACTGCAGTGACCATAAAATTAGAGGAAAATAGTAAGGTATGTGAAGTATTTTATAACTATTTTGCATGGTCAAAGTCCATGAGCAGCTATAATATTCTGTCCTGAGGAATGAGGAGTAGTCACCTTCTCCAGTTTCTACTGCCTTGCCTTGTACATTTGTGTGGGATGTGGCATTTTGTTGTGACTCTGCATAGCTTGTGGCATTATAGGCAGTATTATGACTAGCTTTGTGCCCTTTGAATTAGCACGCTTATTATCTGAAAATAGATAATTGTTGTGATGTATTTCCACTTTTCAGTAATGGATAAAACCAGAGAGGAGTAGTCAGAGAATCTTCCAAATTCTCATAGTCTTTGTAAGATGTCTTGTTACTTGAATGTGCTCCCAGCCCGAGCTATTTCCATTGTTGTCATATTTTTGAAGGGCTGGAAATCCAGATCTGCCTTTGTGAGCCTCCTTTCCCAGCAGCTTGTCAATAGCTTTGATCTGTGGGGTTTTGCTAATGGAGCTCAATACCTGCTCCCCTCACCTGAGGGCATCTTCTCTGATCTGATGCTTTTTCCTTCCATGCAGAATAAAGATTACCAGCCAGGGGAGGATTAGCAGGGAGGGCAAGATTATGAACTCCCTGGAGGCTGTTGGGGAATTCAGGATGCACAGCCAGCCAGTGGGGCTAGTAGAGTGTGCATGACCTAAGAAGGTGTACTTGTGCTGTAGGGGGAACTGAAGACCCAAGACAGGATCATAAGGATTTTTTGTTGTTGCTTGCAAAAGTTGCTGCAGCTTTCACAGTGAAAAAATATCTACTCCAGATTTACATTGAATTTTTATGTGTGGTTTTTAGCTGGAATTTGCCTTTGTTTTCTAAGTGCTGCTTCTCCTCTTTGTGCAGATGTGAAGAGATAAGCAGATGGGAGTTGATCACTGGACTAGGAGCTCACATTAGTTTAGGGCTCATCCATAGGCTGGCTATTCTGTCAGTATTCCCAGGGAAAATATGTCAAAACAGAAATGTGATTCACTCAGTAAAGAACTACAGGATGGGAATGTATTAGTGCAGGTCAATGTGGCTTAAAGGGGAACAGATGCTGCCAAACAAGCTAAGTAGGGTTGAAAAAAGTAATTGTGCAGGGGACAAGAGGTACCCAACCTCACAGGTGCTTGTGATTTGCAAGAATTAACTGTTCAGAGCTGATAGGATAAGAGTTAACAAACTGATGTCATTCTGGCTGTTGATTAAGGAATCCTTATCAGCTGGGAGTTTTGGTTAGAGGCAGCCTCAATTAAGCATTTTTGTTTGCAGTCTGCAAGCAGTAAAGTGTGGTCAGATTGGTTTTAAAAAAGGTGAATTTTTTTAGGGAGGACCTGAGGAATTCAGGCTGTTGAGTTCTCTCAGGAATCCCAGGAGTGGCTAACTATCCATATTTTCCATGCAAAGCATATTCACAGAACTAGGGTAAGAGATGCAGTAACAAATGGGGAAAAAATGAAAATATGCAGCTGTAATGAGAAAACGAAGCAGCAGTTCCTCAGAGCAGGAATTAAGCTCTGGAAATAGCTGTCAAAAGGCAAGGGTAGGTTTCCACTGTTTTGCTGCCTTGAAATCCAGAATGGCTGCCTGGCTGGAAAGTGGCTTAGTCAGTTAATACTGGCTGAGTTTAGTCCAAAGGCAACAGTGCAATTTAAGGGTCTGTCTGACCTACAGGGGGACAGACACCATGACGTAGTGGTCTGTTCAAGCCTTAAGTTTTTCAATCTGAGAAGTGATTTGAAGGTGAAAAGACTTGTACCTTACCCAATTCTGCACAGCAGCTATGCTGTAGCCTTTAATTGTTTTTATTCTGTGATGCTTGTATCTGAGGCAGAACTGCATCAGAAATGTATGGCCAGACAGCAAAGCAATCAAATGCCTCAAATAATAACTGCCCTGACTTCTGGGTCTGAGTGGAAGGTTACATTTTGTTTTCCAATAAGGTAATCACATTTCATCTGACAGCTTGACGTTAACTCATGAAATACATATTTAAATTCCTTGATCAGAAAGTGGGATGCTAGAGGATATATTGCCACATATAGAGGCACTCTGTTGTTGCTGTTGCTTGCCTTAGTCAAGTCAGGAGGACATTTTCCATGGAGTCATCAAACATGGGTGAAAAGCTGATAACAGTTGTGCCTTGTCCTCTAGTGAGAGACATTAGGGCTGATGGGAGACCCAGCTGGATCCTTGGGGAGAATCAAAGGGCAGGTGGGTGATTTTCAAATCTGTCTGCCCTACCTTGCAGGTGGGTACCTTGCTGTCTCTGTGAGCAGAGTGGTGGGGTTGTTCAGGAATGCCTTCTGCTGTCAGCTGGAGCCTGTGCATTTGGCTCTTTCTGAGTATGATTTATAGACTGAGGCTGGTCATGAAATCCCAGGAGCACACTGCCTCCTGGCATCAGTGTGGGCAGCCTTTGGGAGACAGATGGGTGAGAGACCTCTGAAGGACACAGATTGGATTATCAGCTGTAGTACTTCATCACACGCTGGACTCTTGCATGATTTTTAATTGAAAAAAGATGACTGACAATTTGATTACATGTCCTGTAGTGCAGGCATTCAATTTCATAGCCAGTTGTGCCTCTTCTCTCTGCCCAAGGACACATCTGGTTTTACCCTGATCTCAGTTTTGTTGCCTTGTGACCATTAATCTCATTGCCAAGCTGTTGCATGCACCAGCCTGTGCAGAGGAATCCAGCTGGAATTCTACTGGAAGCTGATGCTGGTAGGAAGAGGAGGTAGGGCAGAAAACCCCCTTGTATCAAAGGGGTTCTTACAAGCCCACCTGTGCTGACAGCAGGCATCGGGGATGTTTAGGTGTGTTTGTGCATCTTGTGGGAGCTGGGAGCAAAGCAATGTGCTCATTACTGATGACTTATTTTTGTTCCAGTGTCTCAGAGAGTGATACCAGCCAGCTGCTACCTGCTCCTGAGGGTCTAAAGCAATTCTGGTAGTTAAGAGATGTTGTATTTAGCATGTTTCAGGAGTCCCGTACTGTTGTATTTAGCATATTTCAAGAGTCCTGTACCTTTCGATGTTGTCTTGTGGGCATCAGATCTTCGCAGCACAGACTCTAGGTCTTCCTCAGCCAGGGCTCCTTCGAGGCTCTCCCCAGCTGGCCTGCCCACCCCCTTTTATCCCAGTTACCTTGACTGGCCACAGCTGCAGCCCATCGAGAATAACTGGGACCTTTCGACCTTGTCTCGTGGGTGGCAGATCTTCGCAGCACAGACTCTAGGTCTTCCTCAGTCAGGGCTCCTCAGAGGCTCTCCCCAACTGGCCAGCCCACCCCCTTTTATCCCAGTTACCTTGACTAGCTACAGCTGCAGCCCATCAAGCATAACTAGGACCTTCTGGGGCAAAGATATTCACATACAGTACAGATATCATTTCTATGGACTCAAGGGCCACTAACACAATACATATCTTTTCAAGGGCCTCCTATATTTCCCCCTTTTCCTTTTGCTTTTAGAAAAACATGTTGTTCAATTACAATACTTCAGATCACAATATTTCAGATAGCAGTTACAATACTTCAAATACAATACATTTTCCCATGACTCAAAGGCCATGTATTCCCACACCCCCATGACTCAAAGGCCATGATACAACAAACACAGCTCCTTGTTCAAAGGCCATTCTCTCTTTAACAGCTCCTGGCTGTCACAGCTCCCTGATCCAAAGGCCATGTCACAGCTCTTGGCTGTCCTGTTCTTCCAATTCCTCTGTCCTGGCTCAAGGCCACCACAGCTCTCAGCTGTCCTATTCTCTGCTATCACGTCGGGGTCACCAGATGTTGTAGTTAGCATGTTTCAGGAGTCCTGTACCTTTTGATGTTGTCTCGTGGGCAGCAGATCTTCACAGCACAGACTCTGGGTCTTCCTCAGTCAGGGCTCCTCTGAGGCTCTCCCCAACTAGCCAGCCTACCCCCTTTTATCCCAGTTACCTTGACTAGCTACAGCTGCAGCCCATCAAGAATAACTAGGACCTTCCAGGGCAAAGATATTCAAATACAGTACAGATATCATTTACATGGACTCAGGCCACTTACACAATACATATATTTTAAGGGCATCCTATATTTCCCCCTTTTCGTTTTACAAAAACATGTTGTTCAATTACAATACTTCAGATAGCAGTTACAATACTTTAAATATAATACATTTTTCCATGACTCAGTGGCCATGTACAATACACACACACAGCTTTTTGCTCAAAGGCCATTCTTTCCACAGCTCCTGGCTGTCACAGCTCCCTGATCCAAAGGCCATGTCACAGCTCTTGGCTGTCCTGTTCTTCCAATTCCTCTGTCCTGGCTCAAAGGCCACCACAGCTCTCGGCTGTCCTATTCTTCCAGTTCTTCTGTCCTGTTTCTCTCAGTCCTCTGTCCTGGCTCAAAGGCCACCACAGCTCTCAGCTGTCCTATTCTCTGCTATCACGTCGGGGTCACCAGATGTTGTATTTAGCATGTTTCTGGAGTCCTGTACCTTTCGATGTTTCCTCGTGGGTGGCAGATCTTCACAGCACAGACTCTAGGTCTTCCTCAGTCAGGGCTCCTCTGAGGCTCTCCCCAACTAGCCAGCCCACCCCCTTTTATCCCAGTTACCTTGACTAGCTACAGCTGCAGCCCATCAAGAATAACTAGGACCTTCCAGGGCAAAGATATTCAAATACAGTACAGATATCATTTACATGGACTCAGGCCACTTACACAATACATATCTTTTCAAGGGCCTCCTATAAAGAGAAGATGGTTCAAGATGTTCCATATGCTCCCCCAAGCTTGTTGTTTCCCACACTTGTAGGGCTGTTAGGCATTTTCCTCCATTGTTGACATTCTGCAATTGCTTCTGGCTGCTATCAGCATTGATTGTGATATTAACTTGTACTAAAATAGAGAATCTGTGCAAATGGTTGGCTTTTCTTTCTCACCCATAGCTCGCAATCAATTCTCAGGCTGCTGGGCCTAGAACATCACTGCATTCTCACAGAATGAAATATGTTCCATCTTGGTGGGAAGCCCTTTGCACTCAGCTGGACTGATTTTCCCAGGAGCACCACAGAGCCAGCTTAGGATTTCTACATGTTAGATAGTTCAGGGAAGGGAATCTGTTACCTCACATTTTAAGGGCTTCAGGAATGAAGCACTGATTCTACCTCAGCAGGTGTAACTAGGTTGTTAGTTTGGGGTGTTCAGCAGCTGTTTTGTGTGCTAGGTGCAGTTATGAACCTGTCCTGTGTCTTTCATGTGGCTGGGACATGGCCCTGGGTGGGTTAGAGTCACAACCCTGGCAGCCCAGTGTGCCCCTTCTCCAGTGTAACAGCTGTGAAGGTGTTCCAAAGTGCTACAGATGTGCAAGAGTCACATGGACAGTGATTGTTAATCAGTCATTAACAGGGATTGCTTCTAGTGGGGAGTCCCTGAGGAGGAGACCCCAGCGTGAATTAGCAGGGCTGTACTTCTGAAAGCTGGTGTTGCATGGAAAGGGGGCACATTCTGACAGGAATTCCACAGAAAGATGCTGACATGGGCCTGATTCTGAGCAGGTGAGAAATCTCTGACTGAAATTGGCTCACAAGGCTAATGGATGTGCAGCAGAAGGGAGTTAGGAAATCCAAATGAAAATATCCTGTCAGGATACCTGATAGTACAAATGGTCACTGTGAAAATGGCACTAATTTTAGTACCTATAATATTTTCTGAGCTATATCCCACTAAAAAGTTACCCTTTAAACAGTGAAGTTGTTTTTGGGGCATGTCTTGAATAATCAATGATGTGTTGTTGTTTCAGCTTGTGATAAGGGCTTTTCTTTATTGCCTCGCATGGGCTATGTTTTATTCATGTTTTCCACACAGTTGGTTTTTTGTTCCCTGGAAACGGCTGCTGTGCACGGTGACCTGGAGGGCTGCTGCATCTCCACACCTGGGAGGGTGAAATGGCTGGGTGCTTTCCCTCAATGAGCACCTGAGCCCCACAGTGGAAGTTTCCATTGCAAGGACCCACAAGCTGCCCTGGCCCTTGCTCAGTCCATCACACCGTGGCTCCTGGGCTCCTGGGAGTGGAGGGCAAGAGAGGAAGCCGTGCCAGTCCCTGCTGCTGTGGGTTTTGCCGTGTGACAGTCAGGTGGCAAAAAGCAGATTTCAGTTTCAGACTGCTGTTTTCCCACAGTGTCTGTGTCACAGACAAATCCCAGCTATGCAGGGAGGACAAGCTGGGTAAAACAGGCTGTGCTGGATTCTGGGGTTTGTGCCTAGCCTGTCATGGGCTTCTGGCTCACCTCAATTCAGCTTTGCTCCCATCTCTCTTAACTGTCCTATGTCATAATTGGTTTTGGTGTGTGGCTGATTAGGGGCTTTAGTTTCTCTGCAATGTACAAGCTGCTGTCTCCATGTGTGCTGGTTTTGGCTGGGGTAAAGTTAATTTTCTCCACAGTAGCAGGCATGGGGCTGTGTTTTGGATTTGTGCTGAACACGCTGTTGATAACACAGGGATGTTTTGGTTACTGCTGAGCAGGGCTTGTACAACATCAAGGCCTTTTCTGCTTCTTGTACTGCCCTGCCAGCGAGGATGCTGGGGGTGTGCAAGGATTTGGGAGGGGACACACAGCCAGGAAAACTGACCCCAGCTGACCCAAGGGATATTCCAGACCATATGGCATCATGCTCAGCAAAACAATCTGGGGGAAGATGAAGGAATCTTCTCCTGGACATCCCTCCTCTTGAACTTTCTTTGTGTTCTACAATGGTGAACAACCAGTTTGCTGCCATGAAACCTGAGTGCTAGCAGCAGAACATTCCAGAGAACATTCTCAGACAGTTGCTGCTTTGTCACATGCATCATTCTTGATGTGCTCTGCAGCTGGTCTCCTTTGCTGCCCCCAGTCTGTGCTGAACCATTTTAAGCTCCTAAGGACACCCAGTGATTCAAAGTGGTGTCATAGTTTATTTCCAATATTAACACACAGAGAGCATCATTTCACTGGACACAGGAGCCTCCTGTATTGTGCATTAGGGACTGCCAGTAAAAGCCATGGGGCTGTTGAGCTGAGACTACAAGATCCTTTCTTAAGCACAGTAATGAAGAATTTTTCTTGAAAATCTGATTTCTCCTCTATCAGAGGTCTTGATGGTGGTTTGTTTCAGAAATAAAAGCTACCTCACCTGAATTAGGGCTCCCAAGCACCAGAGAGGAAAGCCACACATGAGGTGTCCCAAATAGCTTAGTGTGGCCTGCAATGTGGTCAGGGAGCAAGGATGCTTCTTACATAGCATTGCCTGTTGCTCTGTGCCCATAACTAACATCCAGTCTCCTCCGGCTGAGAAACACATAACATGCTAGCCAGGGATTATTTTTGTTGCATCAAAAATGCCCTGCAGGGATTTCCCCACCATTGGAAGGCAAACTGTTGAGTTTTGTCCATGGTGGTACCTTCTGAACCCCCCTAGAAGAAGGCTGGAGAGAAGGCTCAGCCTGAGTGGTCTTGTTCCAGTACCTGGAGGTGGGAATTAGCCTCTGCTCTTCCACTGACTTCCCTTTAGGAAAGAATAAGTAGCAGCGTATTACTAAGATCTGGAGAAGGACAGGAGAAATTGCAAAATGCAATCAAGATGACGTAAAAGTTTAGGATCCCTTGGGGAGCTGGATTTTTCAGGCTCACTGGGTTTGGAGACAATTCCTGGGAGCGGTAGCCCAAAGCTGGGATGGGAGGCCACACAAAGCCTTTGCCAGCCCTGGCAAATGAATCCCACAGTATTTCTCAAGGGGAAATGCACCCTGGTCCAACAGTCCCTTAATGCCAGGGGTTCAGATAAGGGAGGACATGGACCACTGCCCTGTACCTTTAATTTACAAACAGCTAATAGGAGCCCACCTGAATCAGGGTTTTGAGAAGCAGAGAGGACAGCCAAATGTGAGTTGTCCCAAACCACCTTAGCATGGCCTGCAGGGAGGTCAGGGAGCAAGGATGCCTCTCATACAGCATTTCCCATGGCACTGTGTGGATAATTAATCATCCAGTCTCCTAAAGCTGAGAAACCCCAGAGAAAAGTGTTCACCTTTTGGCATGTGTGGGACACCTTTGCCCAGGAGAGTGTTGGTTATCCTGCTTGCCCATGGAGGGAGCCATCCTGCCTGGGATGATGTGTGCTTACACCACCTTTAGGCAGCAGTCATTGGACAGGAGAAATGATATTCAGAGCACTGTCCCTCATAGCATGACAGCCACATGACCCCAAGGGTTAACCCTTCCTCTGACAGTGATTCAGGCCATGCCAATGGAATAACCTCTGGTTTGGAGACTGAAATGAGCCACAGATTGCTCACATGAATGGAAAATGTGGTGTTGATGGTAACAGATCCAGTGTAACTAGCATGTGACGGTATAAAAGGGCAAAAAAGATGGTTTATACATGTCAGGACAGGGCTAATGGGACAACAAAAAAGTTATTTATTCTCTTACATGTTTCTGGGTATGATTTTCTGGGGTTGCCCTTGGCTCCTATCTGCAGTAAACACTTTACTGAGAAAGCAGAGCCACTGGTACTCAGTGATTCCCAAGACCATGATTTAATGGAGATTACTTTTGCTAAGGACTATTGGTCTTTCCTTATTATTTAAATATCCTTCCTCCCCTTCCATTTTAAGTGACATAATTTGCCAGCAGCACTGACAGTGTCAGAATTCCTGGGAAGTCCTGGTTTGCAAGGGGATCTTTGAGGTAGCAATACAGAAAATGTACAAAAGTTAGCCTGGAGCAAGGGCTTGTTTTCAGCTGAAGCCTTCCCAGCAGCTCCTTGTCACAGGCCAGGTAGAAGACATGGAGCAGACTCTGGTGCCTGGCTGTGAGCTGAGCTCCCTTGGGATTGTGGCTCAGCAGTAACACAAAGATTGTCACACGGTAACAATAGGAAATCATCTTCTCTATCTGGTGTCACACAGACTTTCCTGCAGTCATGGAATAGCAAGTAACAGACAGGGCTGAGGGCTGTTGTAAAGAAGATGGTGATTGCTTATCTTGGGAATAAGGTTTTGTTTTCCTTGCAGAAACTATCTCAAAGCTGGAGAGCTTGTACAAAATGCACCACAGTCAGTATTGTTTATGACTGAGGAAAGTAGGATGCAGTTGTTCTGTCTGTGATGGAGTGGGAGCCACAAGAAAGAGGACAAGAATGTGCAGAGACTATTCCCTTTTCTCTTGTATCTCCCATCAATGGTACAGGCTTAATCATGTAGCTGTTGGGAATGTATGGAATTGGCATTCCAGCTAAGGATGTACAGAACAATTTGGTGAGCTTTCAACATTTATGCTGCAAAAATGGGGTGGCTGGAGCAGGGAAGTGAACTGAGGAGAGTAGGAAATGAGCCAGATAGTAGAGATTTATCTGAAATTCTGTGAGTTTGAGGGTAGAATTTGTGTTGGCAGGGTGCATTCTTGAGACACACATCAGCAGCTTCGCCTGGATATCCCACCCAGTACAAACCACCGTGTTTACAGTGGTGTTGGGGCTATCATTGGGATTGTAACTGTGAAATTTGTGCTGTTAGCACCTCACTGGTTCTGAGCACAGGGATCCTGCAGACGCAGGTTGGAATGAAGGAATCCAAACAAGGTAAAGGCTATTTCTCAACGAAATGGTACTTATGAAGTGTCCTGCTGGTCTCTACTGTTCTTCTGTTTACCCAAATGCCATTTCTTGCCATTTATTACCCTGTTTTCCCAACTTGCCTGTGTGAAAGCTGAGTAGGGACTGTCTCTGCTCCTTAAAACTGCTACAAATCTGTTAGACTGTACACATCATGGATCTAAATATACATTTAGGTAAAATATATAACACAGCTGCTAGGCAGTTTATTTTCACCAGTGGAAAGACTATATTTCAAGAGAGTGGTGAAATGTCAAGTGAATTATGGGGTTTGTCTTCTTACTTGTAAAAATAAATTGTATATTCTATAATCTGAACCAGACTAGGTTTTAATTATGCACTGTTTTGCTTTGATTTACTAGGCAGGTTATCTAGAGGCCAAAACACTAGCAGATATATTGTAGTAAGTCTGGAATGACTTAAAGGGCAAACATTAGACTGAGTAATTCATTTTGAACAAGCTACCATAGGTTTTTTTGCTAGGCTTTCTTTCATCTTTTTGCCTCCAAGCTTAACTCTTTCGTGGATTACTGTAACTTAACTTCTGCTTTATAATTTGGTTGTTAATTATCAACCCTGTTGGTCCTGCATATAGTTTATCCCCACAGGGGTCTGGAGAAATAGATGTAATTGAACTTGTCTATGCAGGACTTTTAGCTAATTGACTGCTTTTTCTTGTGGAGAGCTGAGTCTGGAGAGATAAGCCACAGGCACTGGTGTTTCAGTGAAACGTGTGCAGCACACCATGGGAAATGCTCCCTGAAGTCTCACGTTACTGGTAGCAACACTGATGTCTAATCTTCCTAGATGTATGATACTCCAGCCAGGCTCCAGAGATTTTACCCTCTGGTTTTTGTATCACGCTTGAATTTTGTGCTCAAATCAAATGCCAGAAGTTTCTGCAGAGTGGGGTGGGTTTTCAGCTGGGCAAGCGTTTCTTATCAGTGAACTGAGTGCTTGTGATGAACAATTGGGTTTGACATTCTGCTGCATGCTGCTCATGGATTCTGACAGCTCATGGAGAGATGCTGTCAGTAGGATTGCAATGTTACAGTAACAACTCAGCCCTTAAAATGCCGATGGAAATGGTTAGTTTGGGTTAGTAAAGATAAGAGCTGAGAAATGCTGAATGTAAAAATCACCTGTTAACATCCCCAGGCTGGACATCAAATCTACCAGACTTTATGAAATCCATTAAATAAAAGGGCTGAAAAACTGATATTAGACCAGAATCTCTGTGTGAAGAATCCTATAAACTTACCTAGTGTAAAGTAAAACAGCAACATGGGGATGGTCTGGGCTGATGCCCTGGAAAGATTTTTGACAGCAGATGTTTCAAACAAAAGCAAGGAGCTGCTAACCTTCACTATGAAGCATTTTAGAGAAAATGTTACATCAATAATTGGGCAGCAGTGGATCAAACTTCAGACAGACCAACTCTTCCAAGTTAGTGAGCACTGATACTGTGCAGGAAGGATGGCTGCTGTTTTCATATCAAATGATGCTCTAGCCTGGCCCTGCTTCCTTCTGGGATCTTAAATATTTTTAGCCTGTTTGATGCCTCAGATAACTCAGCTGTAAAATGGACATATGGGCATTCCACTTGTGTGCTGGAAAGTGGTTTCTTGATGGGTGATCAGGTGCTGCAAAGCAAACTGGTGTTTGTCAGTGAGCAGTGGCACTGGGTTTGTTTGTTTGGATTTGTAAGAATAGTTACCTAAGTTAGATTTTTGAGTTGCTTTTTTACTTCTCTTAGATCAGTACGAAGTTCATAACAAGGCATCAGATCTATCTGAAGAATTATGTAAGTAGAGAGCAAATTACTCAGGAGTAGTGCTCTGTACCCTAAGTGCTCCCAAAGTATTTAGTGCCCATTACCAGTTGTCTGCAGCACTGCAACACAACAGATCTGCTTCACACCAGACCCATGACTGTGGTTTCTAAATTACATCAGGGAAAAAAATTTGGCCCTACTCCTCAAATAGCCTTTTTCTATTTCACAGTCAAATTTCCCTACTTTAAAGAAACTCCATAGCAGCAAAACTGGGTGGAACTCTTCATTCACCCCCTTTGTCTACCAGTAAGTGCTGAATGTATGTATTGACCCTGCTATAAACCCTACCAGAGCCTGCCCTGACCAGCCCAAAGCAAAGGCCATGCTTTTTTCATTTACTCCTGTAGTTAGCGTGCACTGGCTAGGTTGTGGAGAGCTAGACAAATTGCTAAAATTCTTTGCAGAGCTAGAGAGCTGAACTTGATTATTTTTTAGCAGTAAGTTTTTAATTACCTTGTCACTTAGACCAAATTTGCCGACAGGCTTCGGTGAGCCTGTGCATTGCAGTGCAGCTACTGAATGTAGCACAACATGGGAGCTGTGCTTTATCTTGCAGGTCTGTCAGAGGGGTTTTTATTCTTTCTATTAATATCAAGTTGTTGTATGTGGAACCCTAGAAGCATGCTTTTAAAGATTTTTTTCTCTTGTTAAAAAGCAATCTGTTAGAGAGACTGGTTGAGAAACACCTTTTACCATCAAGAAGCAATGCTGTGTTCACTGCCTCAGGAGCTTCCTATATATATATATTTTTTTTTTTTTGTATTGTGGTGGATGCTTGCTGTTAGAACCACATGATCACCTGCTGCTTAGGCAAATTATAGACAGGTATAGAAGGAATGGTTACATTTCTCAGAAAAGGAGGAAATAACAACAGGGTAGCTAGTTAAAGTGATGATGTCAAGTTAAAAGGAGGGCTGATGAAAGATACTAAAAGCTGAATTGTAGAGAAATATTTATGGAAAATAGGAGGAGAGAAATGCAGCCTTGTGCTGCATTTGCCCTCTGCCTGATGACTAAAATATTACCTGTGGTATTTTCTGGGTCCCCCGTCAGAAGAGGAAGGAAAGAATCTGACTCCATGTTCTTAGAAGGCTATTATAATATTATATATTATAAAATTTATTATTTTATGTTACTATATATTATATTAAAGAATGCTATACTAAAACTATACTAAAGAATAGAGAAAGGATACTTAAAGAAGGCTAAAAGATAATAATGAAAAACTCGTGACTCTCTCAAGATCCCCGACACAGCCGGACCATGACTGGTCATTAACTTAAAACAATTCACATGAAACCAATGAAATATGCATCTGTTGGTAAACAGTGTCCAAACCACATTCCAAAGCAGCAAAACACAGGAGAAGCAAATGAGATAACATTGTTTTCCTTTTTCTCTGAGACTTCTCAGCTTCCCACAAGAAGAATCCTGGGCAAGGGGATTTTTCCAGAAAATATGACTGTGGCAATTATCTGCTGTTGTCTGTGTGGTACTACCCTGCCTGTGGCCTGGCAATCACAATTTGGTATTTAGCAATCTATTTCTCACAGAATTTCTTCTTCTAAAGTAAAACTGAGAGAATATTTATATCTGTCTGCATCATACATTTATTTTCTTGCTGTGAACAAGTATCTAAGGCAAATCTGTAACCTGTCTCCAAGCACAGCAATTCAACAGGAAGAAGTAGAAAGTCGCTGTAGAGAGAGCCATCTTGGAAAGACGCAGTGGATTTTTAACTTGTGAATGCTTCAGCGGTGCATAGGAGGCTGCAATTTGCACTTCCTTTTTTTGCTTCACATGACTGTACCCACTCTGTTTTCCTGGGCATAATTGGATCCAGTAAAAAAATGGCATAAGGTTTTCACAGCAAAGGGCATTACTTTACTGAGGTTTTGCACTTGCTTAACTTTATTGGTCAGTGAGTTCCTCTGGGTCACAGCAAAATCAGATGCGCTACAGTACCCAGCCTGGGTTTGCTCTTTGCTTGACACTAAATATGAGAGAGTAAACCAGGCAGTGAGCACAAGGGCTAATTCTGTGCTTCTGGAGGAACTCTGTGTGTTGCAGGAATTTGGGAGGTCAGGTGGCATGATGGCATCTGTTTCTTTTAGATCTGAAATCAAGGAATCTGAAAGTTGGAGGAAACGAAAGTATTCTGCCTGCTCATCAAGAGTGACATTTCAAATTTGCATATTCAAATGTAGCCATTGAAATTCTCCATTTTGTGGTCATGGTTTCAGAGACTGAAATATTTAACACCTGTTAACATGAATGCAGCTTAAGCATTTGCACAGCTGGGGATCATGCCATATATCAAACTTGGGTGTAACCTTCAAGAAAAGAAAGCTGATAATTTCCACTTAGCTGCATTAAAAAGAGGTCCTGTTTTCAAGACTTGTAGTGTTTTTCTAAATAAATTTTGCTGGCTGTTGGAGTGTGGCTGGTCTTTGTACCCTTTTATAAATTACTTACATGACACCAAATACACCTATTAACCTGCATTTGATGGAATTGCCAAATAAAGTTTAAAAAGCTGAATTATAGAGATTGATATCTATGTAGGCTGGTTGATTCATGTTCTGGTTTACTTGAACACTGTTGGATACTAGAAATGTGGTGTTACTTGTGGCTTATCTGAATAGGATTATCAGGGCTTTCCAGCAATTACTTCCAGCTGTTTCAAAGATAAGTGTGAGAAATGGAAAGCTGTGGAGAAGGGCTGGATGCAGATATGCAAACTCTTCAGCCCCTGTGTAATACATACTAAGTGTGAATGTAAACACTAATGATTTGAGGGAATGTAACAAGCATTTTGGGGATGGTGCTGTGTGGCAAATATACTGAGTGCAGGCAGGGAAAAGATTAATTATATCTGTAAGAGCAGTAATTGCAGTATCAGGGAAAAAAATAGTTCTAGCACTTCCTATTAGTGAGATTTCCTGAGTCTGTTAATGTATGGTAGAATGACACAAAGAATCCAATTTCTCATTTGCTGCTACAATTCCTGAGGGTAGAAAAACTTGTTTGGTTTTTTTGCAAGTAATACTTTCCTATCCAAAGGAATACATTGAGCTGGGTCCTTCAGTGCCCTGTTTCGATCCCTGTTTTGATAGATGGGAGACAAACCACAGAAACGACCAGAAATGAAATTAACTGAAAATGAGCACCACTTAAACAACCAGGCACTGCATCTTAAACTGTAGAAGGGAGCCAAAGGATTGTGCAGTCTCCTGTGTCCATGGTTTTGTGCTGTGCAGGAGTTAGAGGTGTGAAGTCCCAACTTGACTGCTGCTGGGGCCCCTGGAGGCAGGGAGCAGGGTTATTCCAGCTGGACATCTGTTACATAGCTGAAAGAGCAAAGAAAAAGTGCTGTTCATGCATTTGCTGGTATTGATTACTATTGATTTAGCAGCATCCAGTGCCTCAATAACTCCGTGGCATGAAACAGGTAAATTAATGACACCTTATTTACAGGCACATCTTGCTGTGATGCCTTTGCCAGTGGCCAAATGCAAATCACCCCTGGCCTTTTAGCCCCTTCAAAAGCTGGGCAAGTCATTCTCTCAATCTTCTGATTATCTCAGGAAATTTTCCAGAACTGCCCAAGTTGCAGTAGAAGCTGCTTCCAATCACACTGGAAAGAAGGCAAGTGCAAGGACATGTAATCCAAGATGAGCTGATGTGCAACAGGCTCACCTCAACTTCCATAGGCTTTTTCTTGTGTCTAACTGTATGTGAATATTCCTGTCAATAGTCTTAATCTTAAGGATTTTTTTTTTTAATTAGTAAACAGGACAACATTCATCAAGGTTTTTACAAGAGAGGATAACAGTTTGGTTTTTAACCAGAAACTTAGCTCCATGAGTTGGTTTTTTCAGGCTCTGGAAAGAGTTCTAGGACAGAACCAAAATGGTTGTAGTACAAGTTGCAAATTTCCTTTGAAAGGGAATAAATGTTCTATAAAAATATTTCTTTCACAATAGATTAAAACCCAAACAAACAAGCCCCAGAAAGTTCAGAATAAATACATATTATTGATACACTAATAGCTAAGTTTTGCCTCCTGTATGCTCATGTGCTAAATTACAAATGCTTTCACAAATAACTTGGCAGAAGAGACTTAAAATACCTCCTCTGCAGTCAGTCAAGTTCATAAAATGTGGTAAGCAGAGAAAGTTCTTAGTTCTTGGTTAAATTAAATGAAAAACATTTGATGTCTAACAGGGTCATGGCTAGAGTCTGTGCTTCAAATTATTTCTTTTTAGCTTGTTTGTTCTGCTTGACTGGGATGCCTGAAGCACAATTATGGTTTCCCACATTAAAGTGAAAGCTCTGAGCAGCCAGTGGTGATTTTCTGTGGGATGCTATAGTATAACAAAAAGATGCACCAGTCTGTAATATCATCTGCAGTTCTGATGCAACTTCAGCTGTAAGCTATGGATTATAACTTGCCATGGCTTTCATGTCCACTCTACTGATCCTAGGAAATGCTGATCAGTGTTTTTCCCTTCCCTTCCCCAACAAGGCACCCAAACAAATACTTGTGCTTCCCTTTCCTCTCCTAGAACACAAGGTAATTTCTGAGGTTTAAATGTCTGTAAGGGCAGGTATGAATACATGGATTTTCCATCAGAATGATATATCTGCTTCCACTGGAATGGTCAGGTGATCTAATAAATTTTCATCTCTACAAGGAGAGAGTTAGAAAGCCACTACATTATTGCCTCATTTGGAAAAGCAGCTGAGGAACAGCAAATAACATAGTGTTTTCATACTCTTTCACAGAATGATTTGGGTTGTAAGAGCCCGTAAAGATCGCATTCCTGCACATTTAGTGGTGGATGAAATGAATAATAAAGCATTTATATAATGGGCAGTCCTCAAGGATGTGCTTGATTTCTCCTGCAGGATCCATGGATCCTGTGCTAGTATTTAGCTGAGCTATAGTCAGAAGGGAAAGGAGAGAGTGTTATTCATGAGAAGGACTTAGGGCTGCTCACTGCTGGGGGCAGGTGAGTCAGATGATTTTGGCAATTAAAGGTGTTTGCAAAGAGAACAGACAAGAAAGAGTATATTTTAGAAGGGAACAGTCACTGAGTTCAAGTTCCTGCTAGGACAGGTTTGTATTGTTCTGTTAATATAAATCTTTCTTTAAGAGGTCTTGGGAATGCAGGCAGGCAAAAATGTTGACACCTTAGGATATTTGCCCAGGGTTTTTTTCCTCAGAGGCTCTACCTTATGATACTGATCCTGATAAGGGAAAATCTTTCAAAGTGGAAAATGACCTTCAGTTAAACCAACTCTGACTTTTGTTATTCACTCAGTTCTGTGTTGCAGGGTTTAGTATTTTAGAAAGCTCTTTTGGAAAGATCAACTGTGCTACTTATGTAAGCTTTCTTTTGTCCTGTTAGCTATTCCTTCTGCTTGGAGGAACATGTCATTTTCTCACTAAGTGCTGTCAGGGACACACTTCAAGGGCTGCATTGTTCATAAAGGAGTTTAATCAGTTTGGAACAAGACATCTATGAGGCAGGATTATATCCAACAGGAAGAGTAGCAAAAGAAGTGTCTTGTGTGTGTGTTCACAGCAATGCTGTGTGTGGGTCAGTTTTGATGTTGGCTTAATTGTGTGTGGGACAGGGCTCCAGAGATGTGAGTTAATTTGACACTCTCATAGCTTGGGAGAGATTATTTTGCATGGAAATAGTGCTTCAAAGCTAAGGTTTCTCCTTTCAGCATGATCAGGAAAGGAATCTTCCCAGGTGGTTGCTACATGTGAAGCATTTCTCTGAGATTGTTTGGTCTGGTGACAGTGCCAGCTCTGCTTCCGCCCAGCCATGTCACAGACACATTTTATGAAAAATTCTTTCCTCAGGACTTTTTCTCCTGAGAAGCTGAGAGGCCTCAGGAACAAAATGTAAACCATGGTTATCTGCTGCTGTGGAATGCAACAGGTGTATCTGTGATTGGTCTCATGTGGTTGTTTCTAATTAATGGCCAATCACAGTCAGCTGGCTCAGACTCTCTGTCTGAGACACAAGCCTTTGTTATCTATTCTTTCTTTTTCTATTCTTAGGATTTCATCAGAAGGCCAGCTTTCTTCTATTCTTTTAGTATAGTTTTAATATAATATATATAATAAAGTAAAAAATCAAGCCTTCTGAAACACAGAGTCAGATCCTGGTCTCTTCCTTCATCCTAAGACCCCTGTGAGCACAGTCACACAGCCACATCACCCAAAGGAAGCTGTGGGCCAGGCCTGTCTCAGCTCTGCTAGCTGCAAACAGGGAGTGCCACTGCCCCACTGCCTGCCTTCTCCAATCCTTTCTGCCCTGGTCCCCCCATGCTGGGAGGAGGAGGAGAGGGTCTCCAGCCCCTCTGGGAATGCTAAGGGAGCGAGCGAGCAGCTGTGTCCCATTCAGCTGCCAGCTTGGGTAAAACCACAACACTTCTACATCTGTGGGGAAGAACATGGCATAAATAGGAGCAAGAATTTTTTCTTCAGTCCCTCACTTGAAAGCGCCATCTGTGGAAATATGCAAATCTGTGCTTAGGTTAAGGTCCTGGCCCATGCAAAGTGAGAGATTATCACTAATTCTGTTTTGTCCTGAGGAGAAGCTTTCTCCTGGAACCAGGAGAATCACATTTTGCTCTGCAGCAGGCTACATTCACTTGTGGAGACAATAAAGACTTTGCTGTGGTGCTAAAGCAAATTTGAAGTTTCAAATTATTTCCTTTCAGAGTTGGTATCTATTATTCATCTGAGTGTAGCAGCTCTGAAATCAGAGATCTGCTCAGGGAGCTCCTGGCTTTGACTCAAGAAATAATAAAAGAGTAGAAGAATAAAAAGAATCGTTTCTACAATATATGGAGCAATGGTACTTTGAGATGCTTCAGTAGACTTCTGTATCTTGAGTGCAGCCTTTTATGTTACCTTTGGCTGCACTCACTTATCTGCAGCCTCTCCCTCTTTGTCCTGGTTTGCTATTCTTCCCTTTGAAAGGACTTTATATATATATTTTTTTTTTCCCTTTATGAATTGTCTGGAATCCACTTCAAGGGCTTATTGATCTTGATGGAGTTTACTTGCTTTGGAACAAACAAGCCTCAGATGAGGCATGATCTTAAGGTGCTTCCTATACTTTATGGTCTATAGATCATGTTCTTTAATCTGCTTCCTCTGTAAACTTGCTGTGGCCAGGTTTTGCCCAGTCTCAGCTTGCTCCTACACCTCCAGTGAAGTGTGAGGATGCAGTGAACCCCATCTCTGTCAAAGGTGACTGAAGAGCAAGGTTTGTTTTAAGAGGAGTCGTGCCAAGTTCCCCAAGATGTGTGAGTTTTGGAAACTATGCAAAAATGCCTCTTGCCTCTCAATACTGTGCCAGTAATAAGCTCAAGTTTAAACTTTTTTTTTGCTAAAGAATATAGAAAGACAAGTTCCTTCTCATCTTTTGCTTCTTACTGAATTTTCCAGAGATTCCTCTAACTTCACAATTAAGAGAAAGCTATCAAAGATTTAAAGAAATGTGACATGCAGTGGCAGATCCCAAACTTGGAGTCATGCAATGTCTTGTTAGAAGGAAAACAGGTTTTGCAGTAAATATTCAGAGGCCAATACATCCCAAATGGAAACCTCAGAGCTGCAGTTCCAAATCATGCTTTGGCTGGGCTGTGGCAGGACCTTTGTGCCAAGGGGTGGGCAGCGAGGGGTGATGGCAGTGGAGCAGCTGAAGACAATTTCACAGCACAGCGCTGAATAAGGACAGTGTGGCCCCTTGAGAAGAGCTCTGTGGCTGTTTGCTCACAGTGATCATGTATTCTGTATGTTCAATGTTGGAATTAAACTTGTTTTGGAAGATAGAATCAAATGATGGATGTGTATGATAAACAGGTAGTTTACAGGTAGCTATGCAGGAGGTAATAACAGTATTATTCTGTGTCAGTATTTCCATGACCTTGCTATGTCTGGTGTTGATGGGCAGTCTGCTAAGCTGTGTCCTAATTTAAATTTTACAATTGAGTAAGCAGTTACTTGGGATATTTTAATTAATCAGAATTTCCTTACACCAATACATAAGATGCACGTATAGCAGTTAAGAACAGATAACTGTGGACGTGCTGACTAACCTTGCAACAATTCCATCAGCTGAAGATCCTACTTGCACTTTTGTCCTTTGGAAGTAACAAAGTTTGCCTCTTTGAGGTGAAAACAATCAATTCTTTGTGGTTGGCAGTGGATGATTCATTGGTGACAAGTGAATAAGGCATGTGCAAATGTGTGCTCTGCAGTGTGGCACTGCTGTGATCTTATCTGACATGTGATGTGCCCAAGTGGCACATGCTGGATGGAAAAAGCCAGTGCTGTTAGAGATGAGCTCATCCTTTTCTTTCACATCTTGTTGTTGAGAGAGAATATTCGGTGTTTTTTCTCATCTGCAGCTTTTCTTTCCTTCCATCACTTTACAAATTGAGGAAGACTAGCAGATACCTGAAAAATGTCTTTTCAATATTTCTGCTTCCTAAATACTTGAGGTTTTATTGTTTACTTTTTCACTGCTACTGATCCTGTTCAGTTGCAATTCAATAATTTATTCAATGGTTTATTAATTACCATTCTTAAAGTTCAATTTCTCTGGTTAATCAGAACTGAGCTTTGAGGAGAAACTTTGATGTTAGCCTACAACTTCCTGAAAGGAGGCTGCAGCAAGGAGGGACTCAGTCCTTTCTCCCCAGTAACAAGTGACAGGACAAGAGGACGTGGTCTCAAGCTGCACCAGAGGGGTTTAGATTGGATATTGAGAAAAAAGTCCTTGCTGAAAGGGTGGCCAGGCATTGGAACAGGCTGCCCAGGGAAGCAGTGGGGTTTTAGACATTTATGTTGATGCTGTAGCTAGAAAGATGCAAGTTATTAACTGTGCTTTTTACAGTAAACACAGCTGACTTCATAGTTAAATTCTAGATTATTTCATTGATGAAAAATGCAGCTATTGTCTAGTTCACATAGCAATGGGCAAGTGTTTAGTGCCTTCTTGTTTTTCACACAGCAGGATGTCAAGTTACATGAGAGATGCCCAGTGAGAGGCTGCAAGTCCCATTGAGCTCTGAGAGGTTTCATGTGTGCCTTTCATGAATGGCAGTGAGAGATCCAGCACAATGCTGCAATTCCACATGTGGTGGTGTTCACAGGGGTCCCAGGACTAAGGAAGAGATGAGAATCTTGACTCCATGTTTCAGAAGGCTGATTTTTTATTTTATGATATATATTAAATTAAAAGAAAATGATGTATTAAAACTATACAAAAAGAATAGAAGAAAGGATTTCATCAGAAGGCTTGAAGGGAATAGAAAGGAATGATAATAAAATCTCGTGACTGCTCACAGCCTCAACACAGGTGGCAGTCATTGGTCATCAAGTAAAAACAGCTCACATGGACCAATCAAAGATGCACCTGTTGCATTCCACAGCAGCAGATAATTGTTTTTGTTTTCTGCTGAGAAGCTTCTCAGCTTCTCAGGAGAAAAAATCCTAGCAGAGGATTTTTCAGAAAATATGTCCATGACATTTCACCCTTTTTATTTTAAATTCAATTAAAAAGAAATGTGTTTGTAAATTCTTCTGCTGGGCCCATGCAGAAGAGAGAACAAGCACTTCTCAAGAGGTTTATCTGTTGCCAATCAAAAACCTCAATCAAGTGCTGATGTGGAATGGTCAAGGAAATTCTTCACCTGTAGAATATCAAATCCTATCATATCACTAAAACAAGCTTACAATATAAGAAAATGCAAAAGCAATGCAAAGAAAGTTCATTGCTTCAAGTCCAAACAGCTGAGTTTCAGGAGAAAGTCCACGGACTGAAGATGTCCCTCTTTGACATCTCTGGAAGTCCCTTTTGGTCCTGAAACAGGCTTGCAGAATCCTGAAACAACAAACGGCTAAAGAAAATCCATCAACAGTTATAAAAAAATCCATTGACAGTTACCAAACAATTTTGACAAAATTTCTGGAATGCCCTAGCCACAGCCCTTAATTGAACCACTTGGGCTGAGGCTAATTTTTTCGCTTTTCAATACTTTTGAGCTGCTACCTCTTTCAACTGTTTTGTTTTTGGGGTTTTTTTCAGAAAATATGTCTGTGACATACACATTTCTTGCAATGGGCAAGTGAGCAGGGGTAGGACTGTTCTCATAATCAGTTTGCTCATAATCAGTTCTTAGGTTTTTACAAATGCATCAAGTATGAGAAAAGTGTGGATTTAGTTGAGGGACCTTTGTGCAAAGGCATCAGAACGGGACATTTGCTTTGCACAAAGCAGTATATTCATTTAATGCAGCTTTAAATTCTCACTGGGCGTCTTTTTGCCACATGTTAATATTTATTCCATACTACTCTTAGAAAGTGATCAGTAGCTTTGGGGGGCCAGGGCCTTTGTGCTTAAACAGGGTCACACAGAAAAGCAAAGGATGTAGATTGAGCAAAAGATTGAGAAATGAAAGATATAGTTACTAAAGACAGTATGTGCAATAATATCTTTAAATATATTTTAAGAGTGCATGCAGCTATTGTGTAGTTCACGAGATGAGAAGCAAGAGCAAATCTTCTGTATGTGCTGGAAGTAAATGGAGCTGGTTATGACCTTCTGCTCTAATATTTGGACTGGTAAGAAGGCATTATAATCAAGCAAATATTTTTAGATTAAGAGTTGGAAGTACTTTTAAGAATTGCAAGAAATATTTTCAATTGAAATTTTTGCCTATTAACTGTAATATTTGACTGGTTTGGAGTGTGAGGGCTGCTGAAATGCAAGAGTGTCATAAAGTTCAAGTGTGGAATTTTTGTGAGGACACAAGTCTTTCTCTTCATAGTTAGAAAACAGGTTAAAAAAACCCTGCTCCAAACAGTTTAAAGACAAAAATGGATTTGGAGTATACCTACAGCTAAAAATGCAGTTTTACTCAGTACAGCATTTTATGACGTTATTGGGTGACAATTTTATTCTCCTCAATGCTTTGAAAATCATCTTAACGTTGTAATATTACTAGACTTGTTTGCTAGAAGAAATTAATTTTAATTGGCAAAGACCAAGCTGTATCCTGCGGGCCTTCTCCCTGGTGGAGACTTTGTGGATTGTTCCGTGTAGCTGCAGAGTGACACATCAGTTATTAACCTCTGAGAAATTGGGGTTTTGAAAAGGGAGAGGCTGGCACGTTGTCTTTAGGGCCACAAGGAGCGCTACTTTAATAACAAGATCTTGTTTTGCTCTGTGAATATTGTGAAAAGAGACCTTCAGCTGCTCTGCTCCTTTTGAAAAACAAATTAAATTTATCATGGGAGGAACTTTGGGACAGACAGCCCTTCAAGTGAAATACTGGGTTTATTCATAGAAGAGCTGTAATGTGGAAAATAGAGGTGTGGGTTTCTTAAGACCAATAAGTAAAAGCTGTTATTTTTTTTTAAGGCTAGTTCCAGAGTATCACAGAATCACTTAGGCTGGGGAAGATCATAGCTCACATCATGACATTGTTATAAAAGAGATATCTTGGTTTTAAACAAAAATTTTTCTATTTTTGTTATGAACAAAATAACTGCCAATTTTTTTTTTTTTGAAGAAAGTTACAAAAACTAAGTCAGACCAGGGTTGCTGCTGAAGTGCTGCCTGTTTGTTATGATAGTTACGAGTTGTTGTCGTTAATGGTTCTTGTTGCATCGGTGAAGGCCCTGGCCAGGGCTCAGTTAATAGCTCTTCTTCCAAGGGCATGGACCTCCTCTGACAGTGGGGAGAGAAGACCAAACGTGGGAGGGGGGCATGCAGATTGAACTTCAGGACCAACATGCCATGGGAGGCTACTGCTCCAGACGTATGGAAAGGAACCCCAAAACAACGAGCCGATATCAAGTTGAGAAATTGGAGTGATGTCCGAGCGTAAGGAGCGGAGTGCTGAGCCTGCAGAGATGCTGGAAAAAAAAACAAAACCAAACCTTCGTAGCCCCTCGCCCTGAGGGGAGTCATCCCAACGCCAGTACCTCGGGATTTCGGTGGGAGGTGGGAACATCAGCTGGGTCCAACATGCCCAAATCAGCTCCCACGAGGCTTGACCCCAATTCTGCTGCTAGAGGGACGAAGCTGTGCCTATGATTCTCCTGCGAGCCACCCAGGAAAACGCAACAGAGATTGCAGACCCTTCGAGCTGCCCAATCCTGAGCTGATCGCTTTTAATAAAGGCATTAAAAGGAGAAAAAGTCTCCTGCCCTGTTTATTTCATTTTCAATTAAAATGCAATGCAGCTTGTGATGAGAAATTATGCTTATGATCGGGTGCTGCAAAAGGTAAAGGGAAAAACAAAGAAGATAAATTGATGACAAAATAAAATAAAAGGTTATGTAACACAAGGGAGGACTGCAAAAACAGAAGGGAGTGTGGTACACTAAAATGCAACATAAAGAAGTTCAGTTTCAATTTTTGCTGGTAATTGAACTTTCTTTTTTTGGGAATGGTCAGTCTCCTAAAGGTATACTTAACGTGGAAATTCCATAATTGGTTTTAATAGCACAAATTCATATGGATGTATAAAAGAATCTATTGCTATACCAAGAAAAACTTTCCATTTAGCCTGATTCTATTAAGTTTTTGTCATCATAGGGGAGCAATATATGCCTTCTGAACCTGGACAAAAGACTTTTGTCTCCTGCTCTGAACAAGGTTGGAGTGAGCATAAGCTGGCAATCCCTTTGAATTTCTCTAAAAAGAAGAGAGAGGGTGGAGTAGCTGTACTTATAAAAGTTCACTAGACACAGAGTGTGTGCGTGTGTGTTTGTGCCACAAAACTGTCTTGTGATAGTTCTAGCTGAGATGTCTCTCCATGTTTTAAATGACTGGACTTTCATGGAATGTTCTGTGATAAATGCAGCTTTTCAGTGCATCTTCTTTTCCCACCATTTTTTTCCTGCTGGATCAAAAGTAGATCAAAGGGAAGATTTCTGGGGAGAAATAACATGGAAATTTAAGACAGTAGAACAAGGATCAGAAAAAAAGAGGAGGGCTGAGAACTGCCCTGGGGATGATGTCTGGACAGCAAGCTGTAGCAAATATTTTTGGGTTGGGAGTGAATGTGAAGAATGGGGACCACAGTATTTTTGTCTTCCAGCCACTCCAGCCTGCCCAAGAGCAGGGATTTTGGTGTACAGTACAGCAACCCCAAGCAGCAATCAAAGTGGCTCCAGGCAGAAGCAGGACTGGAGATGGAAAAACTGCCTCTCCATGGGCTCCCCTTGCTGCTTGGGTAGATCAGGCCTGGGAGATTACAGAAGGGTTTTTGGAGGGAAAGCAGCATCTCCAGCGAACAGGGGAAGGGAGCCCTTCGCAGCCCAAGAAACACAGAGCCCAGGAGAACTTGCTGGAGGAAGCTGAGGCAGCCAGCCCCAGCAGCAGCCAGCTAAACTGGTGCTGCTGTGGGTGAGAGCTTGGCACAGAGCAGCAAGGGGAGCCACATCCCTGAGGCTCTGTGTGTGTGACAGTCAGTATTCCGCACAGCAGAGAACAGAGCTTGGGTTGCCCTCGGGGCAAAACGAGAGACAGCTTCAGATTCCTTGCAGCTCATTTGTGCGATGAGTGAGAGCCAGAAAACAAAGCTTTCTGCTAGACCAGAGCCCTGGATATTAAGCTGCTGAAGTCAATTCTACAGCTAAAGCTTTAGCAAATTAGCAGTTTGAACCAATTTATGCACCTAAAGGTGGAATATAATTGTCCTGATGGAAGTGGGCGACAGGAGGATAAAAGAGGCTTGCAAGATTATCAGCAATATAGTAATTGCTTCAGTTGTCTGCTTTGGGGTGCAGGACACTGACAAGTGAATTGCAGGCATCCTCTGAATGTGCAGATTCTGACTTAGTCTGAAAGAGCTTGTCACTTTAATGGTTTGTGCTTGCAATGGTTACCAGCATAAATGGCATGGATTAGTAAAAAGAATTAAAGATCCACTATTTAAATGAGAGTCTGGCCTAAGGAAGGTTGTCTTCTATGAATTTTTAAATAATATCTGAACATTTTTAGGAGAAATGTTAAGTGTAAATTGCATTTCAGTCAAGTGCATGTGAGTATTTTCACCTTGCTCTCTAGCATGCTGTTTTGGTGTTGGGCTGAGGGTCCAGACTATGAGACTCAAAATCTGGATTTCATATCTTGCAGTTCAGGGACACTGACGTCTGAGACTTGACTGTTCAGCAAACAGCAGACACCAACTTCTCCTTTAATCATTCTTGGAGTGGAACTCCTATTTCTGTCCAATTTAATCTTTCGGCCCTGACTTTTCTTCACACTGATACTTTTGATGGCTCTGTTAACTCCAGAAAGTCATATGTGAACCATCTAAGAGTGAGGGCCAAAGGCACAGTATTACAAGGCTGTCTGGACTGAAGGGAAGTCACTTAAAATCCCAGTGGGCATGTGGTCCCAGTTCAGTGGTTCCACCCAGCTTCTCACAAATGAAAGCTGGTCTTACTTGCTTTCAAGTGGAGGGACAGGGTAGGGAAGAAGGAAATAAATGTGTTATCTAAAAAATAGCTTGGCTTTTAAACTTTTAATCTTCAAGCTGTACTGCAGCAAAGGCTGAATCTCCAGTAATGAATTTCACAAGTACCTGAGTTCAGTTCATCCTTCTGTCTTAGTTACATAATTGGCTTTCATTGAGTTGTTTCCTGAGCAGCTGGCTGGCTGCTGCTCTAAGATCTATGGAAATGTCCATTCTTTCCAAGTCAGATTCAGGGTAAAAGTTTAGATAAAGGCAGAACATTTAATGCAGGTAGGTCCTGTATGCTGTATTTGCTCTGTATTCAAGCAAATGTACTGTTAAAATCCTAGGTTTGCTGAAATAAAGAACCAATTTTGGTATTACAGGTACCGAATTAAGGAAATATGAAAAGTATTTATTGTATTTGCTGGGAATGTCCTGAAAAAGGCAGGAATGATGACTCTGACTCCATGTTCTCAGAAGGCTAATTTATTACTTTATTATACTATATTATATTAAAGAATACTATACTAAAGAATACAGAAAAGATACTTATTGAATGCTAAAAAGATAATAATGAAAACTCATGAGACTTTCCATAGTCCTGACACAGCTTGGCCCCAATTGGCCAAAGAGTCAAAACAACTCACACCAGAATCCAATCAGGCAATCACCTGCGGGTAAACAATCTCCTAACACAATCCACATGTGAGCACAACATAGGAGAAGCAAATGAGATAAGAATTGTTTTCCTTTTCTCCGAGGTTTCTCAGCTTCCCAGGAGAGAAATCCTGGGTGAAGGGATTTTATCAGAGAATGTGAATGCCACAAGTATTAAAGGGGTATGATCAAGGGAGTAATGTTTTCTTTGAAAATGTGAAAATAGACAAAGAAATGTTCTCTGCCAGTAGGGATTACTAATTATTTTGGAGGGAAGCAGAAACTACTCAGCCCAACAGGGCAGAGAGAAGGAAGTTTGTTAGGAGTTGCTAAGAACATCAAGCTTAAGCTCATTTAGGTAGCTACCTGTCCTACACTGTCATAACATCTGCAGGAAAACACTGACATAGTTAGGTGCTTTAATGGAGCTGATATCTAATCCTTTTATCCTATCATGTCCTTCCCTTTGCCAGAGCAGAAAGGAGTATTAGTCAATGTTTTCTTGAGCTTATTGAGTCTAGTTTTAAATGCTCAAGGTGCAGGATTCTGTGTGAACTTACCTGCAGGTAGCATCTTCCTTACCAAGCTTTACTTCAAATTTAAGAGTAACTGGTTTTTATTTAGGTAATTCAACTTAGGTTTTATGGGAGGTCTTCTGAGTAAAAGAAAATGTCATCATTTACAGGCACTGCAGGTGACAGAGCTAAATTGCTCTGCCTTACACCAGTGAAAGGGCAAAAGGCAACAGTTAAGAAATCTTTCTCCTGTGAAAAGTGGTCAAGAAGGATCAGAGGTTTCTCAAAGAGACTGTGAAATCTCCATTCTTGGGCTATTCAAACCCCACACGAACCTGGTCCCAGACGGTCTGTTGTAGATAACCTATGTGAAATAGGTGCCTTTGGAACAAGATTATCTCCAGAGGTCTTTTCCAGCTCAGTCCTCTGCTGTTTGGAGCAAGCTCTAACCATTCCCTCTGTAAGCTTCTATGTGAGATTGAAAGCTCGTAATTTTGCTACAGTTAAAAAAAAAAAGGTTTTTGTTCAGGTGTGCAAAAAAAAAAAAAAAAGACTCAGAAATGCTGTCCTTTTTTGTAGATACTCATAATAATTAATTTCCTGTTCTGGGCTGTAAAATGATTCTGTGTCTGCATGAAAAAGCCCATTAAGCACTGTTGTGATTTGCCACGGCCTGATTCATGACACATTTAACTGGTCTTCAGTTTTAGACTTGCATGTTTTCAGTATCTTCTTCACTGACAGTCCTGTTAAAATATGTGCATAAAAGCAGGTGCAACACTTGATTTGATAAAAGCGGCATTTTATATGCATGACTTTTAAATGTCAACCTCTGCTAAAACCATACCAGCAAAGCTTTCTGTGGAGTTGATGCCTTTTTAACCTGAAAATTCCCCTCATGGTCTTAAAATTCCCTTAATACTTGTTTGCAGCTTGCTTAACTTGATCTATCACTAGGCTTTAACTCCAGAGTTTAAAATTAGAGATGGGTCTTTTGCTACACTTGCAGCATGGGTAGGTATTAGAGATAGTTTAAATTGTTTATGAGTGCTGGCAGGAGATGGTGTGCTCTAACAATGATTTTTGTCCTGAAGAGGATGAGTTGAGGAGCCTTAGTTTAGTTTCCAGAAGCATCAAGTATACACAAGTTTGCTGTGGTGTTGAATTTAAAATACACTGGAATTCCAATAACCTCAAAATAGAAGCCACTCTGTCATCTGCTGTGCTCCACTATTACTGGATGAGTACAACAGGGATGTTCCCATATCCTATAGATACTTTTCCTTCTGTTCTGCCAGGGTTTGAGAACAGTACAGGCAGAGAAATTAATGCTTTTCAGAGTTTGCAATTGTGTGCCTACTGCATGTGATGCTGAGTGCAAGTCTGGGGGCTTTGCGTTGTTTTTAAATAACTGAGAAGGACAAGGTGGTACTTGTACATCTCTAATGCTTCTCTGAGTGAGATAGGGCAGAGGTTAGGATTTGTGTTTTTAACAAACTTGGTAAAATAATGCAATAAAGAAGTGTAAATAATTAATTGAATATGCCTTCTGTTAAGGGACTAAGCTATTTGTAAGAAAGTCCGTGTTGAGGGTTGAATTTGATTCTTGGCTTGGCAAAAGAAAGCACTTAGCTTTACAGAACACAGAGCAGGGCTGTCCATTTCTACATCAATGCCTCTTGCTATGAGCTCTGCTTTGGCAGAGAGCTTTTAATTAACATAATGTTAATTGTAATTGATATAAACAACGTCTCACCACGGCAGGGTTCAGTTAAAGCTGCTCTGGCAGCACTGGCACACAATTATCTGTTTCTCTTAGCTCATGTTGTGACTTCATAGAATCCTTAAGGCTGGAAAAGGCCTCCAGGATCAAGCACAACCTTTGACCAAAGACCACAGCACTGAGTGCCATATTCAGTTGTTTCTCAAAACACTCCACCACTCCCTGGGCAGCCCATTCCAATGCCCAATCACCCTTTCAGTGAAAAAAATTCTCCCTGATTTCCAACCTGAACCTCCCCCGGCCCAGCTTCAGACCATATCCTCTCATCCTGCTGCTGGTTGTCTTGGAGAAGATACCAACCCCCATCTCTCTACAAGCTCCTTTCAGGCAGTTGTAGAGAGTAATGAGGTGTCCCCTGAGCCTCCTTTTCTCCAGGCTAAACAACCCCAATCCCTTGAGTGTCTTTTCTCGTCCTCTAGACCCTTCCCCAGGTCCATTGCCCTTCTCTGAATTCACTCTGTTGTAGGTCTTTCAAAAACCTCTGCCTTCAAAATGTTATTTTAAGCTTGTTGCCTCTGGTATTAAATTGCTGTGTTAAAGCTGAGTATTTGGGAACATTTTTTAGTAGCCAGCTGCAAGATAATGCATGATGTCAAAAGTACTCTTCAGCTACTTAGCTTCTAGAAGTCAATAGACTGCTTTTTTTGGGAAATAGATGAGCTTTGCTTTTCTTAGGAAGGCAGCAAAAAGCTGTCACAAACCTTGCTATAAACAGTGGGAGAGGTATGTGTACACTGCCAAGTTATCATGATTTCAAAAAAAAACCCTTGTGGAATGATTTATAAACATTTTTAAGAGGAACTCAGGACATGTAGAATTTTATTTTGAAATAAACAGGAGTTAATATCTTCAGAAAAATGTAATTCCTAACTGGGAGTAACTTCTGCATTGATTCCAAATTATAAACAGAAAGTGTGTATGCAAGGAAACTGACTTTATGGCATGAGAGAGGTGGAACAAAATGCAAGTTAGGCAGGGGTAAGAGGAGAAAACTGGAACCAGCTGAGCATATTTACAGCTGTTTTGTTTGTTACAGCTACCTCATTCTGTTATTAATAGTCTTCAAGGTATCTGGTCTGATGTTTCCAGTGCCACAGATGTTGGGAGGAAACATGCAGCTGATGGAGGCCTGGACTTGTGCAGAAGTTCCCCACAAAAGCAAACTGCAGAAATCATCATGCTGTGCTTCAAAGGGTGCGATCAGGATTGATTTTCTGAAGGTTGACATTAAGTGTTTGTAGATCCATAAGATAAGACAGAAAGTGAAACAGGATCCCAGCTGTTGCAGCTGGTCTGTGTACTCCTAGGGCCTGCATAACAAAACCAACAAGGACTGGCAGTTGAAGGAGCTGGAAGAATGGTTCAAATGAAATTTAGAATTACAAAATTCCCCAGTAAGCAGAACCATTTCACTTTTTTCACTAAATGCAACAATGACAGTTGTACTTAATGGGGTATAGAGGTATGTGTCTCTATAGGATAATTTCTATTTTACTGGTCTTTTGCTTCAGTGACAATTTAATTTTGTGATGGATACAGAAGTGTCTGGCATTGGCTGAAATGAATTATTCTTTTAGCTTTCTCAATTACCTATTGGTTTTGATACAGAAGATAGTGTCTTTTGAGCTAATTATTTAAAAAAGGCACTGATAAAATTGATAAATGCCTCTTTGGTTTTCTTAATCCATGATTGCAGAGTTGGTATTTACCATTATATTGCATCATTAGGTAGAACATGGAATAATGCTAAGGTGGAAAGAAAACTTTGCAGGCGTTTTTAGATCTGATATTACTCACAATCATTTAGGTCAGTAATGATTGAGAAGCAGTCATTCATAATGATGATTTTCTTGTTATGAAGGCTTGTTTAGCAGCTTGTGCCAGGCACAGGAGAAGATGTCAGAGGTGGTGTCTTTCAATGTTTTGTGGACAAAATAACCAGAGCTTGCCTGAAGTGATACAACAAAGCAGACAGGAATTTGCTCCTTCTGTCAAGTAACTCTTCCCAAGCTGCTGTTATGGAACATGTTTGTAATTCCACACCTTGCTTTGGAAGATAAAGTCAGTATCTTGCACATCAGCCCTCTTCTGGGATTAAAGTGGGAGAGTTAAGGACACGGAGAGCCAGGGCTCACTGATGCAGAGTGTGTGAGCAGCTGCCTGCTCTGAGTGACAGACAATAAACAGGGCTTGGGTTAACAAACCAAACACATGCAGGTGCTCCAGAATTCATGGTGCCATGGGTGATGGATTTCAAGGGGATGGAGAGGACTCTCAGGATTACAGCAAGACTATATATATTTTTTTTTTTTGAGATATTAAAAAAAAACAACTTGAGAAATGAGACCTGTGTACTGCTTAATGTGATGTACTCTCCCAGGAACATATTTCTCATTTTAGGAAGCTGTACTAATATATAAGTTTGTCATCTGTAGTTCTAGATTGATTTTGAGGCTGTAAAATTCAAACACAACTTAATCCAGGCCCAACTCTTAATGAGTTTCTGCTGGTTTACGTTTCTTGCATAAGATTCAGTCAACTGAATGCCCAGGAAAATCAACATCTCTGCCTACAGTTATTTGCCCATTAAATGTACTACTTAATGGCCAGGGTTTTGTTGTCTCCTTTTTGGGCTGATATTTTAGCCTTGGTGTACTGTAAGGAATAAAAAGCCAGGCTCCAGTAGTTCTAGCAGAGGACTGGTAGCAAGGCCTGCTTCATTCTGGGCTGCAGTGCAGATGTTACCATGGTGACTTCTTAAATATCAAAGTACTGTGTGGGTGTGATGCCTATGGATTTTTGCCTTTTTTTGTTCTATATATTCTCTGCATTCTTTACACATATATCTGTAACTCTGTAATCTATATAGTTCTATTTTTTTTTTCCTGGGACTCCCAAATTCTCTTCAGGACCCCCCAAAATCCATCCAGGACCATCCAAAATCCCTCCAGAACCCTCTGACCCCTCCTCATGTGGTCACCAATTGTTGTGGTGTTGCGATGAGGGTCCCCAGGATGAGGTGAGAGATGAGAATTGACTCCAAGTTCTCAGATTTATTATATTATGGTATTATATTAAAAGAAAAGATATACTAAAACTATACTAAAGAAAGAGAAAGGACATATCAGAAGGCTAGACAAGAATGATAATAAAAACTCGTGACTGATCAGAGAGTCTGACACAGCTGGACTGGGATTGGTCATTAAGTAAAAACAATTCACATGGAACCAATCAAAGATGCACCTGTTCGTAAGCAACCTCCAAACCACATTCCAAGCCATCAGATAATTATTATTTACATTTTGCTTCTGAGGCTTCTCAGCTTCTCAGGAGAAAAATCCTGGTGAAGGATTTTTCATAAAATATCAGGGTGATGCTGTCAATCCCCCCAAGATGTTCCAACCACAAATTCCAATATTTATAAAAAATTTGGCAAAGTGATATTGGGGTTGAATCCTCAGGAATTTGGGGGTCACAGGATGGGATTTAGGGATGACAATGGCGTTGGGGGAACAGGGATCCCATTTTTGTTTCACCTTGACCTTCACAAACTTGGCCATGCAGGAGAAATATTTCTGATTGGCCTCAGCCACTTTCTTCCTGACTGCCTGTATGTTCACAATCTCCAACCCCTGCAGGCGGGTGAAGGCCGTGCTCGAGGCCATGCCCGAGCTGTGGTCCTGGATTGTGGATTTTCCCCTGTGGATGACACTCTGCTCCTGCAGGGTCCTCTGCAGGGCTTTCCTGATCCAGGCCTTGGTGGCCTCATTGACCTGGGTCTGGTGCATGTGGCTGCTGCTGGCCTTGCCCAGGTGGCCCAGGCTGAACCCGAGCTCCTCCTGGTAGATGTCCTCCTCCATCTCCCCAAAGCTCATCCTGTTGGCCTGTTCATGAATCTCTGTCAGCCCCAAGTGTTCCTTCATCTTCCGCTACCATTGGCACTTCCCCTTCTCCCTCAGCCCGTCCAGCGGTGCTGGCAGTGGCTTCACCGGGGTGGGCTCCTGCCACTTGTCCAACTTGTGCTTGATCCCCTTCAGCTCGCACCCCGCCTTCCTGTCCTGCTCTCATGGAGGCTGTCCCCCCTGGCTGCCAGCGTGCACTTGGCCACCATGAGCTGTGCCTCTTTCCTCCTCAAATCCGGCAGCAGGGCCCGGACAATGTCACTGTGGTGGATGAAGCTGGTGTGGGGCAGGATGGAGGTGGAGGAGAGGCCCCCAGCAGGAGGATGTTGAAGGCTGGCAGCTTGGACAGCGGGGTCAGGCTCCCTACCACCCCCCTGATCTTGGCAGCCATGGAGGCCCTGAGGATGAGGGAGAGGTTGGGAGCGATGAAGGACACGTGGGACTCCACGTATTCGTAGATGCACAGCTTGGCCTTGCTCAGCACAGTGCCATGTCACGCCCGTCCTCCATCCTGCCCAGCTCCTCCTCCGACAGCTGCTGCCCCCCTTGCCACCACGCTGACCACCGTGATGGTGGTGTTGGTCAAGATCTGCTGCATGTTCTCATTCTTGCATTTATCCAGGGAATTCTCCAATTCCTTGATGGTTCAAATGTAATCCAGGGCACTGGGCAGCAGCAACTCCAGCTCCAGTGAGTGTTTGGAATATTTGTCTGGGCTGTGTGTGGATGAAATGATTTCTGTTGCATATTCTGGCCAGAAAAAGTAATTCTCTAACACTAGAAATATTGTTGGAGGGCTTTTGATTTTCCTGCAGTTTCTGTGACACTAGGAAGGTACAGCCTTCCTGAACAGCCTACCACATGTTCCTTCCTTGAACTTGTTACTTTAGCCCAAAGTTCAGGCTTGTGTAGACCCTTGTCTGTTTTTCTTGTCTGAACCTGGAGCCAAGGTCTCTGGGCTATGCAGCAAACCTGCTGCCCAAAGTTAGTAGAGACATTAAGACTCTTTTCAAAGATGTTAACACCCCTACCTTCACCCATCAAATTGTTTGTAAAGACATTAGCTTTCCTCTCACTTCTGACTGCATCACCCTTTGTGCTCCCAGTTGGTGGTTTTTGACAATTATGCTAATTTACTAAACTTGTAAAACTGTGTGGACTCCTGTGAGGGGGGACTTCTATGGACATTTCTCCATAACTGCCTCTGGAAGCTTCCAACAAAGACCAGCTTCTACATTACCTCCTACACAAATATTACCTTGAAAGTGTGTGTTGTTTCATTTCTAGGTTGTAGAAGGCATCAGGTGCAGAAACTTTCCCACCAGAGATCTGGGAGACACGTGGTTCTGTCCATTTGAGATACAGGCTCTGAGATGTATGACAGCTGGCAGTCTTACTGAAAGCTGGTGAAATTAGGAGCTAAATGAGCTTTGGGAAAGTTAATTAATTAATAACACGTTTTCTGAGTAGTTAATGCAAGTGGATTGAATAGTATGTGTAAGGGTGGCATGACTGGCCCTTAACTAAAATAGCAATGGGGAAAGGCAGTATTTATAGCCATGATCTGAGGGTTTCATGGTCCAATCGCCTCTGTATCCCAAATCATTCCTTGAAGACCTTCTGAAGGCAGCTGTTGAGGGAAGGATGAATGTTTCCAAACCTGTGCTAAGCAAGAGATTCATAGGCTGCCTCAGCTGACTTCCAGTTAGTTCTCGCTGTGGTCTCAAGCAGACTTGGCACAGGCTATTGGGTGGCTGATAGGAAAAGGCAGCACATCTGTCTCCTGCTGACTTTAACCCTTGAAGCTGTTTGTTTTTGGTGGAATATGAGACCCCTGGCACATCAAATCTGTGTTTGCTTTCCCAGAACACAGGAAAGCTGGCTCCCTGGCAATTGTTACAGTTTCATTAACATCTGAGATTTTTATGGGGCAGAACATTTGGTCCCGTTTTTGCTGCCACCTGATACCCTGGTGATGGAACTGAAAAAACCCTGATCTGTTTGTGTGTACACGTGTCCTGTCCTAAATAGGGATTGCAAGGATTATTTCCTTCAATATGGAAACTGGCCACTAAGAAACACCTATCAAAAGGGGCACTGCTGTAAACGTTCACACCCTCTCAAATGCTCTACCCCTGCAGTTCTCTGGGGGTTCTCTCTAAAGCAGGCAGAGCTGGTGTTGGAATAACACCCAGGCTTCTCCCTGGTCCTTCAAGAGGATTTACTGTAGCCTCCCTCCTAAACAGAGGTCAGACCAAGTGAAATCCACAAAAGGATTATTAATGACACCTGCCAGGACAGAGCAGAAGAAAAGAACAGAGGAGACAAAAGGCCACAAAATCCCCTCATATGAACTTGTCAGGCCCATGAATGAAAAAGCTCAGCCTCCTGACACTTCTCTGCCCAAGTGTAATGTTTTCAGTTGTTCCAGCTTCCTGGAATAGCTGCATGACACAGTGACCATAGAGATGACCTCTGTCTGGATTCCCAGAGGGCCCATAAAAAATGCAGACCTAGTGGGAGATGGTTTATAGGACTTTTGGCTGGTGAGCTCATCAGGTGAAGAGCTGGAGGAGTGGAGGTGGCTGCCACCCACTGTGTGCTGATCATTCTCCCACCCTGCAACTTCTGCCTGAAGACTTCCACATCAGATGCCATGGGAGCACTCTAAAGCTCAGAGCTTTTTTTTGATTGTACTAATGCAGAGTTGCTTGGCCACTGTATGCTGTGTATTGAAAACTGCTGTATACCAGTTCAGGGACTTGTTTTTTGGCTTGAGTTTCAGATCTGTTTGCTTGCAAGTGATACAAATTCTGAAAAAAAGAATATGAACTGATGCATAGCGTCCTTCAGGTACAGATACCTTTTTACTGTAGGTAAGATCAGGTTATAGAAGGGAAGGAGATTCAAGGCTAGGGTATTTCAGGTTCCATAACCAGCTCTAGGTTAAATGTCTTATGCATGTTTTGGCAAAAAAAAAAAAAATCAAGCATTGCTGCTCCTTTTGTTAATTAGTATCTGAGTTCTCTATACCAGTTATGTGTACATTATTTCAAGTGTAAGTTCACAGATAGGGTTTGTTTGCATTCATTCTCATGCTTGTTCTGTGTCATAATTTTCCTACAGTTATAGGAATGAAATTGTTTGAACATTCCTAGTTGAGTGTAAAAAAATATTTTCCCATGAGTATCATCTTTTTGGCAAACACTTCTGTGAAAAGGAACTGATGTGGAGACTGTTCTATGTGCTTGGGAAGATTTTACTTTGAGATCCCTTCATAATGCAGAAAAAAAATTTCAGTATCAGTTGTGACACAGAAGGTCTGTGGAAATAGAAACTTCACCCAGCTGTCTGGGGTACTGATAAACAGCACTATATTTTCCAAGATTCTTGGGAGTGAAGCTATAGTTAAGGGCCATCTTTTTCAACAATATCTGAGGAAATCTTGTGACCAATTTGAACAACCCAGATGTGCTTCTTGGTTTTGTATGGGCCAATCACATCTTGTTTTGTGATGATTAAGTAACAGGGAAAACTTGATGCTGGTTTCTTGGGATGGCAAGAGTTCTGCCAGGTTCAATTGTTATATGCTAATTTTACTAATGTAAGCACTGTCTTAATGACACTGTCATTGTGTGATACTTACTGTGACTGCAGCTGAACTCTGGAGTGCTTCTGGTTTTGGTTTGTCAGGTACCATCACTCTGAGGGAGAGCTGCATTTTGTCTGGGATCCTGACTGCAGTTTGCCCTGCTTTGTTCTTGATCTGAGGTCTGTAGGAGGTCAGTGGAGGGATGATGGCTGGGAACAAATGAAACTGTGCCAGCACAGAAAGCTGCAGTGCTGTAATGGAGCATCTGTTGCTGTGATGTGTGAATGCCTGGCATTCTGGGAGCTGGGACACAGATTGTTGCTAGCTCCTTCCCAAGGTTATTTCGGAAGTGCACAGAGCAGCTGGTGAGGTCTGGGGCAGGTTTAACTCTCTCATGGCTTCCAAGTGCATGCTGCATTAAAAGTTAAGTACACATCAAGAAACTGTTTTTCTCAGTATAAGATTTTTTTTTTTCTGTAACTTATGTTTGACCTCAACACTAAATCCCTTGGTCACCATCTGAATGAATTACATAACGTGAGACATACAAAACCAGAAAATAGAAAACTGCAATATGTTTTGATGGGGTTGGGTGATTGTTTTTGAAAGGGGATTGTTGAGCAGAACTGAGCAAAATAATGGGATGTTTACTTGGAGCTAACATTATAGCCAGACAATAACTGTCCTGGAAACAACCTGTAGGATGCAAGGTGAAAAGCTTTCATCAGTCATCACTGCGTTGTCCAACTAGATAACTGAGGGTACAGCTTGCCATTCTTCCTACAAAATGCTTACTCCACAACTGCACATTGTCTGCTAAAAAATGTAAACTATAACATCTTTTCCCCTAACATTTGATCTGAACTTTTTAGCTGTTCGGTAGACAGACTTGGTATAATGAAATATTAATAGGCAGGAGAAAGTATCATTCATATGGGAAATGAAGTTCCTCTACAACTGAAATGTGGATCATTTGTTGAAAAGCTACAATGTAAAGCCATGGAGACAGATTGAGTGAGTCAAGTGAAATACAAAAATGAATAGTGACAGAATTTTTCATGGCTTCTTAAGACTTTATACTTAGCATCTTTGAAACTTGAAATTTTCTGTTTTAGTGGCATTTTTTTATTCAGGTAGAGAAAAATGGATGAGTGTGATGAGTCACTATGGACACTTGCTGTGCTTAACAAATAAGTTACTCATGGATGTCCCCCCATTGTTGCACTTTCAAATGGCTTAAGATGATCATTATGTCATTAAAAAATCTAGAGAGATGAGCAAATCAAGGTGTCTAGGTATATACAGAAGCCAAGAGTCCCTGCATAAATAGGTGAGGCAATCTTTCAGCACTCATGTGCTGGGTGCTTTTTATTAGTTGCCGATTACACAGCATTTTCTGCTGCCCAGTTTGCTTGGAGGCACAGTTGCAATACGCTGTCTAATTCACAAAGGGTTGTCCATGCTGTTCATTCTTTAATGTTGAATATGATCTTATTTGCAATGTGATTTTTTTTTTTAATCCTTAGCTAAGTTTCCTGTCTTCTGATAGTATCTGTCTGAACTGTTGCTTGAGGGAAGGGAAGGCATCTTGGCCGGCAATTACTCTACAGTAACCAAAACTGATTTTCTCTGTAGGTGTTACATACACACAATGCTGGCCACAGCAGAGCTCGGTTTCCCCATGACCTGGTCCTGTAGGCATTCCTGTATCTGATGGAAGTTCTTATATCCCACTGCTCTCCATTTCCCTGGTGTCTCCATTGAGATCTGTGCTGACTGGTAAGCATGAGAATAGTGTTGCAAATACTTTTGCAGGAGAACTGTTTATTTTTCACTTTTTCTGTGTCTAGGAGAGAAAGTTCCTTTCAGTATTGTATAAAGAAACATCATATGTTCATTTTATGCCTAGGGTTTATTCTCGCCTAGGTACTCTTGTTTGACTTGAGACATGAGAACTGGATCCCCACATGAGGAATAAGTAGAAAGGATAAACCAAATTTTTCAGTCAGTGCAGGCTATGGTTTCTAAACCAAACTGAAACATGGTGGTGGTTCTCTGGTGGTTGATGGAGCTTTGTTCACTGTATTTAATTTTCTTTTTTTTAGTTTTTGTTTTTTGCTGCTTTAGGCTCTATTTCTCCCTGCCCTCCCTGTTCTGAAACTTTACAGATTGCCTTCAAGTGTTTTTCTATGAATAAATTGTAGGTTTTGGAAAAAGAAAAAAGATGAAGCACAGTTTGTTATTTTTCATCCTGCCTCTGCTGTAAGGGAAATACAAGCAAAATACACATTTTCAGATCACACAGTAATTGTCAGCATGTGTTGTCCAGCCACCTACAATGAGCAACTCTTTGTCCTTTCATTTTTTCTCAGGGAGTCTCAGTTCTACCTTGCCAGACTGAACACATTAGCTACATGTGTGATATGTGAACATTTTGTATTGATATTCTTCCATAAACTTGGAACTAAAAGAATTGCTGAGGTATTGACAAGTCTCAGAAGAAATTCCTGTGTTGACTTAATGTCATGTTCAGTGATACAAGAAATGTTCCCAGTGTCCTTTCCATGAAATTGTGTACTGGATTTCTTTCTGTATGACCATGACAGAAAAGAAGAGGTTTTGTTTGCTAAAGGTCAGAGTGTTAAAAAAAGATGCACTGTTTTTGGGGGATTCTTCTTGCACATGTGCACTTTTACTGGGTCAGATGTGGGTGGCCTGTGTCGATAAAATCAAATATCTGAGTAGGCTGCTTGTGGACTGCTCAGTAAACAGCTCAAGTACTGTGTCTAGAAGTGCCTTAAAACACAGTCATGTAATATTTTTGGCTCAGTACATTGCAAAATCTTTGGTAGTTTCTTTACTGTTTGCCCTAACCATACAGTTAGATCGCTGTAGCATTATTGGAAAAAAGTCTCTCTGGTAACACTGAAAGTAATTTATTCTCTCTTGATCAACTTTTCCTTTCATCTTGTGTATCAAAACCCCTTAAAGGGCCAGCATGGGCAGATTATTAGCATATTAATGCAGTGCTCTCCTTCCTAACAGCCTTCATTTTATTTGCTGTACTTACATTTTTTCCTCTCCCCATTCACTGTATGTACACAGGATGTTGCAAACAACAGGCAGCTCTATTTTCAGACACTGAAAAGTTCCACAGTTTATACATTTTTTTTTTCATGGTTAATTTGATGATAACTTGATGGTTTCAGGATAGGCCAAAATACAGGTAAGTTGGTAAGTACCTTTCTTTGTGAGGGAGGAAAGTACAAAAATGATGTTTCAGGAAACAGTCAGAACACCTGGAATTACTTTTATATGTTTTGGGCATGTCTCTTCTAGTTTTTGTTTTGGCTTTGTGGGTTGTTCTTTGTTTGGAGGGTTTTTGTGGTTTTATTTGTTGTTGTTGGTTGTCTGATTTGAGGCACATGGATTTTATAAAACAGGCTGAAATTTGTCTTTGAGCTCTGTATTTGACCAGCTGCTCCTCCACAGTGACATTAACACACTGGTGATGAAAAGAAGCATCATTTTTCCTTCCTTGTATATCAGCCCAGTACATGGGCTACCAAGTTAAATATTTAGGAAATTAACTTGACAGCTCACCTACTTTTACCTACAGCTGAGAGGTTCTACATCTCAAGTGTTACCACAAAGCTGAACTAAAATATTCATACATCATCAGTGAAGAATAATCTTGCTGGGTCTTTCACTGCATGCTTTCCTGCCACGACATTTTTTGGGGGGATATTCTGTCTGGCACAGTAGTAGAAGCAGAAAGTCAAGACTGCAAACTAAGTTTGGTATTCCAGTAGTGAGAACCACGTGGCAGAAGAAAACAGGCACACTTTGTGTCTGTTGAGTGGCACCAGCTGGAATTTGTTTGAAACTGATGCAGTTTAAACCAATCCTAAGTGGATTTAGGCACACTGATGTTAAGTGAAGATCAAAACTGCCTGTGTCACACAATGGTAAAGCTGGAACAGTTTATCTAGGTTCTTGTTTGTTTTGTCAGCATGGTGTTTGCAGCTGTTCTTGGCTTTCTTTATTGTATAATAGAGCTCATATTCAGCTGTAACAAACTTGATTCAGTGTGGTTGCTGGCTTTCAATTTTTCTTCCACTCACACCCATTCTTAGGCTGCCTCAGCAGCCTGGGTTAACTGGGGCTGTCTGCAAGGAAGGTGCTGTGAGCTTGAACAGGCAGGGAGAGCCTCCAAGAGGCAGGTGAAAAGCATCAGCTGAGTTTAAAAAGCTCACACAAGGCAAAAGTTTGGGCTGAGCCATTATAAAGCTCTGTCTGGACCAGGATCCCATCACAAGAGTTCTGGACACATTTCAGCTTGTAATTTAATGAAAACTCAGGGGAAAAGGAAGTTTTTTAAAATCTTCGTATTAAAAAACTTATTTTGGAAGAATGTACCCTGGAGGTAGCAGCCACCAAGAATTAAGGAATTAAATTAAAAACAAAACAAACAAACAAAACCTGGAATCAATCACCCAGTACTTTTAGAATAAAAGCAATGAAACTAACCCAAATCCCATTATTTTTGATACAAAGTTGTCTGAGCCTTATGTATGACATGGCTTAGTGTCATCCATGGAAATAAATAGGAAGTATACCTGTTTTAATCATTTGGGAAATGGATGTTATCAGCTCTGATTTTTCAGATTTTTTATTCATCAAACACTGAGGCAGGAGGCAGGATGAAAATCTAACTCACTGGTTAAAGCAGCAATAACCCTCCCCATTGCTGTAATAATAAAGTTCTTTTCTGATTTAAAAAAACAGCATGTTGAAGCATTAAATTTTCCAGATGAAGAAAAGACATTAAAATAAATGAAATTAACTTAGAAGCTTCTGATTTATAGTACCAATGATACAAAGCTTTAGAAGAATGTCTTGTTCAGAAGCTTAGAATTAGAGTATCAGTTTTATTGTGGGAAACTGTTTCTTTGCAAAACTGAAAAGACAAATTCCTTACTAGTTTTATCATCTATTTATTTTTCCTGTTATGATTCGGACAAATCAAAGGTTAAAAAGCCAGCATTTTATATTTGACAATCTGTGACTCAGCTCAATTTTTAAAAAATCATACATTCAATGAGAAACAGCACTCTAGGCTGCCTTTGTTACACAGAATTCTTAAAAATTCTAGGTTCTTTTTACACACACACATGAAAATGTATTGGCTGGTATTTACTGTGCTTTCCTTCCAGGCTTACTGCCCTTCTTGTGGGTGCCAAGCAAGATTAACTTTTCCCACAAAATAAAATTGTGGGGGCAGTAAGGTCACCTGAACTGCTTGGAAGGAGGAGTGTCATCAGTCTTTTACTAAGTAAATGTGTCTTTGAACTTTACCACCTTCACAAAGAGCTCCAGAGGAAAAGTACAGCACCAATTAATGCTATTTAGCAACTATTGCTCTCTGAAGAAATTTCCTGATTTATTTTCCTGTGCAATCAGTTTCTCCATTGTACTTTTTAGTAGCATGTCTGATTGGTTGGAATGAAACAGTAATCATGTTTTCTTCCATTTACTATGCAGAGTTGAGAGTATTTTATAAACATGTAACTTATTATTTCCCTGTCCCTTTAGTCATGTGTATGTGCTACAATAAGAAAACCCAACAAAAATGATATATTAAATGAAAATATATTTTGTGTGCTGGATTCCCTGGCATTCAAATGTCTGTGTAATGGAAATAGGGTTAAATATTTCTTTAGTAAAGGACATCTGCATAGTTGCGTGTGTTTTACAAGCAAACCTATTCAGTTCCACTGATGTAGAGATTATCCTGCTGCAGCAGAATTTTACAGTGTTAAACATTGCTGGCATTTAGCCTGCAGAGGTTTTAGTGGGATTTCAGATCCCACTTAGATGTATTTTGTTTAGAATGTCAAAATAATGTGCAATTTTAAAATCTAAAAAATGTAGTTAGAACACAAAACTTCCAGTTTTCATTTCTAAAAGGATTTACATCTCTGAGGTGTTATGGTCATTTCTTATAGTCAATTTTTACAGGTAAAATGACTGCATTAAAAGTCTAATGAAAAAAACCTTGATACATTTCTGTTGTGTAAAGGTGAAGTGACTCCAGTAATAGGAAAACAGAAAAGAAATATTCTACCTAGTTTGTAATGAGCCCAAGTGTACACCTTAACTGTTTAAAACTCAGCATTACTTGATGACAGTGATGTATATTTGCAAAGTCTGCCTCCCTATTAGGAATAATTAGAAATAATTCTCTTCATATCCTTTCTGAGTTGTTTCAGAAACTGAGAAAACTCTGTTTAACACAGTATACTCTGTAAACACAGTATAACTCAGGTTGCAGATTAGCATCTAGTCTAACTGTAGTTCAAAGTTCATAGTTTATATAGTTTCCCTGGGTTAAGTAGAGCATGAATACTTTCTCATATTGGCATACTCAGAGAACATTTTTGAATCCTGTGCTCTAGTACCTGAGGGCTGCTTGGTTAGGAGATGCAGGAGAAGTTTTTCAAGAGTAGAAATGCAAATTTTCAGCCTGCTGCCAGCTTTATTTGTGACCCTTTGTCTTCTGCACTCTGCTCTTTCTGTTCTTATACCTGGAGAGCATTTGGATGTCTGATTTGGTGCAGGTGCTTCATGCCTGAAGGTCAATTTTGTTTAAGAGTTTAACCGAGAAAAAGGTTAAGGAGAGGCTGCTTGTGTTTATGCCTGACTTAGGTGAGCTGTCCCACAACTGGGAGCACAAGCACCAGCTAAGGTGAGCTGTTGTGTGCAGTTAGTCTTTTTTTTTGCTGCCTTCCCATTCTGATACAACTGAAGTAGCTCTGGCTGCTTGCTCATATGCCTCTGCAGTTTGGCTCAGTCAAGTCTGCCCTTTTTAAAACAGTTCATGATTTCAGCTCCAGATACTGCAGTAAAAAGAAAAACAACTGAACAAGCGAGTGATGGATCCTGAGATGAGATCATTGAGCAAGATAATGAACAACTCCTTTCAGAGATGAAATACTGCTGTAATTCCAGCAATGTTCTGGCTATCAGAATTGAGTTACTATTGCCTTGGAGGTTTTGCAATCAGCCTGCTGGAGTGCAGCCTCCTGCCTGCTAAAACACTCCAGTTAAGTGACTGTCTTGGTGCAGTTCTGCTCCTTTGTCAGACACTTGCATTCACTGTAGGCAGAGATATGAGGACAATGTTCTGTGAGGGGATAATCACAACTGGACAGGCAAGCCAGCACTCACAGAGAAGACCAGCAAATGTGGAAGGGTGAAAAAGACTCTCATGAGTCTGGGTGGGTGGCTGCTTTGTTGCCTATCTCTGGACCTCTTCCAGAACCTCAGTTTTCCGCCCAGAAGTGGGCACAGCACTCTGAGTGTGGCCTCACCAGTGGCCAGCACAGGGGGACAATCCCTGTCCTGCTCTTGCTGGCCACACTGTTACTGGGACAGGCCAGGGTGCTGTGCCCCATCTTGGCCACCTGGGCACAGCAGGCTCGTGTTCAGCTGCTGTCACCCAGCACCCCCAGGTCCTGTTCCACTCATCCCCCAGACTGTGGTGCTGCCTGGAGTTGTTGTGACCCAGCTCCAACCTGGCACTTGGTCTTGTGCTGTAACCTCATGCTGTTGGCCTCAGCCCATGGATCCAGCCTGTCCAGATCCTTCTGCAAAGCCTTCCTACCCTGCAGCAGAGAGATGCTCCCACCCAGCTTGGTGCCATCTGCAAATTTGCTAATAGTTGACTCAATCCCCTCACCCATTTCATCATTAAAGATATTGAACAGGACAAAAAAACTGGACACAAGAACCGTGAAAACTGTTCAAGACAAGACACAAGAAACTCTCTGGTCTTCTGCAATCTGTTGAACCTGTGGGTTTATCAGGAAAATCTGTGCTTGAAATGCTCATTTTTCCTCACCTAAAGAACCAGTGCTTTACATGCCTTATGTTTTGTGCTTGTACTTTGGTGCTGGGGGATGCTGTAACTGGAGCCCTCATCAACTCTAAAGTAGCAACCATTTTCTGTGTAAGTGGTGAAGTAAGATTGAAAAAGTCAGACTACTAATCTGGACAAGTTTGAGGCAGAAAGGTTATTCTCAAATTTTTCTAACTAGTGAAACTGCTGCTTTTTGTCTGTATGCTTTGGGTGAAGCACAAACAGTAGTTGGTGGGGCCAGGCCAGGCCTGTAATAGAGTTGTGGAATATCTCAGGTTGGAAGGGTCCCATAAGGATCCCTACTCCTCACAGGACTATTTAAAACTAAACCATATGACTAAGAACATCATCCAGACACTGCTTGGACTCTGTCAGACTTGGTGCCATGACCACTTCTCTGGGGAGCCTGTTCCACTGACCACTCACTTTCTCACTGGGCCACTCTCTCAATCTTTTCCCGATGTCCAGTCTGAACTCCCAGGATGCAGGCTCAGCAAATGTTTGAGCAAAACAACTGTTAAGACACACATTTGACCTGATTTAAAACACTCCTGTGGGTAGCAGACACACCTGCTGGGTCTCTAATGTGTCCAGCTATACTTGTTCATGTCTGTCTTGTCTTCACCAAGTATTGCCAGCTGCTGTATTTTCTTTTAGAACAAGTTTATGGGTAAATATTTCCTCTCTGATGAAATAGTTTAGTGATGATTGGATGTTGCTTAGTTTTTCTTCCCAGTATGCCTTACCAAATGTTTCAGCTCTATGTTGTTTCCACTGTATTCTACTGTTAATATGGTTCTTGTGCAAGATGGTATTTTTTCACCAGCAATTTGCTCACCCTTTTTCCAGTATCTCCTAATTTTTCTCATGGACTATACTTCAGAGACTGCAGGAAATTCCAAATTATGGTTAGACATAGCGTTGAGTAGTTCCTTAGAAGTTTCCAGGGTCAGCTCAGATGATTTTCAACCAGGCTCTGAAATATTTTTTTACATTTTCAGGCTTCAATTTTTCAGCCAGTTAGTTATGCTTGCTTTATTATGTAGATTAAAGATTAGCATGAATGCAAGAGCACTGATGATTTCTGTAATAGGGATGGGACAAGTAATTTTGAAAACAAAATGAAGTGAGCAGTTCAGGTATCCATGATGCAGGTCTACCTAAAGCCACTTGCTTGTGTGAATGCCAGTCTTAACACGGCACTTTGTAAAGGATAAATCAGAACAAAACAATTCAACGTAGTTCAGTGAATTCTAGATCTGTGTTTTACTACATCTTTTCAGAACTGTGGATGATCTGGCCTTCAGCTTGCTGAAGCACAAAGGTACTACTAATTACTGAGGAAAGCAAATGTCAGTGTGTTCTGAGCTAGTGAGGCTTTCAGAAGTAATGTTTGAACTGTAGGTTCTTTCAAAAAGATTTGGTTTACCCTTCTCTTTCTTTAAAGCTGAGGGAAAACTTTACCTCTTTGGAGACACTGATATGAAGCAGATTCAGGCTGTGGCTCTGATGTTGGTGTTTTGTCAGTTTTCTTACAGTGAAAATTGCAGTAGAGTTAATACTCAGTATGGAGAAAAAGAGACTTTCCAAAACTTTACACAGACAATCAATGAACCATGCTTTTGCAAAGCACAGCTTAAGCTGAGTTCTGTAGTCCTGCTCTCTTTGTGTGAGTTTTCTGGTCTGTCTGACCCTTCTGAAGTCACTCAGCTCAGAATGGCCAGCGGATGGATTCTGTTGGTGAAGTCAAGTAGATGACTGGCACTATTGCATTCATATGTGTGCCAGCAGCTCAGCTGAACTACCAGGCATCAGTATCAGCCCTTGAAAGCAGAGCTCTGGAGGTGCTCTGTGTGATGGAGGTGCTGATGGAGGGAGGCTTTTGTGCTGGAGAAGAAGTGGATCATAAAAATTACATGTGACAGCCAGTAGGGAAACTCAGCTATGGCAGAGGTCCTGTGCAAGGCTGAGCAATGCTGAATAACACTGGTGAAATATTGCTCTGATACAAACAGGAGGCCTGGAGGCTGATCTTGCAGATACTTGTCTGTATATTCTTTTTAATACAAAGAGGTAATTTATCAACAGCAGTAGCTTCAAATGTAGCTAAGAGAGCTCTGCAACAAATGGCCCAGAATCAGAATGTGTTGATGTGAATGTGTGCACGGAGTTTAGCCTAATTAGCAAACACAAAGTGTAGCATGTTAGTGCAATTATTGCCTGTAAAAGAAACCATGGCCATTGAGTTTTTTTTTTTTTTTTTTTTTTTTTACCATCTGAAGGTGGGGACATAACTTGAGCTATTGTTTTGCTAATACCTGTGAAAGCTAAGACAGGGCACATAATAAATGAAAATGATTTTGTGGGAATCTTGCCAATGTTGTCTGTTTCTTGGAAAATAGTAAAGGAATATGTTTACTTTTTTTGGTAAGGGACTTTGGGCTGGGAGGAAAATTAGCTGTAATTTTCCAGTAAACATTGCTTGAAATTGGAAGAGGAAAGAAAATGGAGAGTCCTAACATCAAGGAATGCCCAGATTGTATCATGAGGACTGCAAAGTTCTTAGGTTATTTTAGGTCATAAAGGGTTTTTAAAGCTACATAAAATTATGTTCTAAGTAAACCCCTAAAATCAGCTACTGGAACAAGCTCACTGCTGTGTTCCCACTGATAAGGCAATTTCCATTGTAGGAATCTGTACTAATTAAAGGTGAAAGGTACTTTGCTTTTAGGGGAGCTTAAATGTAATCGAGATCCCTTAGAGAAGAACTCCAAATAAGATGGTAATTATGGATCTAGAAACACAGAGATGAAGAATAGGTGGAAACACTTTTGATGGGTGTCTGAAATATTAGATCATTGTTGTAAGGAAAAAAAAGTGGGAGGAGTATCTGTGGAAGATTTTCTGCATTTAACAAATAACAGTTTGTATAGCGCTCTGAGTATGGGATTTTCATCCCAGCCAAGGCCAACTTTTAAATTACTGTCAATGCTATCAGAAATATGAATTTTTGGCTCCTCAGTAAAAAACTGTGTCAAATGTTCTTCCTGACCACAACAGCCATACTGCACATCAGCCCTGGACCCCAAGATCCTGTTTTCATTTTCTTCAAGCTCTGAACTGGATGTTCAGAGTGAACAGGATGATGAACCCATTGCCATTGAGTAAATGAACAACCAAATTATGTCAAGAACATAATTACATTGCTATAACATATGGTTTTATTTTAAGAATGGTCTTTTACATGTATTGCTCTTGTCATTACACAGACAGAAGAGAATCTTATCTAAAAGTCTGCATGATGCACTGAATTGTTTATTCCATTTTAGAGTGAGGGCACAACTGCTGTGAAGAGCAGTGTTTTAGCATGTGTCCCAGAATGTATGTATTGTTTTTACAGTTTCTGTTGTAAGCATTTTGCTTGTTTGTACATTGTCCCAGGGTGGCACATGACTAAGAGAACAATATACCTGTCTAGGAAATAACTGTGTCCTATTTCCCAAAGCCCAAAAGCAGAAAAATGAAGTTTTTACCGAAGAATCATGGCTTCACTTGTATTGGCTTTTAGAGCTGACTTTTCTGTGTGTCTGTAGCAAAAGAATCCACTGCCTGTGTTGACAGGGTGGCTATAGCATTCAGGAGGAATGCTGAGCTGTTAGGTTGTATAAATGAGTAATGTCTTGCAACAGTTGGCCTTGACAGCCTTACACTTTCTTAAGCGGATTTACAATCATCTAATATTTGCACACGTCCTTTCAACACTTAAAAAAGCATCAGCTTCTCTTTAGCCACTGTAAATCTAGGGCTATTCTTTCAGGAGGAAGTTCCCTCCAAGAGATTTCAATGGTCTGAAATGCTAAGTGAGATGGCTGCACCTTTAGTGAGAGGGACAATTCTTAGTTCATCACCAGCTCTGTCATAAGAGAACATTTGCATTCTTATTTGGCAAACAAGAGTCTCATAACAGCAATTTCCAGATAGAAAAGAGCTGAATGCTGAAGCTCAGCTTTAATTAAGTGTGCTACATCTAGCTTAGCTTCTCTAACAGGCTTAGATGAAGAAATACCAAATAATTAAAGGGATAAAGTAGAGTAATGACTAGGAGTTGTAACAAAGAACCAAGTCTGGTTTCTTTTAATCATGACATGTTTTTCTTTTTTTATGTGTGGACTTGAACATTTCAGCCCTTGTGGCTCAGTTCACTCAGCTGAAGAAAGAGAAAATTCTTATAATCCTTTTAAAGAAGTGAAAAATAGTTGACAGAAACCTTACAAGACCTTTTTATTTATTTATTTATTTACTTACTTACTTATTTTATATTGCCACAGAGGAAAACATGATATGGTGATGGGTATGGGTGAATTTTTGAAAGGTTAGCACTTACATGGCTTCTGTAAGGACAATTACAGTTGCTGTGGGTTTGATCACAAAGAAATCTGGAAATTTGTTATGGTTCTGTGACAATGCAAATTGTGGTAATCTGTTACCAGAACTCTCTCATGTTGTAGTTTTCACATTCAGTCCGTCATAGTGCAGCTGAAAATTACAAAAAAAAGTCAAACAAAAAACCTCTAAATGAATGTCAGTTGTAGCTAAAAGCATCATTGAAATGCTACAATTCCCAAGAATTCAGAGACCATGGAGCAACACCAGGATTTGATTCAGACATTTCCAGACTCTGGACAGTGGATCAATTCCAATCTTTCCTCTTTGTTATCCAAATGTTAATTTCATGCTTTGTAAAGTTGCTGTGAGATGCTAATTATTACCTTGTGCTCAGCTTTGGAGCAGCTCCTATAGTGCTGTGGTCCCAATGGTTTGCAGGAGCATTAAACATACTCCAGTGCTTTTTCCCAACAAACTGAGTTCTTGCAAGAAACATGTCTGCATGCTAGTGCTCCCACTGTATTACTGTATTCTAAGCAAAAAATTCCCAAAGGAAAGCCACACTTCAAAGAAGTTGAGCAAGGGGAGATGAAACACAGATGCTATTGTAGGGCAAGTTCCATTTAAAAAGAACACTACCATCAAGAGAAGTCCAGCAGAATGGATTCAGCCTTTCTCTTATTTTTCCATCCTCCTGGTAGTGAAATAATTGCAGTAGCTATTTAAATATGTATTATGTCTTTCTATCATGTCCTGAGGAGATTCTAGAAGGGTAAGAAACAGAGAGGGATAGTCCAGAGGAAAATGAACAATGGAACAGCACAGAGGGAAGTCACTGTCTTCTTAATTTCACTCTGCTGCAAACTGTTGAGGGCTTTATAGTTTGAGAACAATGACAGAGCTGTCATCAGTCCCCACTGTCAAACCTTAGACTTGTGCTTTAACTAGTTCACCACTGGCAACATAAACAGGAGATTGTGATCAAGTCATGTGTTATGTCTTGAGACAAAGCTGAGGTACACAGAACACTCTGCAAATGCACAAAGAATCATGAAAATATAAAGAAAAGGATCCCAGATGAAAATGAGGACATGTTTTTTATTTGCTTAGGAGTTAATTGTAGTTTTTTACTTTGACTTGTGTGTGGCTGAATTGAAATGCCCTTACACACCAGTAATTTGCTCAATTGATGGATCTGAAAAACTTTGTCATGTGTGGAGCTGGGAGCAGTCTCTTTCTAGTGATAGAAAGGGAAACTTTGGTGTGAGGTTTTTCAGCACCTCAGGCTGTATTTGTCACCGGTGTGTGTTCTCATTTAATGAGGCATTCTGTACTCTATCACAGAAATAGGAGACTTGTGCACAGTTTGTACCACTGAAATCATTGTCAAACGTGTTCATGCTTGGCAGCTGAGTGTTAACTAGTGCTGACCTGTGCTGATGAAGCAAACAGCTGGTTTTGCCTGACATGCTGGAAAAGAATATATTTTTTGTTGCAGGTTCAGAAATATCAATTAAGTGTTGGAAATGTGCTTGAGGCTATGAAATGGCCACTTTGATCCAGGATTCCTTGTTGTTTGGACTTGTTCAAGTGGTGAAGTTCGGTATGGCTCCTTCTGGGGATAGCCTGAATAGAAAGAACTGTGTTTCAGACAACAAGTATTGTTTTCATTAATACACCTGATCAATGAGGCATAGGTTTTCACTTAGGTCCATTTCAGTGCTCTTGTCCTTTTTATTTGATCACTGGATATATTTCACAAGGCAGAAATGGTAACATACTTAGAGAAGTGATGTTACACACTAGAAGCACATGTTGTGTGGAAAAAGGCAGGAACCAACTGCCCTGAACATCTCAGATTGGCCTGGCAATCTTGGGTTTGATGAAAGGAGGGTGAGAAGAAAAGGGAAATCTTGAGTCTTAAAAAATGGTGTGTGATTAAGATTTTGAGAGGCTTTGGGTACATAAGTTGTATCGGTGACTTATGTGGCTTCCTGGGATTGGTGCTTTAATGCTGCAAATCTGTAATTTTGGGAAAGAAAAATGGGAACTACAGAGAAAAGATTTGAAGAGAGGTGTGAAGGAAAAAACAAATATTGAAAAGGTCCAGGTGACATTGTAAGCCACCAGACCATGTCTGAATGCTTTATCATGTCACTAAAAAGTCCCCGTTTCTAGTTTAGTTTATACGCTTCATGGAAATTGAAAACCTAGCCTTGAAATATATTTAGAAATCTCTCAGGGTTTATTGTCTGATATTACAGTAATGTTTTTTCCCTGGGTTTGACAAACACCTCTGAAAAAACCCAACCCCTCAGGCACCTCAAACCACTGGAGTCTTTCCATTCTGTTCTTGTCAGTGAAATAAAAACCTTTTTATTTGATAGGAAAGCTGCTAAGCAAAAGTACCCAAAGCAAATCAATCCTTCCTAAAAAACCTGGAAACAAAATAGAATTGGATATTGAATTGTGGCCATCCTGCCCATATTAGGAAATTACAGCTTTTCAGAAGCCAATCTATTTAAAAGTCAATTAAATTGTTCACTTTTCAATCCAGGTCATCTCTTTCCTGTCCATTGCATTCTGTCACAGTTATCACTGGCTGCATCTCACTCCATGTTCATTACAAAATGTGTCATACATCATTTCATACACAAAGCGTTTGGATTTTCCATTAAAAGTGAACAGCCAATATCAAATGCATGCTTGCTTTCAGCCTGCAAAGAATATAAACATTTCTTATTTAACAATAATATTCACAAAAGCAATTCACAGAATTACTGATGCCTCAGCCTGTACCATCAAGGAGCACCCACAGAACACTTGCAAAACGAGACTGTGGACTAAAATTATCTAACAGTATAGATCTGTTATGGTAAAGATCTGGTGAGTTTGCCTTATGATCTGGTGAAGTTTTCCTGGTAATGTGAATGCTAATGGCTGTCTTTTCAGCTTTGAGTAACAAAGGTAAAGCAAGGACAAAAAGCTCTTCCCTCATTCTGCTAAAAAGATTTTCATGCTCTGTGATGTCACTGTAGTTTGGTTTGCTTTTTCTTCCCCAGGAAATGTCTAACTGATTAATGTAATTACATTTTACTAAAATCAACTGTGATTCACTTGTATTAAATTTTTGCTTTGCTACTTCATCATATGAAGCCAAAGCTTATAATTCACCCTCTCAGTTATTCTCTTCACCAGTCCTGTGTTTCTTATCCTGATGATGACACATCTTCAGTGTAATTAATAGGAACATTTCCTGCTACAGAGAAAGGTCTGCAGGTGGTGTGCGAGAGCACTTAACCTTTGAGTTCATTGGAGACAGGGTGATGGATAAAGTGATTTAAAACATTTTTAAAGTAGTATTAAAGCAGCAACAGTGCAGTGCATTTTGGCAGGAGATAGTAGGCCTATCTAGCAGTGCATATCTGAGCAGCAGTACAATGGTTCTGCTATCTCCTCTAAACCCTGACCTGTGCTGTGGATATCCATTTCCTCTTTGGGAGCCCCTTCCTATGTCCCTTTTGCCATTATTATTTTAATAATCAGGGTGTTGCTGCAGGTAGGTGCCCACAGATAGGTCAGTGAAGCACTGGTGTATTTCAGTAGGGTTTTTATTGCCCTCCTGCAGCATTTAGCTGGTTCATAGGTTTTGAAGGAGTTTAGTTACTGAGTCCACTTCTCATTTGCTCTTTTGAGACTGTTTACCCCACAAAATGGGACCAATACTGCGTTGTTTTTTTACTTCCCTTTCCAGGCCATCTACATACCACCAAATATGGGAAAAAATGAGTTGTCTCTGATTTTTATGGTCTGGGTAAAAGTTGGCAAGACATTATTTACTTGTGCTCTATACAGTTACTTGAAGATGCGTTGCCTGATCTGTCGAGATGGGATTCACAGTCCAAATTCCTCTTTACTTTCCTTCCAGTGCAATGAGTGGGTGACTTCATCCTGCTTCCCTGCAGCAGAAAATACAGCAAATAAAATCCTGTGCCAGAATCTTTGAGAACTAAGCCTGGGTATCCTATAGTCATGTTATGCATATAAGGTTTTTGTTGTTTCCTAATGGAAGCACGACATGACGGGCATTGTAGCAACAGAGAGTCATTGTCCTGGAGAGCTTAAGTTGAAACAGATGTGTTAGAAGTGGGGGAGGAAGAAGAAAGACATAGAATAGCAGCATGGGTTTCCCAGATCTGCTTGGCTGGCAGAAACTTGGACTCGAACTCAAATCTCAAGGCCCCTAGCTCATTGCTTTTTTTGGGCTGGATCCTGCTCTCTGTTTATACCCCTCATGACATCTGTCTCATTTTTGAGACTTGCCAGGTAGGTTGAAGAAAAGAAATTAACGGGACATTACCACTGCAGTATCCCTAAGTTCCCAAAATTACAATTTTTTTTGAAGCGGGAGAAGTAACGGTGGTTTTTTGTTTGGGATTTTTTTTTAGCATCCAGTTTTGCTGAAATATTCCAGTAACAGGATTGACTATGCATGACTTGTATGCAAGCATCAGGTAGGAATGGTTTTACAGTCTGGGATGCATTTTCCTACCCCGAATTTTTCAGCTCTGTTACCACGTTAGCAGTGTAGCGATTTGCTGGGAGTGGCAGGGAAGCCAGTCACAAGTATTGCATTTTCTGTTGCTTCTGGTCCCCAAGGTCTGGCAAGCAGGAAGGCTCGGGTTGCTACAAAGCCCTGGTCTGTGTTTGACAGCTTGGTTCTGGCTGAGAGCTGGCAAGGGTTTTGGCAGCCTCTCTGAAAGGGATTTGAATCCCACTGTGGGCTTAATGGTAGATGCAGTGTGATCCGGTTCCTCAGAAAGTTTCTTTCCTTGTGTAACCAATTACATTCTCTTCCTACTCCACAGTCTGTATTGTTTGATCACAATTAGATGGGTGATGGGGGCTTGGCTGGGCAAGGGAATTGGAGTGAAATAGGGCTCAGTAAGTATTATCATCCCACAGCTCCTCTGTCACTTGCAGGGACTAGTCTGTCGTTTATTTGTGGCCGATGGCAAAGTTTTACCTCAGAGATTCACAAAATACAGCCTCGATGCTCTTTATTATGACATCCTACCCTGGGACAGGGGGAAAGAGTTACCAGGAGAAAAAGTTAAAAAGAGGAGAAGCCTTTAACTTGTTAGGCTTGGAATTTCCTGTGAAAGGCTTGGTGCAGATGAGGCATATGATGCTATTTCCTCTATCAGCCATTTCCATCATTTGCATGGAAAATGCTTCTTGCAGGTCTCCTTGTACATGGACAATTTCTGCTTGCTGCTGCCTAAAAGTCTTCCAAAACTGCTTCTCCCTAAATGGAGATAAACAGACCTCTAGTAGCAAAGATAGAGGATGGGAAGAGACAAATGAGGTTGCAGAGGTGGTCAGACAGAGAAGGAAAGGAAACCTGAAGGTGCTTTCTGAAGTGTAATTTCTGCTTAGTATCATTTATCTGGTTGTTTAGTCTCACTTGCTAGCTGTTGGGATTTAGTATGCACCCTTATCCATTAGTTTCTGTTCCCCCATACCTGGTACAGACAGTGATGCACAGTGTGAGGCAGGTGTGAATCACTGGGAGCCTCTGCCAGATCACTGCCCTGCTTGTCAGCATTGGCTGTAGAGTCCAAATGCTGAATTGTGTATTGCCTTAGAAATGCTCCCGTCTTCAAAGAGTGAAAGGCTCAGCTTCCCTCACCATGAGAAAAACTGCATGACCAAGGCCTTCTGGGAGCAGCTGTGAGTTTCTGAATTTTGGAGATACCAGGTGTGATCTCAGTTTTGCCGGTTTTGTATCTGGTCGTTTGCCACAGGAGCTTTCTTCCACAGCACTGAAGCAGCTGGGGAGCAGCAAGTGTGGACTGTTGTAGCTTGCCTGCGAGGGGGCAAACAGTAACCTCAGTGCTTGCAGTACGTACTGCAAAAATGAGATTAAATTAAAAGGACAAAACCCAACATAAACTGTATGCCAGGTCCTTTATATAAGTATTTAATACAAAATTCACTGGGTTAAATTGCACGATGAAATAGTGGGGGCAAAAAATGAGGGGTCTGTTTGTCATCTGTTCTGAATAATACTGCATAAAGTAGTAATCCCCACTTTTTTGTGATTTTAAAGTATTACTCTGAGTAATTAAGGATGAGAAGCATTTTTTTCTTCTAGAAGCAATAGCCTTAATTACCTCATTGTTACAAGAAGTGACCCATTTTTTTTCTGTGGCTGCTTGCCTAGAGGAGAAGGTCATTTGCCATGACACTTTGATAAAATCTCTGGAATTAAAAACTTTGAGTACACAGGTCATCAGGCATGCATTAGGTTCTGGAAAAGACTCATAAAACTAAATGAGGCATGTGGAGATGAATGCAGCAGCCTTTATTGCAATGATTAGGTATCCAGTCATGTTGCTTCATTTGACTCTGATTTCATGTAGCCTCTGCTCATGGCATCACCTCCACTCACTGCATCTATTTTGTGTCACGTTGAGAAAATTGCAACAGGGGCTTAAGATAGACCTCTGTGGCAAGCAGAACATTCATTTAAAACATTCAAATGTAAAAAATCCTGTTCTTGTTGGCAGGGTTATTCTTGGGTAAAAGGCCTTGATGAGGAGGGAAGAGGATCTCTTCTTTTTTGAAAGGGAAAAAGAACAGATGACAATGGTATTGCAAGAGAAACCCAAGAGCTAGTTGAGGTTTTTTTTCTGTTGAAACGTTTTTATTAAGCACCTGGAAGGCATAAAATACATCTCAGAAGTACCTGGAGTCAATTGACTGACCTTGAAAACAGCTTGTGTGTGGTTGAAGAATGGACAGTCACTAGAATGGCTTTTATGTATGGATAGCTGCAAGAGGTTCCTATTTATGCTTGATCCAAAGGGAGTGTGCTGAGTGGCAAATGGGGCTTTTTGACTCTAAAGGTAAAAGCCTTACTTTTGCTATTAAAATCAAATGGCTTAAGAACTCTCTCTTGTATTTTAAGGTACATACCACTGTTTGAGATGGAAGTCTATCTGTCAGTCCTACCTCAGGACACATCCAAAAGAAAGGGAGAGAAATTACTTTGGACTGCTGCACTTTCTGTTAAAGCTTTATCTGTTGCTAGAACTGTTGCTTGAATCACCTGTTGGAATTGGAAGGCTTTACTTGGGATATCCTCAGGCTTTCCTTGCTGTAGTTCCTGTGAAATGCATGATGAGGAATGGCAAACACTGCTGCAGCTCTGAGTGCTCAGCTTCCCAGCACTTCAGGGGTGACCAAGCTTACCATGAAAATGTGATTAAACTAATCGGGATCAGCAATCCACAAGTATGAATGGGATTGTGTCCTATGTTTTCCAGTGAGATAGATCTCACCTTTTGGCTTCACTCTGTAAGTCTGTCAGATTTACAGTACTGCAAAACAATGCAGCACGCATTAAAGATGAAGTGCAGCAAGAACTGCTAGTGAGACTTAGGAAGCAAACAGCTCACCAGCAAAGGGCATCTGAGCTGTAATCATTGGAACTTTAATTTCAATTTTTTCTAGTCAGGACCACAGTGGAACCAAAGCAGTAGATAACCAAGTCCAAATGATCCATATTTTGATGAGGCACTGCACAATTAACCATTTTTTTTCCCTGCATGCCTAACTAGACTAACTGCAGAGATATGCCTTAATACATGGTTGAAAGTCCAGACAATTATTGATATCACCAATAAAATAAAACTTTAAAAACCAAAATGAAAGAGAGCAACAGCAGCCTTAATAAGAACATTTTCAGTGCTAGGGTAATAAGAGTGCATCCTAACAGTAACAGAAATGGTGAGTCTCCTGGAAGGATTTTGATAAAATAAATATTGTGCACAGCAGATGCCAATTAGTAATGTTAATGCATAATGATATATTAGTCAATGACACATTAACAGGGTAAACTCTTCAGAGGGGTAGGAAATGATAACTTATCTGAAAACATTTGGTGCAGTAGTAAGATTCTGGGTGTTATTCAGCCACTGACACAGCCTGCTTGCATCTGTCTTTGAAGAAAGTCCTGATGGATATTCCAGGATCACATTTCAATTATTGCAGAATATAGATATTTGCAGGCAATGTCCTGCAACAAAATAATCTGTGGATTTACCAAAGGACTGAGGTTCCCCTGATACACAATGTGTTAGTGATAGGAGGTCCAGATTTTGTGCAAGTATCATATATTCAAGACACCCAGGTTGTGACAGTTGGTATCATGATGATGCAGAAAGGATCATCATCTGGACTAGAAAGGATACTTGCACCTGGAAGAATGTCTGAGAAAAGGTGAGATTTCCACAATCTGGGAAAGGGTATGCTCTGGGTTTATGGCCTTGTGAAGTCCTGACAGTAGCAATCTTGACACAGCAACTTTATTGGATGAATTCAAGATATTTTAGTGCTCCTTTTTGAATCACTCTTCAAAATAATCCTTTGGTAATACAGAACAGAGTAATTTGTTTCCATCACTCTTGCTTTTGCTCACTAATGAAAGCTGACCCAAAAAGCTATTTGTGATTTTTTTTACTGCCTTATCCAAGTCTTCTAGAGCAAAATTTCTAATTTCTCCCTGGTGACTAAGCCTGTTGTCTTGTGCAGCAGAGTGTTTTGTTGGCAAATTGGATAACAATTGTCTTCAGTTCTTGCTCTCTTGTTTTTTTGTTCTGGTCATGTTCATCTTACCTCTGTTGCCCTTTGCACCTTAAATGATGCAGTTCATGCATTGGGGCTTGTCATTTAAGAGCTCAAGTCCAAGAGGTTGGGACTGACCTCTGGGAATCTGTACTGGGGTTAAATACGGGTTTTGTTAGATCCCCCCTCCTCACATGCTACCAGGGTAAAATGTAATGCAATGTTCATATTGGTTTTCTCAACTAAAAAAATACAGACATTTCCTAGTGCAAATTGTTTGAGACACTGACTTCCTATCCCTCTGTGCTTGTTCTTTACTGATCTAATGTAGCAGTGACTGACTCAGAGGGTGATGTCTGGCTGCAGCTGTCAGCAGAAGGAATTGCTGTGATAGATATGGACTTGATTGTTTTTAAACAGACACAAATTGTGCCTTGTGCAATAACTGTACCTTTACATTTTACACAGGCTTTTTGTTATAAGAAAGCACAGGAAGGAGAACATGGTTGCCTGAGGAGGATGTGCTCTGTGGTGTTTTCGTATTTCTCCTCAGAGATCGGCCTTGACAGGTGAATGAGTGTCCCCTGCACAGGGTGTGCAGACAGCTTGTTAGAAATCATGGGAATTGCAAAGCACAGACACAGTGGCACATAATTCCATTGTTTAGGGTGTTCTGAATTCTTTACCTGCTGCCTTAACTGTAAAATTCATCACATTTGATGCAGTCATCCCTGTGTGTTATTCCAGGTTCACCGTGGGCTGCTGTTTTTCCCTTGTAAATGTACTGCTGCTTTATGGGGTGGCTGTTTCTGGTTTTCCATCCAGCCTATTGAGAGCCCACATAAACTGGAGCTCCTGTTTACTGTTGATGAGGAACATGCACTTCTCAGTGACTTGAGAAGATTGCTTGGCCAATGGTAAACTCCTCTGAGCTTTGAGGGCTTGTTTTTTTTCTCTACTGCTTACTTTCTACTGCATTTTTTTCCTACTAGTTTTCTCCTGCAGCTGCTGCTATGTTGCTTATGAGAGTGAAGTTGCTCAGAGTCTGCATCTTTGAGTAGAAGGTGAGACTACTCATTTAAACATCAGATAGCAGGAACGTAAGTCTAAATTAAGTTCTGCTTGCATTCTTGTGCATATATTTTTTAAGTGCATCACCAAAAATTAACCCTGACAACCCAGTGGTTTTGGGTTTGCTAATTTCATCTTGGCTGCTCCAGCTGCTAAATAGAAAACCAAGGAGTTTTCTGTAATGTATCGCAGAATATAAGGGTAGATGGTAATTTTTAATGGGAAGAAATCTTGTTTTGCAATGTCAGTGTTCCCAAGAGATACAGGCAAAACCCCTTTTATTTCCATGTGAATTTCAGGAATTTCAGCTTCTAGGAAGATCCCATTATTTGGAGCTTTTAAACTTACTTAAAAAAACCTCAACATTATTTTTGCGCAGCACCAATTGCTCTGCAAAATGCCTATTGTCAAATTTGGAAGAAAACACATGTTATTATTTGTGTATTTGAGGGTTTTACTCTCTATATAGAAAAGAAAGAAGTAAAACTTTCAGTTCTAAACTGTCCTGTTTAGAACTTTCAGTTCTGAACTATCCAGAAATTGCTGTTTTGAGCTGTGTCCTATAATAGTAAATCAAAATTCACAATTCACTGATGGAATGACTACATTAGGAAGGGTTTTTTTATTTTTATTTCTTCTTGCAAGGGATGGCAGCAGGTAAGGATATATTTGCTTGTGTTCTGTGCTTCTGCAAAGACACAAGGTCAGTTTCCATCTGCCTGTCCTGTGAGTCTAAATGAAATTTGTTTTATAGCTGGGAAAGAATAGTATGTTTATACTAGTGAGGGCTAATTCCAAAGTAATCTTGGAGAAAAACTGGAAGATGTTTAGGAAATCAAAGCCAAGTGGTGTAATCTAATCTGAGATCCTGGCAACAGCCTTGTGAAAGAGTCAAGTCTTGTAGTGAGTGAGTGCTTTAACAAAAACATTAGTTTTAAAGCCTTGTGTTGATGTTCCTGATCTTGCTTGTCTTGTTTCTACATTTCTGCATCCATTTGCCACCTTTTATCATCACTTTATCTACTGAAGCTCTATTCTGTGCCTTCTAATGCTTTCTCAGTTCTAAGGAAACAGTATAATTTGAAGCACATATTACATGGGTGACTGTCTTTTCCTCAGTCAGGACACAGGGGAATCAGCTTCCTTCTGTGTGTCCAGAATAACCTTGCTTTGTTTTTCATCATAATTTTAGTACAACTCTAGACTCAACAATCTGAACTTGAAGGAAGTAGACCAGATAAAATTGTTTGGACTCTTATAAGAGGAGGAGAAATTCTCTGCTGAATACTGACATCCAACCTAAACATGATATTACTCTGAGCATTTGCACAGAAAGAGAGAGACAGAAGTGATGAAAAGCCTTTTTTTTTTTTTTTGTAAAGGAGCATTATCACAATTTCTTAGGATTTGATGTATTACACACATCTTAAGAGTCCTACTTAGTCCCAGTTTTTCAGACTGGAAAACAGAGCATGTTGCTAGGAATTATGATATTAAGTGCAACTATTGTTGCATGTGAGGTTCAGTTGCCAAGCACAGGGATGGAGCAAGTTATAAGGCAGGGCAAGCAGAAAAATCTACAATCTGCTAAGGAATAGTTTGCTGCAGCTGGGGGAAGTGGATATGTAAATGGCAGGATGCCCATGGGTTATTTGAGATAAAATGATTCTCAGCTGGACAGCTAGGTGTTTGATAGATTTGAAGACCCGGAAATTATTCAAACATTCTGGATGACTTTGAGTAGAAGTTGCCTGTATGTGGAAGGAAGAACTTAACACTTTTCAAGCCCTTTCCAACATGTAAGGCTTTGGCCCTGTCTCTGAGGACTTGCATGGGTGTGCTTTATGGCTGTCAGTGTAAGCAGCTTTACTCATTTGTGAAACATCTTGCAGAATCTGTCCCTAGGGAAACAGTAAAGATTTAAGCCACTATTCTGGGTGCTGTCTCTTAATTCTGAGTGTGGCTTGTCCTTTTCTTGCTGAGGACTAAAGATGGAGGAGTATATTTATTCAGTGAGCTGTACTTATGTTTTCTACCTTGTGGCCTTAAATTTTGATGACACTTACTGTTTGAAATTGCAGGTCTTTCCTTATTGTCAGCTGTACCATTGGATAAACAAAGGAAATCGTGGTAAGCCAGTGCTCAAAAATATCCAACAAAAGTTAAAACACTAGTGTCAAAAAAAATACCACCTCTTCCAAAATAATCCAGGAACTGGGGAAACATGACAGAGTTTGTCTCTGAGTTAATGAGGTGAGTTGATTTCTATGAAAATGAGAATAGGAAACGATTGTCCAGCTTGTTCTATTGAAGAATATAACTAGTGAGAATAGGATGAGAAGATATTTCCTGAAATATAAAGTGAATTTAGTACAGTCTTCTCTGTTGGCATTGGACAACAGGGGCAGCAGATGCCTTCTGGGTTTAGTTACACTGAAAAAAAAGTGGTGCTTTTTCCTGCTTGCTTAGACTTTTGCCCACTTTGCTCACCAGACTGCACAGATGTCTGCAGAGAAGTTGAGTTCCAAGGACTGTGTATATGTATGTTTATATAGACACTTGCCTTAGGAACATGTTTGCCCAGAGCAGGGGGATTACCTTTGGAACTGCTTGCACTTGGCCAAGGGCATTCCATGCCAGAGCAGGGCCAAACTGTCTGTAACAAATGCAGATTTCCTCCTTCCTGTTTGATTGGTAAAGTGTTTCTAGTTTTTGTCATTAAGTGTTCTGAAAAAAACCAATGTGTTGTGCTTCCAGAAGCAAAGATTGAAAATCTTAGCTCCCTGCCATGCAAAGGTCAAGCCTTTGAAGTGTTTCACTCTTAGGTTTGGTATCTAAGGAGTTATATCAAAGCAGTTCTGACATGAGCGAATACCTACTGGCACCAGAACAGGCTTTTCTTTGCCTTAAGTTGTGCAAAGTTGGATAAGCTGTTTCCAGTTATAGGGCTGCTCCTACTGGTTTTTTCCTAACATAGCTAATGAACGACTGGATATTGATGATGCACGTGTAAAAAAGAAAGCTCAGGCTGAAGATGCCCATAAAACTGCAAATATGAACTGGTTTATGCTCTAGACCCTGACTTTAGAAGGGTACCAGCTAGCAAACCATAAACAGAGAGAAAGAACAGGAGCAAGTGAGCACCCATAAGCCAAGTAAGGAAGGAAAGTTGATATAAAGAGTCTCCTTATTGTCATTTTTTGTAATTTTGTATTGATAGCCAGACTTCACATGTGCAGTTGTTCAAGGACGTGAGTGGCTTTGCAGCTCAGCTCTTGAAAGCACCTGCGTTGTGGGCACAAGGCTGGAGCTGCCTGCAGGAGCAGGTCTGGCACAGGACCAGGGGGTTTGCTCAGTGTTTACCCAGTGCTGCAGCCAGCAGCTCCAGTTTGCCCTGCAGCTTGGTTCCTGTGTGTCCCTGTGCTTAGGAAGTGCATTGTGCTACTCTCCTTTCTCTATGGTAGCTGGAAATTTCCCTGGGGTTACTTCTCTCTTTAGAGAACAGCACAGAAACAGAACAGTAATTTCCTATAATTTAAACAAGAGGTCTTGTTTCTTAATATGGCTGTTGCTCAGATAAAGGCAGAGCTGCAAAGATAAAACTTACAGAAGTGCCTGGGTTAAATTTTTGTATAATGTTGACAAATGTGACTCATAAAGTGAGGCTGCCATACATACAGGCCCCTCATCTGAGCAGGCATGGTCCTTGATTGTGGAAGCCTTTCCAGCCCAATAAAAAATGTTTCTTCTAGTGTGTCATTCTGGCTGTTCTCCCTCTGAGCCTGAGTTTGGCAGCCACGCAAACTGAAGGCCAGCGTGGGTATCCTGCTGTGCATGTGTTTAATTCTGTCCTCCTCACCATCTAAAGTTTGTGCACGTTTATTTTCTCTTCCTGAGCAGCCATGTATTATACACCCTGTTTATTCTTAAAAAATTACATTGGCAGAGAGTCAGCAAGACTCAGTGGTTTCTTCAAACTGCTATGGCTCCTGGGAGAAGCTGAATTTTGGTGGGGTGCAGCATGCTGTTCCAGATGCTGAGGACCTCTGTTAGCCAAATCTCTCCATTTGGCAGGGAGATCACAGGAATGAGCTTGCTCTGCCTCCTCCTTGCTTTGTCTCTGTGGATTTCTTTTCCAGGGCCAGGAGCAGGGACCAGCCCTCATGCTTAATGGCTTGCTTAGCTCTCTTTTCTGGCTGGTTATCTCACAAAAAGCTGGGAAGCTGAGGAAAGTGTCTTGGGTATTCCGCTTCATAAATGTAGTGATACTGACTGGCTGCAGGCTCCATCTCTTCCTGTAGCATTAGTGACAAGCAGAGTTCAGAGATTTGATTTAGTATGGATAACCAGGTACCTGAATTATTTTATTTCTGTTCAAAAGTAGAAGCTTCTCCAGTGCAGTGGTATCCCATTTATCACTGCTGCAAGCTATGACATGTCACCTGCTACACTACGTAAATATTCTTCAGACCTCATCTATTGAAAAACCTGATAAATCTGAAGAATAAATCAGAAAACTGATTGCTTTCAAAAGGTTGTATCTATTATTGTAATACTGAGCATTTTTAGTGCTTTTACATTGGATGGAGCTGGAACCAGCAAACACAGAATTGTGACAAATGGGTCATAGGAGGGAAGTCAGTGGGAATGTGTCTGCATTTGTCCAAGCTGCACTCATCAGATACTGAGATTCTCATAGAAAACAAATTTTCTAGCTTCTACAGATCTTCCAGCTCCAGTCATTAGAGGAATGTCACGTGCCTGGTACGTGTAGCTGAAAATGCGCAAGATTTTGTTGTGTTCAGTACAGTGAGCTGAACCCTGCTTGGGCTCCAAAATGCAATGTTGTGCCCTCTTCAACTACCATTATTAGTAATTCTTTTCCTATGATCTCATGGTGGTATTGTATTAGAAACTGCTTTTTGTCTCGTGATGGGGATCTGAAAGAGGAGACCAGGAAGCACAGCATTTAGGGTTTTCCGAGGGAGGCTGTTTCCACCAAAACCAATACTGTGGTGTGACAGAAGGGAAGATAGAGTTTCCATGTCATTCACTGTCCTCAGGATGGAGCCAAGCAGAGTGCAGCCCCATGTGTCACCCGGGAGCAGGCATCACTCCTGCCATCCAGGGAGCGGACAGCAGCTCCCGAAACCCCATCAGGGCTGCAGTTCCCATCCTAATCCCCAGATTTCTGCTGTGCACTTGGGTCAGAGCTGGGCTTTTGGACCCTCGTTGTGCGGGCCCACGGATGGGTAAAATCAAACAATGTGTTTTTCAGAGAGCTAAGCCGCGCTAAGTTGCAGAGGTGCTGCTGGAAGCGGATGAGTTGGGGCTGCTCGCAGTGTGTTCAGCAGATTAAAGCTGCACCACAGGCACAAAGGAGAAAGGAGAGGGGGCGGCAAAACTCTGCGCAGGATGTCGGGCTGTCCCCTTGGAGCGTGGCAGGGTTAGGGGGACAGCGGGGAGCCCGGACGGCTCCCGGCGGGTGTCCGGCGCTGGCATTCCCAGAGCGTCTGGGAAGGCAGGCGCGTTCCTCCAGCGGCGCGCCCCGGGGCCGCCAGCTGCCCGTGAAACCCGAACCGCGGGGGCTGGCCCTGCACGGCCGCCCCGGCCCCTCGGCCCGGCACATCGCACATTATCCATCACCCTCACACGCCGCCGCCCCGCCCGCGCCGCGGGCTGCCCCCGCCGCGGCTCCCGGGGCAGCGCGGCAGCCCCCGTGGGATGGTGCTGGTGCTGCTGGCGGCAGCCCCGCCCGCGCACAGGTCGCCTGAGCGGCTGAGGGAGGAGGGGGCAGGAGGAGAAACTTGCGAGCGCAGCCGGGCTGAGATCAGCGGTGCCGAGCGTGCCCCGAGCCGCCGCCGCGTGTATGGGGCAGCGGGGCGGCCCTGCGTGAGGGCGGGCAGCGCCGGGTGAGTACCGCCGGTACCGCGGAACGGAGCCGGGCACTGCGGCCGGCCGGGGAGCGCCGGCAGCCGCTGGGCGTGTGTGAGCCGGCTGTTCTCGTCTGCTCTCCGTGTGTGGGGGGGCATCTTCCAGTGTTCTGCTGTGCTGTTGTTTCTTAGCAGTGCTAAATGCCGCCTAACAGGATCTGGGTTTGTTGGTTTCAGGGGTACAGGCTGAGTGCGGGTCATCTGACTACTTGTTGACTTGTATATAAATCAAACTCCTTTGTGCTTTCTGCAGTTTTGGGTTTGTGATGGCTGTGTTAAAATCCTCCTCCTTCTACATAAGTATTTGTTGAAGGATTTGATAGATAAGGTCCTCATTGGGACAGATTTTGAAATGAGGACTTGCCTAACTCTTCTGTGACTACAGTCTTCCATGGATTTGAAGAGTCTCTGAGGGGATTTCTTTTTAACATAAGGGAAGTAGTTGTCTTGTCTTTTTCCTTCCCTGGGAAGGAAATTTAAGGTAATATTTGTCTCTATCTTCCTTTGCAGTAATATGCATGTATGTTGTCAGTTTGGGAGTTTTCTTTTTCCAGCAGGGTGGAGAGTATTAAATAATTCATGTTTGATGTTAGCAAAATTTCTGCAACAGAGGACTGGAAGTAAACAGTGGGTTTTTTTCAGATAAGTACCTTTGTCCTGTATAGGCAGAAATAAGACATTTACTCTGTAGTACAGTAACTTCCTAACACAGAATTTATCTAATATTAAGCTGAATTCTGTTTGTCCACTAGCATGGTTGCTGAGAGAGGGTGATGATAACTCTTAGATGAGCAGGTATTAAGATGCTGTTAAGTTCTTTTGTTGCACAGTAGTTCTGTACCTAGAAGGTGACAGTAACTTCTGTATGTTCAGGATTCCTCCTGAGGTAAGAATTATGGGAGTGGGACTGAGCAGTACAAGGAGCACAATATCTTGTCCTAGCTAATAATCATTTAAGTGGAATTTCATAGTCACAGAAGACAGGCAGAGATAGAGACAAGAAAGGATTGAGAGTCAAGTGCCTGTTTCCAGTCCCATGAAATTTTCATGTTGTGGCAGGTTTTGTTATTGCAAAAGGCATCTTCTAGTGTGTGATAAGAGTGACTTAATGTTGAAAATAAATGTGCTTAAAGCTTGTTTCCTTGTGCATGGTATCTAAAGTTGGTATCTATTAGACTGCCTCTTTCATTGTTGTCCTGTCTCTCAGCTGTATTTTTCTTCTCCCGTTCTTTACTTGACTTTCAGTCTTTGATGAAACTGACTAGGTTTAGTTTGGAATAAATGGGGTGCCCATGCCAAAAATACCAAATCAAACAGAAAAAAACTGCAGCAAGCAACATGGTAATTAAGTAAAAAATTTAAGGCCATGTAGAAAATTCAACATGATTCTGTGTGGAGGTCATGACTTCTTTCACGTTGTAGGGGCAATGTGCTGCTGAGGTCAGGCGAGAGGGAGGCTGTGGGTTGTTCCTTTGGCGTGTGCCTCTCCTGGGTTTGCAGACTGGTTCATAAAGATCACTTATATTAGTGGTTCTGTAACTAGGTTCATTTTTCTGAAGATGGAGTTTAGAAAGAGAGAAATCAGGATCCCTTTAAGAGATGGACCAGGTAATAGTTTGAAGTTCTGATAAGGTCATACCTTCAGAAGCCACCAGAATCAAAACCTTCTGTGACCTCCATGTAGCACAAGTCATGTCTTGCTGCTTGATTCAAAATTTTGGTAATTTAAGGGCGCCAGGTAGAAGAAAAAAAAAAAAGAGTTGAAATTCATGGTGGGTAGTTTGAAGTGGTTTGCATCTTCTGATTTTAACTGTCTTCTGTGTAGACTTTTTTGTGTTTATTGTGATCTGATGGCCTTTGGAAGTATGTTTCATTCCTGGAGCTATTAACTGCCTTTTTCTATATTGGACAGCGGGAATGTTTAATACAATTTTTATTTTAAAATAATCTGGAACAGAGTGTGATACTTCATCATAATTGGGGTGGCCTTTGTGTTGTACACTGTTTTGAGGGTGAATGTATGTTAGCTTTCAGGGAGGAAAACAGGTTGTCTTTGTGTTGTAAACCAAGAGAAACATGGCAGGAGTGTATCTGGTGCAGTTCCAAGTCTGGAACTTGGCATTCTTTTATGTCCAAGACTCCAGATAAGGTGAGTGCCTGATAGTGTTGGATGATAAAGAAACACACAGATTTTAATGACATTGGCTACTCCGATCCCAGTCTTGGGAGAAACTTAAAAAGTCACAAGAGGCCAAATTTCCGGTTTAGATTCTCTTCCTTCATTTAAGACTGTAGAACAAGTGTGAGTGGTAGGATTTAGTGTGTTACTTTCTTTTACTATGCTAAAGGAAGGATTTCAAGTTAGCATTGTTTTTTAGAGTTGTTGCCTGCATTTATTTAGAAAAAATCTTGATTAGGTTGCAGGTTTTTTAATTGAAAGCACTCAAAAATACATGAAAATACCAGGCATGTTAAAGATGGATGTGCTTCAGCAGCATAGCAGCTTCTTGTATGTTTCCTGACTCTTTCCTTCTATTTCACCATTTTGCTAGTTACACTTGGGTAATGAAAGTGGGTATGGTAAGCACTGGAGTGAAGCTGTAAATTGATTTTGTATTTAATTGATTATGGATCCAGAATAAACTGTAATAGGCCTTGATTAGCTTCCATTATAAGCTAGATAATTTAGTTGTGAATAATACCCTGTTTTGCCAACAAGTCTATCTTTTGATAGACTCTCCAATATATTAATTTGGTGTAATTATCATCAGTCATCTTTACCGTGTGTTTTTGATCACCAGCTTTGTTATCTCTGGTTCTTACTAGCTCTTTGTACATTTAATAGCCTTCTCTGTCCAAATTTCTGCTTTCTCTAGAGCTACTATTTTATTCTTTATCTTCTCTTTTTAAAAGTGGAAAATACACTTTTAGTGGAAAAAAAGTGGAAAAGTTTCTTAATTTCTTCATTTTCTTCTCCCTTTCTCTATTCCAACACTTTTGAAATGGTTTCCAGAGAAGATGCTCTTGGGTGCTGTCAGTTCTTCCCAACTTGAGCACCTGCTGAACAAGGAGACACAGACTGGTGCACAGACAGACAGACAGACGGCTGGCTGTCAGTGGCCTTTCCTCTTTGTAACTTGTCACTTTGGTATTTGTCACCTGCACAACTTTGCAGTCATGATATTTTTTTTTTTCTTCTTCATTTTTCTTCCGAGTCGTTGGTTACACTGCAAAATAAGATAATTGCTTAGAGACTCGAAGCCACCTGCAGCGTGGTGCTTTTTTTGTTTACGGTCATGGTCTTTGACTTATCTGTTAAATGTTTGAATTAATTTTGTCTGCTTGGCTCAGCTCTAGTTTCATTGGGCTTTTCTAATGAAAATGTCATGCACCATCAAGCCAAGGGTCTTGCAGGAACACACAAACTCATTGCTTTTAACTTTAACAAACTTCTATTGTTTACTATTGTACTTGGTAGTTTGGGGGGGCTCTCATGCTCCATTGCTCAGTGAGACAAACCTCAGCCCATGTTGAATTCCTTGGCCAAGTGTACAGCTTCTTGTCATGAAGTACCTTTCATTTTCCTATACTGAATTTTGTGTGATTTTGTGTAGTGGCAATTATGGTTAGTAGGTTTTTAGCAAAGACATTTTTCATGTGTGTTACTTCGAAGAAATAGTTGGTGTGTTCCTATGGTTCTTTTCCCACATTTACCTTTGCTTTTAGAACAGCAATTTGTTAACAAAGAAAAGGGAACTTAACTTTCAAGTGAACTGGTATTATTGTCAAATTGAACAATTGTGAAGCATTAGTAAAACCCAGCAATTAGCCTCCTTGCAAAACAGGGAAATAGCTCAAAGTAAGGAAATAGCCAACACATTTTGGCTCAGACCACACTAATCAAAAGTAAAGGCATGTTTGGTTCTCCCAGTTAGTGATACCTGGAGGGATCTTACTGCCCTCCAGGTGCAGGAAGGGTGCTCCTGCAGCTGGCAGAGAAAGTGGCCTTCCAGTTAATCCTTGATTGGTTGACTCAACTTCAGCTCTGGCAACAGCATCCTGGATTTTCCATAAGCTGCCTTTCAATAGCTGTATCTTTGACCTCCCCCAGCTAACACATGCTGTGCTGTGAGAAGAAAAATGGGGAGGAGGATGGAGGTGACATCAGGGGAGGAAGGGTCTAGTAATTGACAGCTGGAGCTGGAAAAGGTCTTGAAAAGAATGAAAAGATTGGTCAGGAGCACTGCAGCTTCTGTGTGAAAACTGCAGCAGGAAGAAACTCTCAGCCTTTCTCTGACTGAGAGAACTTCACTAACAACTGGCAAGAAAAGGGTAAACAGACACTGCTTCTTCCTTCCTTATTTTTCACTAGAGAAGTCCCAGGGTGTGTCCAGGAGTGATGGTGGCAGGCTCAAAACAAATGAAAGGAGGGAATACTGTGCGCAAGATGTAAGTAAGGTGTAATTAATAAGTATTTGCAGTGTAGGGATGAGTAAAAGGAAAACCCAATTTTAAGGGGTAGCTAGCCCAAAGTATTGCTGTTTGCATGTCTTAGCTCTCCTGTTTCCCTGAGGTTTTACTTCACTCACAGCTGGAGATGGGATGCTGGGCTGGATGGGCTCTTTCTGTCCCATTGTAGCCATCCATTTGTTCAGTTCTGACTCTGTTGTTTTAGTGTTACTTATATGAGGTAAAAAAAAAGATCTGATATTCTGTTTGTGGCTTGTTGCAAAGGAGCTGAATGACCTCGGCAGATCATGAAGGGCTGTCTTCTTCAGCTAGGAATGTGTGGATACAAGGAAGGGTAAGAGCTGCTGGTGCAAAGCAAGTTGTGATCTTTAAAAATGAAAAGCAACAAGATTCATCACCATTTTGTTTCCAGGCAGTGCTGGAGGAATGTGTAGGCATGGTCTTACAGGATGAGTATTTAGAGAAGGAATAACAATGGATCATATCAATTCAAGTGGAGCAGAGACCCCCTGAAGCTTGCTGGATCCTGGCCAAATAAGGCTTTTTCTGTGTACCCAGCTTGACAACTGACTGCGTAGAGGTGGAAGATGAAGGAGCTCAAGTGCTGCCATGCTGCAGCAATCCCAGTGTGCTAAATGACTGTTTAGCAAATGGGAGAGTGCTACAGTCAAGGGTGACTTAAAGTATGCTTAAGGCCCCTCTTGAGTTTCTTGAGCAAGAAAAATGATGCAGAAGCTGCAGGCAATTAACTTTGCTTCTCATTCTTCAAATCCTGCTCTGTGGATCAGCTGGATGAGGTGACTTCTCTCCAGGGCCATATTGGTTGATTATTCTTTCAATATTTTGGAGGGGGGAAAAAGTTTCAGTAATTCCCAAACAAACTGTGCATTGTACACTAGCTTCAATATCGTGTTGCTCTGTCTGTTTAGAACTAGTGACTTTAATTTAGTTGATTGTTACTGTAATGGAGTTTTAATCATATTTGCCTTACCTACTTGGGCATGGACTGAGAAACAAGAATTGTGCAGTTATCAATAAATAGCACAGAACATGATAAAACTCATTTTTAATTCTTCCTGTTGGAGCATAACAGATTGCTGCAGTTCAAAGACAAGTATGTGAACACAGACATGTATCTAGGAGATGAAGACAGACTTCTGAAATCTTGTTTATTTAGTGACATCATTGCCTTATTTCAGAGTGTTGTCTTGGAAAGTGTTCTGAGTAATTTGGGGTCATAGTGTTCTTGTTAAAGGTGAGATAATGATGAAGGGAAAAGCTGTGCTGTACCTTTGCTTATAATTATAAACTAGCTGTCATGGAATTTTGATTGTCCAGAAGTTGGAAGCAAGCAGCCTGCTTGCTGTATAAGCTTTTTTGTTGTGGAGCCTCTAGACAATTCTTTCAAGAGTTTGGGTTTCTGGTTGTTTTTCTCTGTGTGTTTGTATATCTGTGGTGGGCTGGTGTTGAGCTCTTGCCTCTTATCCGTGATTGAGATCAAAATTGTGTGTCACATGCATGGATAGTCACTGTGATTATCCACTGCTAAGTGTTGCAACACACAAACCCAGAAATCCTGGATGCTAGAAAGAAATAATTCCTCTGGCAGTTGCAATATTTGTGCAGCTGTTCCCACAGATGTTTCTTCTTTCTTGTTTTTTTTTTTTTTTAATTTCTCCTAAGAAGTAAGCAAACCGAGGCAGAAATGTTAAAGGGCCTGCCTGGAGAAAGAGAGAGAAAATGCAATACCTTTTCGTTTGGACATAGTAATTTACGTTCTTTCAAAATGACTGTGAATTCTTACTTTGTTTGCCAAGTCCAAAGCCTGCTTAGGCTCTGCAGAGCTGGATGGAAGTGTCCTAAAATTGGAGCTCTGCAAATAGACTTTGAGAGAAAGAATCTGCTTGGGGTAATTTGGGATCTTAATAGCATTGCTGGAACCCAAATGGACCCAACTTCAATGTCTAATTTGCTCATTTTAGTGAATAGGAAACATACTGGTCAGAAAACATGTTCTGACAGCGCTCTGCCCTGTGGCTAGAAGTGAAATTTTGGAATGAAAACATCATAGCAATCACCCCCCAGTCAGTAACTGATTGCAAGATTGAGAACTAACTCTGTTCATATGTAAGATGCATTTGTTCAGCTGTTTTGAAAAAAGCAAATACAGTTCTGATGTATGACAGTGGGAAGTCTTGAAGGTGCTATTTTAAGTACAGCTCAAGTAACAATTCTTTAGAAGTCAATAAATTAATTGAAATGTAGGACATTATTAACATTTGGTGCAGGATGGGATTTCACCAACATGAAGGGGTTTCACCTTCTCCTCCTAGGAGAATACAGGGCTCAAATTGGAATCAGTTAACCACACCCCCCAGAAATGTTTAATAAATGATATTTAGGAAAATGTGTATTTTTATAAATAGAAATCTGTTTCTATTGTCTTGATGCCAGCACCTTTCTTAGGTTGGGCTTTTCTCTTGGGGTTCACAACTGAGTAAGCAGGAAGAAGCTCTGAGAAGGCACACATTGTAAGTAGTGTTTTTGAGTAATGAAAACCTATGAAAAACAATATCTGTCTGTATGTATATGAGACCTGGTGCTTTTGGGCTGTTTAGTTTTCCACATAACCTGGTATGTGTGTGATGGCTAGACTTCACCAGCCACACTCGAGTCCTCTTTCTTCAGAGAAACTCAGACCTGGCTTTATGTATTCTGTGAAAATGAGAAAGCAGCCTTAGACTCCACACATAAATATGTCAGGTGTGTAAACATCAGGGACAGAACAGAACTATTTCGGGGTCATAAGGAGTAAATTGGTGTAGCCTGTCCGTGAGTGTGCTGCAATGAAAGAAAAAACTTCTAACAGGGTAAGGAGTTCTGGGAAGCCTTGTGACTGCTGTGTTGGGGGCGAGGGGAAATATTAAAATAGCTGTTTTGATGATGTTTTTTCTGTCAGAGAGTAACTATGTTGCTGGCTTCCATGGGGTTTTAGAAGTTGGCCTTAGTGAGTAGGGAGATCCTTTCCTGTCCTGCCTGTTTGTCATATGTGGACAGCTGGGAAAAATAAGTCTAGTTCTGAACCATGGGAATATTTTACAAGTGTTGTAGAATGTGCCGGGATAAAAATAGAATTGACATGAACGTAGGACCTTTATTATTTTCACTGTGATGATTCTGTCCTGCAATGAGTCAACTATTAATTAATTTAATAGACTCATAGAGCTATTTAGGTTGGAACAGACCTCCAAAATAATTGAGTCCAATTTTTGAACACCATCCACTGTGCTGACTAAACCACAGCACTAAGTGCCGCATCCAGTCACTACTTGAACGCTTTCAGGGACAGTGACTTCACTTTTTTCTTTCTTAACAGCATCATTGCTTTTGAAGAATTTCCTAGGTTTTAGCACTGATGTTACAATTATGGCCTCTTGCCATGGTGATTCAGCTCCCAGATTAGTCAGCTGGTACTACTGGTAGGATTTACCACACTGGGAAACAGGGTTGTTGGCTCTGCCCTCTGCAGTGGTCAGTGGCTCTTTGTATGTGAGTAGTTGGTCCCTTGAAATGCTGCCTTCTGCCAGGCGTGAGGGGACAGGGACACTTGTGGGCAGTGAGCAGGGGCAGCTGTGGTGATGATGATGATGATGATGCTGCGAGCTGGGGAGTTTGCGGGTTTCTCATGCACAGTCTTTAAGTCTGTTGCGTTCGGCTGTTCTCCTGTTCAGTGTGTGCTGAATTCCCAGGTGCTGAATTCCTGCCTCTTGCTGTCACAGAGCTCCCAGTGCACTCAGCTGACACCAGGAAAGGACTGAAGCAGCCAGTTGGGCGTGCAGCACGTGGCATGTTCAGTGACAGGACTGTTTATCACGTAAGGAGATTAAGCCTCTGTGCAGCACTGCTGTACAATGCATGTGGCTCTGACTCCTTTCCTTGGCAACTGGGGAAGTGCAGAAGGCAAGTTGGGCATAGGCGTGATCCTCTGCCAGCAGTGGAAATAAAATCCTAAATTCTCTCTGACTCCCTTCAGATGTTAGTATCATGTTCGATGGTGTCACTTCTGGGACACTGCTTTGGAGATGTTCATCTCCCAGCACCCACAGGAAGGCTCTGAAACGTGAGTTTTACCATTTCTTACTTTCGTAGGAACTGCTAGAAAAAATGGCAGATTAGCCAAAACAATGTAACAGGTATTGTTCGTCCACATATGACTATGTAGTATTTTGTACATTATTTAGTTGTCCAGTTAGTAATGAAAAAATATTGTGCATTACCTGTGGAAACATCCAGGAAAAGAAATAATTTCTAGTCTGGCACGGGCAGGTCTGTGCTGCTGGGCTGTGCACCAAGCCTACAGCCTTTTTGGAGGGGGAAGGAAGGATTCATAGCTCACAAGAGATATTTTGTAGGAGGTTATGCTGCTCAAAATGCATGCCTGGGTCAAGCCTCTGGTCTCCCACGAGCTTAGACTTCTGAGGAGAAGTTAGCTCTGGTAACTGAGCTGCCATTGTGCCACTATGATGGTCCATGAAGGAGCTGAATACCCTCCTGTGCCTTGAAGCTGAGTGTCTTAGGCTGGAGGGATTGTACAGAAATCAGCCAAAACTCAGTGACCGAGACCTGTGATACCACTCAGTTATGAACATAAGTTAATTCATGCTTAATTTTTTAATACCATAAAATACCTAACAGCTTTCCATACAACATGGCTCTTGGGGGGGGATAAATATGGTAGCTGTGATATTTGGTGAGTGGTTTGATTTTGAGCTGCCAGAACATTGCTATTCTTTTTGTACTTTCTCCTCAGAGAAAAAGTTTGGAATTTTTATTCTGAGTCGTGGAGGTGCCCCATGTTGGACTGTGTGTGTCGCAAGTTTCCCCTGTGTCATGTACCTGAAAAAGAGAGTCAGTAATGTGTGTGCAGTGTCATGTTCTGTGCTGACTCATATGGCTCGTTCTTCTCTAGCTGGGGATCAGAGGTCCATGGTGAGAGATGGTTTGCAGGTATTTTATGCAAAGCAATCTTGTACTCAGAAAATTCACATGATGCTTGTTGTGAAATCTGCATCTTTCTCTCATGGAACACTTTTTACTGTGCTACTGAGCTCCGTTAGGTATTAGGGAATTTCCTAGAAACTTGAAAATCAAATAGCACATTTGCACGGGGAGGTTGCTGACAGTTTCAGACAGTATATCTTGAGTATTGTCCCTGGCATGACAGTGCAGCAGTCTTGGATGCCTACTTGGAAAATATTTAGCGTGGAGCTGGTAGGAAAGTCCTCTGTAAATTAATGTGCAGTTAGAATCTGTGCTACAAAAATAGGATTAGAACTTGAGCTCAGAAGCAAGCTGTATGTGCTGTTGGAGGTCCAGAAGAAGTAGATTTTAGCTTTTTTGGCATCTGATATACAGATTGCAGGCAATGGAGGGTTGAAGTCTTATCACAAAACCAGAAAGATGATTTATTGGAAATGTCAAGAAATCAATCACGGAGCCTAATAGGCCAGTTAAACAAGCTTTTCAGTTTGGGTATGTTTAAAAGCAGGGAGGCTTGAATGGTTCTTGTTGATAAACTTGGATGCCTAGACAGATTGCTTGGAAACAGATAAGAGCAAATAGTTTGTTCTGAAACTCATTGAAAGTGGAACAAGAAGAAAATGGTTTTTTGGCTAGTCTGTCATTTGCAGATTTTTTTTTAGGCTAATAAGGTAGGAAAAAGTAAAGTAGTGTGGAAATTGGGACACAATCCTGTAATTTTCCCTCTTTAACAAGCCATTAAAATTTAACAGAGCTCTTTGGAGAATGTTTTTAAGCTCTAACTTACATATTTTTGGTGATGGTAGTGCTAAAACACCTCTACAGATGGTGTTCCATCTCTACAGAACAAATGGCTGTTTAGCTGAAAGCTTTTGTGAAAATATGTTAGTATTGACCAAATTGTCATGACCAGGTTACAGAATTCTAAGATAAAGATACTCATTTGCCATCCTGGGACAAAACAGCTCAGGGTAAAATTGCTGATGGCTTGGAATGGTCTGAGTGTCATTTTTTTGCTGGCACTGTTTAATGTACTGTATGACGTAGCATATATATGTTAATAAAACTGTCAGTTTAATGGGTTTCAATTACCTTTGGAATAATAAAAAAAGCTTTACTATTAAGTAGCATCTCTCATTAAGACCTTTGAGTTAATTTGTAACATTTGAATGGTTGTTCATTTTTTCATAATAAACATGAATTTTCTGAAGCAGCAAATAAAGGGATGGAAAAATTTCTCATAGTAGGAGTTCTAGAGAGGGGGGAATAATACCAAAGTACTCTCCTTTGAGGTGGGGAATGGGCAAGGAGGTTTTAAACATTTACACAGGACAGGATTTGAATAACCTTGATAAACTGTTCTTGTTCAGATAAGAAGTCCATGGACAAGGTGGCAGGGGTTTTTGTTGCGTGTTTTGTGTATTTGTAGATGCATCAGAGCTACTTTGGTGTAGAGATCCTCAAAGACAGTTCTAGGTCTGTCGTTGCCAGTCCCTGCTAGCTGCATCTAGGCTTAAATTTGGCCTTGTGAGTAAATTACAACTTTTTTGTTTGACTTGGCACCATTTCTTCAGCTAACAAATGACTTTCAGATGTTTGTGATTGGTTCTTGTTGCCATATCATTATATTTTTAGCGTTAAGTATTTTCTTATGCGCAGTCCAAAAGTGCTTAATTTTCTAGTTGTAATGTTTTTCTACCAATTTATCTTTTGTCACCCATTGATCTGCCATAAGCACTGCTAGTTTACTCTGAGAAAATCTTGTAAAATTACCTTGATTTGCAGAGAGATAAATGAACGTGGCCATCTGCAAAGTGATGTGTAAGAACAGGATTTTACAAAACCCTGCTGAAAATGTATTGTGGAATCTTGAAAACATATTACAGGAAAAATAAGACACTTCGAGTTGCCTCCTCAAAAAGTGTAATTGTTGAACTGTTTTAAAAGTTGTTATTCTGGTTTGTCCATACAGATGAAAAATTTAAATGGAATTATGAACTGTGTCATTTGCAGAGCTGAAGGTGGGCAGGAATCTCCTTGGTAGTAAAACATCAATAATTCTATGTCTTTCCCAGTTTTTGTGGCACTTGATTTCACCTTACTCAAGCTGGCACTTAGTGCATTTGCTGCTTCTTAATTGTCATGCTCAATGTCATTTAGTAGTGTGAATGTGTGACTCCACACTGCTGTTAGACTTTTTAAGGCATTTGTGAAAGGGAAATACTGAATGTGGGCAGTTTGCAAGTGTTCCCTTGAAAGAAAATAAATTCTCTACAGTCAGCAGACACTGTAATGTAGTGTTATTGATCACAAACACCAAGCACAACCAAGTAAAATACTGTGTTTTGTCTTGTTGCAGAACTTGGGAAAACATGGCATGGTTCAGGGTGGTATTTTACAGAAATGCTTCATTGATTTGAGCATGTGGGATGGAGGAATGGAAAGTTAAATAAAGTGATTACAAATGATCTTAAGTGCTTTAGTGCCTTGAGAATTTTCTTGAATGTTATGGTGAGCTTGAAACTGCTGCTTTTTTTTGAGCAATGATGAAAATGGGTCCCTCATTGTTTCAATTAACCATCCACAGTTATCAGTTAGGATATGGTGCAAAGTTTTAAAAGCCATGTAAATAGACTTAAGCATTAAAGAAATTATAAAGTACATTATGAATGGTTCACTCACTTCTCAATTATTAATAAGATCTTCAGGATAGTTTAGACTTTTTTGCAGAGTTGTGCCAATTTTGTGGTGTGTTTTTTGCAGCTAAAATGGACGAACTGTGTATCAGGAAAGTTTTAGTTGCTGTCAAAGTACAAAAGACTCTTATAAGCTGGTGTGATGGCTAAATATAATATACTATAATAAGGGCAGATTTTTATCATTCTTGACTGGCCTGTTTGTGGGTGTGAAGGGCTGCCAGATAATAAAAGTCTTCTGCAGATGGCAGAGGACAAGCTTCCAAGGGCCTTTTTGTTTGTTAGCACCTGAGAGCTGGCTGGAATTGCAGACTCCATGTATGATGGACCAGAAGAAATATTTCATCACTGTGTGTGTTCAGTCAGGTGATGCACCGAGCCCAGGTTTAACACAAGGAGGGCTCTGAGAATTTCATTAGCAGGTTTAGGATATGTTTTCATGTATGGTCAAATTGTGGGCCTTTTCCACTGAGCACCTCCTGTCCTCTCTCTGTAGCAGGATGTTTTGCAGTTTTGCCACATTTGTTTTCAGACAGATTCTTAAAAATTGCCAGAGACCTTAGAATACCCCGTGGCTGCTGTGCAGAAAACTGGGAACAGTTGGGTGTGGGTTTCTGTGTCTCCAGCACTTTTTTGGACTTACTGTTGTTCAGCATATTGACCTGCAGTAGAGGTCGGTGGCAGCAGCTCTATGATCCATGCTATTTTACCAATATATTGGCACATCTTTCTTTTAAAAAAAGCTGTCATCATTGGACTAAGTATTGATGTTGTTTATCCAAAGTGTTGCTGACACTGTCTTGGTGTTCTGTTTGCGTGAGGCATCTGGTTCATGACCAGGAGATCCATTTGCTCTGGGATTTTGGTAGCTCAGATTATTTTTCCCTAAAGAAAGCTTCCATTTATATTGTGTTCAATATCTGAGACCAAATAAAGAGGCAGAAAAAGTATTGCTGAGAAAAAAAGGCACCGCATACCAATAAAAGAAGAATCATGTGAGCATAGTGAAATAATGTGAGTATTGAGTCAGTAGTAAGTTGAAAAATGTGCAACACAGTTTTATGGTAATTCCACTTGTTTGTGACAATCTGCAGACTGAAAGAGGAAAACTTCCTGCAAATGAAGTCATGCAATTCATGGAATACAAATTATTTAAATTGTTCACAGGTAAAAATACTTATCATTACTGCTGTTTTGTCTATTACAATCCACAGGTTTGTTCATATGCTTGATCTTTCAGTTTGACCTGTGCAGGGTAGGTGATGGCATAATACAAAACAGTATAAAAATGGGATGATTTCTTTTCAGAGAGTGGAATTCATTAGTGAGGTGGTTTGTAGAATTACAACTGTCAGCTTTGGGTTTATGGAATTGTTGTCTGGATGACAATGTTTTGAGTGCTATTCAGGGCACCTTTTTATAGTACAAATTTGGATGCAGATGTAGAGCATGGGTGAGCTCAGTTTGTGTTGAATGGTGTACATGAATTTCTGACTCTGAAAAAATTATTTGATTTCAGAGCAGTAGTCCTCCCTTGAACTCTTGGGGGCTTTTGCTGTGCAGCAGAAAGGTGGTGCTTGTTTTTGTTCTCTGAACAAGGGGCTGTCTGCTCACTCAGGCTTGTTGTGGGGAGGAAACTGGTTTCTGTTGCTGCCAGTGATACTTCTGGTGTATTTCTTGAGCCACTGATTTGTGTGCCTTGGCGAGCTGACGTGTGTCACCCCCCCCTCCCAAAGTTGTTTTTGCTCCTTGCTGCTTGCACCCTTCCAACATGTGTGGAATGTTTTGTGTTCTTGGCTGTCAGGGTGTCAGTCCAACCAAATGGTCATCTCCTTTCCCCTGAATGCCTGCCAAGGTGATTTTATTGTTTCCAGTGGAGAAAAATGGAACTTGGTAAACAAGATGTTGATGTATTGATATGGCATATTATTTTCCATATTTAATTGGGAAGCAAATTTGCAAATAGCTTGTTATATATTACTACTGTTAGGGAACTTAGTGCAGAAAAAAGATCTATATTTATGCTGTATTCCTTCCAGGGTATTTTTATTAGAGAAGGTAAATAGTATTTTTCAAATGTGAATCTTCCAAGAAATAGGTCAGAGTTGCAGTGTCTTCTCTGTTTATTCTGTCCTTCAAATGTGATTTTTGCAGTTCTCATGAGGATCAGATTGTGTTATAAATCTTAAAGGCAAGCTGTCTATCCAAGAGCAATCACCTCACTGCCTTGGGATAGGAAAGTAAAATTCATGTTAGTTTTGACAAAATCCGAGTTCTGCAAATTGTTCCATCACTTCCAAATTACCACTATCTGAGCCTTTTTTTTTTTTTTCTTTAAGGATGCTATTGCAGCTTGTTTATGGTTTTGCTTTGCAGATTTGAACTTGAATGGGCTGCTTGAATGGTGGGTTCTTCTGGAAATCTGGACCATGAGGTGAATTATGCCAGGATGCCCCCAGGCCCCAGACTTGAGATATCTTTTGGGAAATCCCAGTTTCCTTGGCAGCCTCTCCGGAAATGTCATGGTGCTGTGAGAGCTACTTATGTCCTTCCTTCCTTACCGGAAAAATAAAGTAAACCTCTCCAGTGAACCATAACAAAGATGATAAAACCAGCTTTGTTCTGGATGGCTGTGTTGAAATCTTACAACTGTTTCTGAATTTTTTTTAATTTGTTGTGTGCTGTGCTGCTTATCATGGGATTTTTTTCCAGGAGAAAATGTCTCCCCTCCCCTCTTTCCCTGGTAGTTGCATTTTATTTGGTGTGTATTTCTAAACTAACCCAAATAACTTGGGATTAGATTTTAGGACATCTAATGTGGATTTGCCAGAGAGAAGAACTGGAAGTCATGTTAAAAATATTTAGCTTTCATGATATCCAGATGTGTCTAGACCTTCCTTTGTCAATCAACTGTGTGGTGACAACATCTGTTTTCTTCTTTTCCTTTCACTTTGTGTTCTTCAGAGTTGAGTAATTCAAAGGACAAATTGTGGCTTAGTCCTCCATATAGACTGGTGGCACAGGGACATGGTCAGGTTCCCCTCAGCATCTGCTCTGAGTTGAAGTTGAGTTCTGCCTGCGCAGGGGAGCTGCTGTTAAGTGTGTCACTTCTTCGTGCTCTTAGGTTCCTGTTGGTGCAACCCCTGCTTGATTTTGAGAGCATGTTGTAAACTAATGTAATGAATAACGTAGTGTGGGTTCACTTTGAGGATAATGGAATCTGTCTGAAATGATGATGTCAAATGAAAAATAGGAGTCAGATTCAAGTTTGAGATGAGAAAAGCCTGAGAAAGGTGAGGGGGGTTCTTGACAATTTTCTAAGGCTCAGTAAGAATGCAATAATTGTTGCACTTTTAAGAGTCTTAAAATGATGCTTCTCATCTTCTCAGGAGCTCTTACGTGTACTTGAGCTTGTACCTGGTTTAGGCAGTAATTCACATACAGAAATTCACTACTGGGTGATTGCCACGCCAGATATATCTACTCCTTTTTTATATATTGTTCTTCAGTTTCTCTTGTGCCATTTTCTTCCATAAATTGAGTACCCATGACTGTGGTAGATATTATCACTCTTATTACAGGACTAGCCGATGAAAATGGCAGCAGGGACAGCAGGCAGGTTTGTTTGGTTTTTTTTTTTTTGTCACCAGAACTTTGCATTCTTAGCTCATTACCCTTTGTGGAGAAATGAACCACACAGAGTGGACAGGAGGATTTTCTTACACTGTTCTTTCTGGTGTACAGGTCTGTTGGGAGGTGGGGACAGAAGGTGGAGTGGTTTCAGCTTCCCTGGCACTGCTTGAGAGGGGCAGGTGGCGTTTCAGCCTTACCTCCCTTAAATTCCTGTGCTGTGGAAGCAGGTGTGGAGCTGTGAAGGGCTGAGCACAGCTGTGTGCCACTGTTACGCTTGGATCCCCTGCGTGGGTGTTGGTGCAGGAAAAGCTGTGTGACTGAGCTGCACGAAAGTGCAGGAACCAAATAATTGCCTAGTAAATTCCTGGGAATGTATTTCCCTTGTACAAAAATATTTACAAAGGGAATGTTCATTTGCCAGTTTTGAGCGGGAGAAAATAAATTGAGGTGAAATTACAAAAGAACAGTTTGAAGAGGGGGCAGGGCAAAAGGAGGTGCTTGGAAATCAATCACACACACTCCTCTTCCACCTGCAGTTCCTTGCATCTAGAAAATGAACTTAGGCCACATTTCCATTCATACTAGTTTTTCAGAATGGTTTTAGAATTACTCAAAAAACCCCTCCCAAAATGAACCTACCAAAACAGTCTATAAAACTATTAGGAATAGTTTAAAAAGGGTAGATATTCAAACTTTATAGTTGTTCAACAAGCTTTAAATAATAGTGTGAATTATTGCAAGTGTAATTTTTCAGTTATTTGCTTAGCGAGTAAAAGACATCATTTAAAAAAAATTAAAATTGCTTCCTGGATCTTTTCCCACTCTGCCAGAAGAAAACATTGATTAATTTCAAGTCTAGGGATAACTGTGGTGCAGTCTCTACAGAGATCTGATAATAGTGATGGAAATTAAGTAGAAGTACTTAATGGTGATTTAGCTCTCTATGTCTTGCACTTAGCTTTAAAACTAACTGTATTTTTCAGTGAGTTTTGGTGAAGGTTCCAGACGAATTTAGTCATATCTGTCTTGTCACTGGAGTTGAGAAGGAGGAAGAGTTAGCAATGCACAGATAAGTTTTCAAAGATTTTGGAATTAAACTTATGCAACTTGTTCATTAGCTGTGTAGAATGTGTCTCAGTGTGAACAGGATTATCTGTATGGCTAAATCAGTAATACTAAAGTGTTTTGGTCATGTGAATTGTCCCAGTGAAGTGTATATATGTCTGATAAGAAATATTTGACACTCTAAAAGCATCAGAGTGAGTGTGTTCTTGAAAATGCAATTTTAATGGTTGAACTTTCAAGCTATTCACAATATTTTTGTGCCACTGAAGGCAGAAATAATTGCTCCTATGGAGAAGTTGCAAACATATTCTGTGTAAGGACTAAAGCATCAACTCAGAGCATGAATAGACAAAATTCTTAGGAATCAGCAAGTACTACAGCAAGGTGTCTCATGAAAAATTTACTTCTGCTTCCAAGTGTCAAACCTACTTCCTGCAGAGCTTACAGATAAAACTAGTTCCTGTCAGGCTGTGTACCAAAGGATGAAGCACCAGAAGAATTTGTTCACCATTAAATAACTTCTAATGTGTAGAAATACCTTCAGAATATAGGGCGGGGGGGAAATCATGGGAAGCTGGGACTTAATTCTGCTTTTAATGTTTTGGATTCAGTCATGGTGGTCACTGTACTGTTAATATTTGAGGACAGACTAAACACTGAGAAAGCTAAACATACATCCTGCCTGCAACACCAATTAAAACAAGAAAGCCACTTACACTGGGTGGAGGGAATTCTTTTCACAGCAATAAGGAGAAGTTACATTAGCAGTGTATGTACAGAAATGTTTTTTGCTATGCTGTAACTACTCAAAAACCAGAGCGAAGTGTATGTACTGGTGGCTGAGAGCGAGGACTGCAAATGCTTGTGCTTTTGATTTCTCTCTTGGTTAAACATCTTGTAGGCTTGTCTGTCTTGGGGGTGTTGGGAAAGTGATGGATTTAGTCCTTTGGTCTTGGGTTTCCTGGGGCTTCCAGTACTGAGAGGTGTACATTCTTTCCCCTTTTGTCTAATTTCCTCCCTTTGAAGTGGAGATCAGGCTTCCATTGAAAGCAGAGGTTGTCCAGATACATGGCATATGAACATCTGACTTTATTTGAGAGTACATGAAAGGATTTTATTAGTTTCTTTTAACATTTCTGTCTCGTAATATCATCTTAAATCACACTCTGAAATGAAATCATAATAGTTGCCGCCTAGATTCCTTGTGTGTTGTAGAAAGCTTAATGCCTTATGTACAGGATCTCTCAAGGCCTAGCTGAGATTTCAGCTACACTGCCTTCCATATGTTTGGAAAAAACCCTTCATCATCTGCATCCAATTTAGCAGAGCTGGAATGCTGGAAACATGTTTTGTTCCTGCTGAAATATAACTGCAAGCTCTCTGCGAGTGAAAGCATCGCAGTGGACTTGTTCCTCTGTGTGTGCAAAGCAGAGGTGTCAGAGTTTAGCTGCCTTTATTTATTTGTGGGTTTGGGTCCATATCCCTTTGGTGTGGGCTGAGCTGGAGGGCAGCGGTGAGCCCACGACGAAGCCATTGGGTCAGCTGTGGTTCCACTTAGCTCTTGGTGTGGGGCAGAGGAGCCCTGCTGCTGCTTCCCTGCTCCTGCTGCAGGTATTTGTGTGGGGATCTCACGTGTTCTGAATGAGCTGCTGCTCCTGGAGCTTCCTCCCAGATCCCGGCCAAGGACACTCGGTGATGGTTGATACCTCAGTAGCTGATACTTAGACTCTTCAGCAGGCCTTGGTGCACAAGGTAGGTAGGTGATGCTGCTCTCTAACAGCGCCTAGTCACAAATAGCAACTGGATTAGCAATTTTCTTGTTTGTTTTGCTGAAACACGTGGCAAATTTCATCATCCTAAGAGGCAAAGTGTGTTGGTGCTGTTTTGTATGTCTTTTGTCCAGATTCCTTTACCAGCCTATTGCTGTGAAGCTGAACGCCTTCCACAAACAATGTCTGACATCTGTTATCTGTGCTGGATTGTTTTTCTCTGTGTCAACTTGAAAACTGTATGTATAAAGTGATTTTTTTATTTATTTGAATCTTCCAGGGCATTTGACTGTTTTGTTAGGAATTGCAAGGTCAAATAAATGTTTTTGATGAGTCTTGCTGTTTACACTTAACAGCTCTGAAGCGGCACCAGCAGTATTATGTCTTTGAAAAGACAAAGGCCTTAGGAATAATTGAAAACAAAAAAGTGAAGAATTAGAAAAGCTTTGCCAGAGCTAATATAAGAAGAGAAGTCAGGTCACAAAACAATAATCAGGGCATCTGTTCTGCAAACTCCCAAAGCATGAAGTTTTTTGTGTTTTCTAGAAAACCCAACTGTTGCTACAATGTTGTCTATTTGCACTGGCGAGTCTGTTTTGTTAAAAGATTAATTATTTTTTTCCATTTGTAAAGGCTGAAATATTGTCTTGAGAACCATTGTGTCTGTTGGAAGAGAATCTGAAGAATCCTATTCCATCTTCATCTGTTCTAATTAAACTTGGTTTTTAAATTTGGGTGAATGATGGATCAAGCTGATAAACCACACAACTCCATGTAAAAATTGCTTTCTATGTGGTGGAGACCTGGAGATTTTACCTTTCAACTTAGAAGAGCAGAGTTATTTTTCAAATTATTATCTGATCAAGAGAAGATGAAAAAGTAAGGGTGTAATTAGGGTTGCAGATAAAGAGAAAGAGGAAGTATGAAGTTACTAGGAGGTTACTAGGATTAATTTAATTGCCTTACATTGGCTTTTCTGCAGTGTCTGTTCTTGAGGTTGGTTGTGAGTATGATTCCTTGGGAAAAATTGTCCTTAACTGGTAGTTGTAAAATAATATAAGTTACAGCTGTAGCTTTCACTCAGCTCTCCTGAACTGGCTTTGCAAATGAAATAAACTGTGGTGCTGATTGTTTTAGCAGTCAACTCATGTAATTCATACTTTCCAGAATGCACCTTATTCTGCAAAAAGAAATCCTCAAACAATCTGTGCTTTGGCAAAGAACGAGCTGCTTGAGTTTGTGAGACCCTGATTTAAACTTCATTTGGTTTCCTGCACTGATGAAAGATGTTGCTTTTGAAATGCAGGATGGTGTTGGTGCTGGTCACAGATAACCTGAAGTTTGCAAGCAAGGCAAAAAAGGTGTCCTTTTCTTCTTTGTGAAAATAAAGAGCAAAAAAAAAAAGAAAGCAACAGTGCAGAGCCATGATGGTCATATGGAGGGAGATGGGGCAGTTTTGGAACATGGATGGCAAGACTTCTCTGCTGTTTTGACTATAGTAAAGTGAAATAGTAAGACCTGTTTGACTGGAGGTGATAACCTCCTTTCCCTTGGGCATGCTGATAGTCTTCTCTTTAGATAGTGACTTACATAAAACACAGACTCTCCTTACTGTGAAGGGAGTTAATAAGAAAAGGTAGATTTTGCTGGTTTGTTCTTGATGCTATTTTCTGCTGCTAATGACCTCTGTCATTCATAGCAGAAGAAATTTATATTCTCAGGATACCTTGCCTCTCTTAAATGAGATAAATGGAATAAATTGAACTCTGTAAACATGCTCAGCACAGTCTCAAAGTGGCTGCAGATCCAGGACTCGCTATCTTTGGATTATTTTTCTTTTGCTTTTACATCAGTTTTTCTGAAGTGTTTGTCCTAGTTAATGTCAATTTCTCTTTTTGTAGCCTGCCTAAAACCTGGAGAGTGTCCAATATTGTTTGCTACTAGTTGGTGGTTTGTTTTTTTTAAAGAATCCAAACATAAAATGTTCTCCTTAAGTTTTATGTAGGTAAGTAACATTCTTGTTTGCTGGTTGTGAATCCTTTTAGGCGAATAACTTGGTTTTCCCTTTTTTCCATTTTGGGTGCAGCAATGTCAGCAAGAGATGCTTACATGTTTTTAGCTGGCTTTCAGGTCACTGAAGGTAAGCAGTCACTTGCTGAAGTGTTCTTCACTCTCGTTCTGCCCCTCCTTCAGCTCACATGGCACAGTAGTGACCAGAAGGAGATGCATGAACATAAAATGCTTTTAGGGAAGGCATGCTCACCTTTTAGCTGGGGGTTATGATGGTGGAGTGTGAAGACTGTGGATGCAACACAGCAGAGTTGGCTTTGCTCTTAAGGGTTCCTTTAGTACAAACTGGAAAAGTAGATGTTAGCATCCATGCACAGATTGACCTTTTAAAGGGTAAGGACCCCATGAATTTATTCCATTCCTCCACATGAATTCATTTTAGAGTCAAAGGATAGTGTTGGTGCTGATTTAGGAATTCAGGGGCAGTATTCACTTTGCTTAGAGCTTTACTGGAAAGGGCAGTACCACAGTGGTGTTATTTTTCATTTACTAATACATGATAATTTTTCATTTACTAAAACAAATTAAGTTGCATGGCATACATTGCTGCTTTATGAAATACATAGGAAGGATTGTGGAGTCTATTTTTCTGATGTAAATTTGGTCTTACAAAAGTGAAATGTTAGTTCTTTAAGTATGAATTAATGCTTTTCCTGGGCAGAAGATGGAAATGTCAACTGCAAAGTAATGGTGCTTATTTAGAGTTGGCTTTTTCAGTGGAAAGACACACATCTGCTTTTTAAAAAATCTGACTATATTGTCTCCAGCATTCTAGCATGGAAATTTATGTCAGTATGGTTAATGTTTTTAAGTGACAGATGCAATTACCATTTACATAAAACATTTCTGAACAGCATTAAAACTATACTGATTCCTGTTTAAAAGTAGGTCTATTTAAAGTTTAGGTCCTGATGGGGTTGGCACACAGAGAGGACGCAAATCTTGGCTCTGGTACTAAGTTTAGTAGGAATGGAAGCAGATGCACCTCTGAGGTTGCCAAGTTTGAGCCTTTGGTTCTGACTTGCCCATGTTTATTTGAGTTGGGACAGTGTCAAGATTCTCCCTGAGGCTGGGTGGGTGCTCACTACCTGTGCACAGTATGTGCCTACCTGCTTAATATCCATGTACTCCTCTGGGTGCATACAGGACAGCTGGGAAATGAGCATGGTAATTCTGGATTGCAGCGCAGGCGCGGGCTGTAACTCTGTCAGTTCCTGTGATACACTGGGGCAGGATGCTCCCACATCCACATCTGTGATGCCATGATCCTTCTGGGGAGCACATGGAAGTGGGAGAGGTTTGCTTCAGAGGAATCTCTCAGCACATCACCAAGGGCTGCTGTTACTTGAACTTCTTTCTACTGACAGGGATGAACATTACATTGTGCATAACAAAGCAGAGGAAGTAATTTTGCATGAAATGTTCATAGCAGATATGTTCAAAATAAGTCCATGGATTTCTCCTTCTCAAATGTGAGCTAATGTAAGACTTCAAAGGTCATTGTGGGCTGAGTTGAGGTGAGTTGAACCTTCCTTTGTTTCCCTTGAGGCTTCTATAGAGGCACCCAGAGATAAGGTTCCTCCTGCTCTGAACATTTGAGTATCAGGAGAGATGTTGCCAGCCAGTGCTTGGCTGTGTTAATCTCTTTGCCAAAGTTTGGGACTAAATTTGCTCTGACCAAGAGAGGAGTTTGAAGTGTGGTGCAGGCAGCAAACACTTGTCTTTATTCCTCCCACTCTCCAGCAGCTACCAACTCTTTCTGCAGAGCCTGTGAGCTCCTCTGATTTGCAAGTACTGCAGCAGATCTGAGAGGAGGCTTTTGCTGCTGCAGACAAACTGGAATGTATTTTTGCTTCTTGGCAAAACATTTAGCATTTACATTTCACTTGTAGCATCTTAATTCTCTTGATCAATTTTATAAGGAATGTGCAAGGTCTGAACTGCTGTGAATTGGACAACATGGAAAGTCCTGTTATGTCGGATTTCCTAAAAAAGCATTCAGCCTTGTTTCATTCTCAGGGATTCACTGTCATAGGGCTGCTGACATCTGTACTCAGATGTCTTTTGCCACCAGTCTTTGAGAACAAAGAGTGGTGCTAGAGATTATTTTTATACTTGGAGAGATCATCTGTTGAGATCATGCTTGGGCACAACTCTTAATCAGTTCTTTTGTAAGTGAAGCCAGTATCTGCTGAAGTATTCACCACTCAATGTGGGAATTAAGTTACTTTTAAGCTGTCCTTACTACCACTTTCTCCATGTAAAGTATGAAGCTGTAAACAGGGTTTATGTATTTCCAATGTCAGATATTCAGAGGCAGTGTTACCCTTTGGTTGGAAGAGACATCTGGGACTTGAAATGTCTTTCAGCTGTTCCAGATGCTGCTTTTGACTTGCTCACCGACCTTTTCACTGCTCAGTATTTCAGCTCCTGAGACTTGTCAGCTGTTCTGCATTTTTTTGTCTGTCTTGCATCACTTGACCCTTTCAGCTATCAGAGGCTCTTTATTGCCTTGTCTGTAGTTTTTCAAGCTTCTCCAGATAGTTACAGCTGATCTTCTGCTGTGTGCAGTTTACCTCTAGCACTGCCAGTTGTGCAGAATAAGACACTTGAAATGGGAGTCTGGGTAGAAACTGGCAGGTTAAGGACCGCTCCATTCTAATGATAGAATAATTTTGTGTTGGGAGGGAACTTTTAAAGGTCACCCAGTCCAACCCCTCTGCAATGAACGGGACACCTTCACTTTTCCAATCACTTTGGTTGCAGCAACCCTGTCTTGCAACTGTGTGCTGCCATGTGAGGAAATAGCTGAGGGGATATATACATCATGGGTAGCATGCAAAAAAGCCTAACAGAGATACTGTTATCCTTGGAAGTTGTTGCTGAAGTTCTTCAAAACCCTTTCCTGTGCTGTGACATTTTGCAGCCGCTCCTAAATCAGGTATGGTGTGTCTGTACCTGAGAAACAATACCCAGACAGATTTGTGCAAATGTTTGCCAGTTAAACAAGTCTTCTACAGGTGCAGTCCATCTCCACCCAAAACTGTTAGTGGGATTACAAAGTGATGATGAGGTGTCCTTCCTAGGTGTCAGGAGAGAATCTGTGATCAACAAAGTGCTCTTAGGTTTGCAGTTTTGTTATAGCTCCTGCTGCCACAGCAGTGGTGGGAGGACAAGAAAGGAGAAAGCTGCTGTGTGGATTATCACAGAATAGGACTAAATGGCAAGGGCAGCAAAAGTTAAAGCTGTGAAAATTCAAATGTTGATCTGATCTAGTCCAAATGCTGATCTGACAGTGTGATGTGGTGCTGCAGTAACAGAAAGGCTGCAATTGCTTTGCTTTTACAAAGCTATGCACATGTTTACTAACACTGGTCATTATCACCAAAAATAAATATACACATGCAGAAGTAGATGTTTTCAAAAGGCCTGATCAAATGTGTTAACTAATTCCTGTTGTAATTCACAAGAAGTTGAATGTCTTCTTATATTCTTTTTAAATCCTCAAGTCCTGTTTTATTTGGGCAGTTTATAGCTGTGTTTGAATTCCTGTAAGAAAACAGTAGGCTTGTAAAGGTTTGGCTGGTCTAAGAATGTTTTAGAAAATTCTGACATGAAAATGCAAATGATGTACTAAAGAGTTGTATTTGACCAAGGCCTCAATTTTCTGGCAAAATTATTGGGTCTTGGTTTTCAAACTGATCCCAAAATGCATTGAAAAAGTAATGGATGTCTTCCCCTCAGCTGCACCGGGCAGTGAATATCACCTGCTGCAGTTTGACTGCTGATAACACCTCTCACAGTTTTTTATTGCTTAAGGAATAATTATTTAGGCCTTGGAATTAAAATTCTTTCAACCAAAATATATTCAGGCTGTCCCTGTTAGGACAGAAGTGAGAGTGAGGAATGCAGAGCAGCCAGCTGATCTGTGCCTAGGAACTTTACTGCCAGTGCTCCAGGAGGTTTGTTAGATGTCTCAGAAAACCTTTTGGATAATTGTATAATGTCTGTTCTAAAAGTTTGTGGCAGAAAGCTACTGGCAAGTGCACTGCTGCAGGTTTTGGAAACAAGCAAAACAGGAATGCTATAAAATCTCTCCTTGCGGTGACAGAAACTGAGACATGCTCCATGCAATGTAAAAATGCTCAGTACATTAGTTTAGAAAGTTACTAAATATGTTTTTACCTCTGACATGTTTTTTCTTCCATGCGTAATATCCCATTGGCACTACAGATGAGTAGCAGCTGATTTGCAGTATCCTGATGGTGGGAAATAGGCCAGTCTTCTGCTTCCTGCAGCAGTGGCTTACAAGCTCATGCCTCTGTTGCAGCAGAGATTCAGGTGTCTTGGGATGTCTTACAAGCAAGATGAATGCTGACAGTGTTTTCACATACTAAATGATTGTAGGAAGTTGTTACTCAGCAAGACTAAATCAAAAATAAACTCACTGGTCCAAGGCAGCAACTCTGAACCTGAAAGATACCAATAAACTCAAACACACTCTGGATAACTTGTTATAAATAAGCTGAGGGAACCCAAAACTGGACATCACTTGGAAAGAGATGGAAGTAGGCTTGTAAAGGTTTGGCTGGTCTAAGAATGTTTTAGAAAATTCTGACATGAAAATGCAAATGATGTACTAAAGAGTTGTATTTGACCAAGGCCTCAATTTTCTGGCAAAATTATTGGGTCTTGGTTTTCGAATTGATCCCAAAATGCATTGAAAAAGTAATGGATGTCTTCCCCTCAGCTGCACCGGGCAGTGAATATCACCTGCTGCAGTTTGACTGCTGATAACACCTCTCACAGTTTTTTATTGCTTAAGGAATAATTATTTAGGCCTTGGAATTAAAATTCTTTCAACCAAAATATATTCAGGCTGTCCCTGTTAGGACAGAAGTGAGAGTGAGGAATGCAGAGCAGCCAGCTGATCTGTGCCTAGGAACTTTACTGCCAGTGCTCCAGGAGGTTTGTTAGATGTCTCAGAAAACCTTTTGGATAATTGTATAATGTCTGTTCTAAAAGTTTGTGGCAGAAAGCTACTGGCAAGTGCACTGCTGCAGGTTTTGGAAACAAGCAAAACAGGAATGCTATAAAATCTCTCCTTGCGGTGACAGAAACTGAGACATGCTCCATGCAATGTAAAAATGCTCAGTACATTAGTTTAGAAAGTTACTAAATATGTTTTTACCTCTGACATGTTTTTCTTCCATGCGTAATATCCCATTGGCACTACAGATGAGTAGCAGCTGATTTGCAGTATCCTGATGGTGGGAAATAGGCCAGTCTTCTGCTTCCTGCAGCAGTGGCTTACAAGCTCATGCCTCTGTTGCAGCAGAGATTCAGGTGTCTTGGGATGTCTTACAAGCAAGATGAATGCTGACAGTGTTTTCACATACTAAATGATTGTAGGAAGTTGTTACTCAGCAAGACTAAATCAAAAATAAACTCACTGGTCCAAGGCAGCAACTCTGAACCTGAAAGATACCAATAAACTCAAACACACTCTGGATAACTTGTTATAAATAAGCTGAGGGAACCCAAAACTGGACATCACTTGGAAAGAGATGTAAGTGTTGAAGTATTAATCCAATTTTACATAGCACCATTGTGTCACAGAGACTTTTATGAATTTTGTGTGTGTATATGTATTTGGCAGATAAGTTCATCAATAACCAAACCTAATGTTGCTGCAAAATTTCTGCCTCTTACTGCCTATCTGTCCGTGTGTGGTGTAGAGAAGTCATGTCTCTGCAGTGTTGTGTGTCCCTGCTCTTTTTGCTCTTTTTGTGAGAGCAAGGGAATTAGATGAGTGTGGATCTGGGGCAGGCACTCTGGCAGCTTCCCACTTTTATCCATTTTTGTGGTAGGCTGAAATTGGGCTGCAAAGAGCAGCATTTGAGCAGTGGCAAAGATGGAGAGTTACTGGAAGTGAACTCTGCTGATGTTTTGCATGCTTGAAATGTGCTATCTTGGCCATGAGAAATTTCAGTGAGAAGAAAAACATTGAAGAAACCCTGTTTGGCAAGAAACCCTGCAAACCACCAGGGTTTCTTGCCAAACAGATCATCTTCATGCAGTCCTGTGGCTAGTCTTGTAACTGGACTTGGTGTGCTTTAATGAATTTCTCTGACTATTTCCTGGCAAAATGCTGGGATCTGGGGGAGATGCCCAATTTAATAATTAAAGTAGTGAGTGAGTGGTAGCTGAGGAGAAACACTTCCCTGCTTTCTGTGCCTGCTGCTGGCCCAGACCTTCCACACTGGCAAGGAGAACATAAGTGCAGTTAGTTGCCTTCTAGACAGACCAGTGAGAGAGGCAAGTGGCTTTATGGAAGCAGAAAAAGGTTGGATTGAGGCCAGCAGTGGTGGATGGTGATGGTCTCTGTGGGCCAGGAGATGTTGATGCAGAGCCAATGTGTCAGGGAACATTTCTCATTTTGTTTGCTTTGCACTCCTGATGTCCAGACAAGCCCAGGAGAGTGAGCCCACAGGCAGCCCCAAATGAATATATTGTATAGAATTTATTCAGTTCTGGTCATTACCTAAACTGGAGGCTGGCCAAGTCAGTAGAGTTGACTCTGGCAGCAGCTACAAGTTGTGTTTCCTGTTGAGAAGATGAGTTTGAGGAATATTCTCATTTAGTGCTGAAAATGCATGGCTTTCTGCCTCCTCTTATGAGACCGAGAGGACTTGGAGTATGTTGATGTAATTCCACACTTTGTCATGTGTTGTTTACATACTGTTTGCACCTCACTGTTCTCTGCATCAGTGCCAGCACCCTGATATTTCTGCAATTTATTTTTATGATCTTAGTGTTGAAACAGCTGTAAAAACAAGTAGTGAAAGTGAGCCAGCTGCTGGAATTTCTGATTCCAAGTCTGGGGTGTAGTAGGCAGACATTGAAAGGGAAGGATATATGAAAAACAACAAATAAACTTAATCTCAGGGCTAAATGCAAACAAGTTAAGTGGCTGAATTTTTTTAGTGCTGAAGAGAGTTAAATCACTAATGAATGAAATAATATAGCTTTTTTTTTTGTACAGAGCATCTCTAAGTACATACTACTGCTTTAAAGGAGATCTTACACTGTCCTGTGAGGACTTGGGAGCAGTAGACCTGTTGTCTCTCCTTTGCCTCATTTAATATTGCAGAAATAGATAGATAGAAATTTTACCACACAAAGAGATGGAGATGTATCAACATCTTCCTTGATTAAATAAAAATTCATATCCTTATTTGTACACTGATATCAGCACCATTGGCATGTGACTTCATGAAAGAAAATAAAAAGTTGTCTTTCATGCAAACAGCCAATTGGTTTTGACTTTGGTATTTAGATTCTTGTTTATGGTCCAAGTGTAATAGGGACCTAATGTCTCTAGCACTGTAGTTATACACATAGATACTGTATTAAAACTCCTTTGTCCTGGCCTTGAGGCTTGCCCAGGCAGCAGAGATTAGCTTAGCAGTTGTGCACCAAGGAGCACAGGGTAGCCAGCCTATGGGTAATGATTTTGTTCCTTTTTTCAGTTGCAGTAATTCACCTGCTGTTTACAATGCTTTCCATAAAATTTTGCTAATATTCACTTTCTAAGGGTGTGAGTTGGAGGGCTGCTTCTTGGCATCTACGTTGGTCCAAGCAAAACTACAGCATCCAAAAGATTGTTGCTTGTATTCAGAAAATGCCAGTTATGAGTTGGGTGCATTTCCTTTTGGAGAGAGGGCAGTGTGGTCTGAGGACTTGTCAGCTGGTTCGTTTTTGTTCTCACAGCTGCAACCACAAACACACACAAACAAAAATCTTTATCTGCTCTGCAAAGAGCCAGACACCTTTGTATGTGTTGTGGTGCCACTTGGCTCAAGTAAATCTCGACAGTACAAGTGTTGTGGGTGACTCTAGGTGAACCCTAAAGAGACAGGAGCAGGATTTCCTTTCTCTGAGAAGAATGCCGAGTGATTTAAGTTTTGATCCTGGAGTTTGTACTTTGCTGAAACCTGTGTGCCTGTGTTGAGGCCTGTTAACCTCAGTGGCACGGAGCAGTGAGGAGCTGTAATCATGGCAAGCAGATTCCAGGATCCAGCTCAGAGTAGGGACGTGAAAACAGACTGTGTGTGGGTATTAAAAGAAAAAGCTGTAAGCACACAACAGAGGTGGCAGCTGGAGAAGTTGTTCCAAAGGGGATGTGTGAGCAGTAGGAAGAATGAGCTGAAGGAAAAAGGAGCTGAAAACCACTTGATTGGAATCTGTTGATTCCTTCTGTTATGGTGATTCATTTTGTGGTGATGTAACACTTTGTATTAATTGTCAGAGGGATGGCCTCATCTGTCAAATGATTGTGTTATCTGTGTTTCCAGTTTGCCTTAGAAACTGAGTACATCTCTTTGCAGTGGCAGTGCTGATGCCCATTCACGATGTTCAGTGAAGTCTTCTTGCTGTGTAGGGGACCCAGAGCAGGAGTGCCAGGCTCAGCCTCACTAACCCACTTTGCTGAAGTGAGAACATGAAGCTTCAGTCTAGATGTTCTTAGTCAAAGATGTCTGCTGCCTGCAATGTCAAGAGTATTTCATTCTTTTCCCAACCTGGTGTTTGGAAACAAAAAGCTACCTAAGAAGCCAAATTTCTGGGCCCTAACAGCTGTGCAAGCTCCTGACGAGGCAAGAGATTGCCAGTGGTAGTCTGGAAAGAAGAGAAGCATGTTGTTCTTCAAACACTTAGTGAAATTTCATGATTTTTTGCACACTGCTGTGTTTGTGGTCATAGTCACATTTTATTCTGTTTACGTATAAACTCTTTGGTACATGTAGGTTTTGGTTTGATTTGTATTTTAACTGGGAATATCAGAACTTGCAACTCAAAATCATTTGCTTGTGCTCTAGACTTAATAGGAGAGCAAGAAAAGCTTTTTGACTATGAAGGTCAAGCACATTACTACATTATGATATGTACAAAATCCATCAGGAAGAGTCATGACTGTCCAGAAATGGTTAAAAGGTATAGTTTTAATAAGGTCAAAATGCCACATGAAACTTTGTCAAGTTCAGTTCCACAATTCAGCTCTAGTTTTGACACAGTTCTTGTGCCTTAAGATGGGCCAAAATTGTTCATGATTTGCCAGATGTCTATAGCAAGTGTCTGGGCACACACTCACTTCAGTCAGGGGTTGCCTGTATGAGGTGATGTTCTTGCATTTACTGTCCCCATTTCTTTAAATGGACTTCAGTAAAAGGAGTAACAACAATAATAACAAAAAACCCTCTCTTGTCTGGTGGCTTAAAATTAAGCTTTGGTGAAGCAGAGGCTTTTTTTAACATTACCTGGAAGCCCCAAGACTGCCAAGGAATTTTAAATGGGGACTTCCAGTAGTCAGCTGCTTTCCTTAGTCAGAGGAAGTACAGTAAGTTCATTCCTTGTTACTGCCTGTAACCCAGCAGAACTCACCTCAACAAACAGCTGATGTCTTTCTTCTTCAGTGCTGGTCAAAATGTCTTGCACAGCAGTTGAACATACTTTTGTCCACTTTTTAGCAGTTCATTATTATTTTATAGGTGAGTAGTAGTTCTCTCAGCTGATGGGGTGCTGCTATGAGAACAAGCAGGCAGATGGCAAATCTAACACACTTCTGTAGCCGAGGCATGTTTCTTTTCCAGCTGTGTTGAAAGGAGCCAGTTACTGCCCGGATAATAATCTAATAATTTTACCTTTTCCTCTTGTTTGCCCAACAGGAGAGTTGCCCATTGCCAGTATGGAAGAACACAATGGCTCTTCAGAGACTCCTGCCCTGAGCCCAGGGCAGCACGTTGCCATCAAGTGCGGGTGGCTGCGGAAGCAGGGGGGCTTCGTCAAGACCTGGCACACGCGCTGGTTTGTCCTCAGGGGGGACCAGCTCTACTATTTCAAAGATGAAGATGAAACTAAGCCCTTGGTAAGTGAAAGGAGGAGGTGGGATGGGAGGTCAGGGAGAAAAGTAAGTTAACGCAGGCAGAATTGTCTGGAGCGTAAAGCACCAAACTTCTCCATCTCTGTCACTGACTTAGTGTTGGATTTGGGATTTTGATTACACCGAGTCAGGCCCTGGCAGTTAATGTGGTTTCCCCATCAGACTTATTTCTAACACTTCCTTTCTCAGGTCAGGTTTTCTCATTTCTGCATTTTAGAAGGAGAGGAGTATACAGGAGGTTCAAGTAGCAAAAATCATCAGTCAGATGGATTTGACTGAGGCAGATGAATAAGCTGTATTTGAAAAGATACTGCCTTTTTTTTTATTTTAAGTTTTTTTTTCTGCTTACTATGCAGAGTATCCCTGCTTTGTGTCTTCCCACCTAAGACTCTAGCCTGAATACATTGCCATCTGTAATATGGAACAGACTGGTGTGTGCCTGGCTGGTTCTGTTGTGGTGATTTACTGCTCCTTACCCCTCATCTCTTTTCTTATTTATTTAGCTTTTCATCAGCATGCTTCAGGGCTGCCTAGCCCCAGAGTGCCAGAGGAATAGAGTTAAACAGTGCTGCCTCATGGGTCAGCCTCTTTGATAGTAAGGATCTCCTGCTAGCACCTACAGGGCTATGATAGTCTCATGTATTAATGGTTTTCCAGATGTTTGTGACTTTCAAAAAAAGCTTTGACATCTGTGAGTTACTCCTGTGCAGGTACTAAAAAATGATCATCGCATCCATATTTTTTTATGGCTACTAGATTTCTGATAGTATACCTTTTGTATTGAATTTCACAGGGAGTTCTCAGAGATGTAAAACCCATCTAATCCAGCTTCCTGTATGGAACAGGCAGGACACTTAGCTGAGCTTCACAGCTTGCATTATGGTGCACATGTTAAGAAAAGTACTCAGTCTTGAGGAAATTATTTCCAAAGTGTGAGCTTATTTCTAAATACCTATTTCACAGCCTTGGTAGCTGTTTTCCCATAAAATTATCTCAGATAGTATAGGTTAATCAAGTATACACACTGTATATTTACACAAAATATGATATGATGATTACTTTGAAGATGAAATAGTTAATAATTTCTGGGAAATAACAGCATATCTTCCACTATATATATATTTTTAATCAAGAGTATAAAAAGCAGCCCTCAAAGTAAAATGTTTGTGGGCCAGATCTTGGGTTTCCAGAACACAACTCTGCTTCCTAGTACTTGATATCTGCTAGGATGTTTGCATGCAAAGATTCCATAGCTTTTTAAGAGGCGCCATAATGCTGTGTTTTATGGAATGTTCTGCAGCCCAGAGCCCAAATTATCTTCTTGTCCATCTGCTACGGACCTGTGGGATGGCTTCAGAAATATCCTGTTGGCTTTGCTGCTTCCCTTTCGCTAAATGGAGGTGGTGATTCTGATCTGATACTTGTGATAGGCTAGGTTAGCTTGTGAAATAACTAAAAGCTTATTTGAATTTTCCACTTTAGTCTCCAGGAAGTTCATAAAGAAATATAATGTAGGGTGAGAAAAGTGCTGAGAGAAGTGTAACTTAAAGTATGCTGATGGGTTTGGAAAATTAATGTGCCTGTCCAAATATGGATCAGTCAATAGCTCACCTTGGTGTAGCTTTTGAAATGTTTCCGAAACAAACTGCACAAGTGTCAGTGCCTGAAATATGTCCCAGGTTCAATGCCATACACAGACCTATTTTTTTCCCATTACACTGAAGGGTTTGCTGCATTAACTGTGACAAGAAAATCACTATGACCTTCTGGGAGCCCTGTTGTTCTTGCTGTGGGGAGCTAAAGCGAAGAACTCCACTGATAACGTGAATTTTCAGCACATAGGGATATTAGGAAATGGCTAGCATATTTTGTTCTATTGGATCTGTATTTAGGATAAATACCTCTTTGTTTACTACTGGCTTGTACAATCTGTATGATTTACAGATGTACAGTAATTCTTTTAGACAATAATATAATGGAAGAAAGTTAATGAGGTTTTGTTCCAAATCAGATTGTAGTTTTTATTTTGCTTGCTGTGTTATGTTTGGAAAGAGGCAGAGAGCAGTGATTACTTCTACTGAGGAATATTCTAATTGCATGTATATCTATAATAAATATAATTGTGTGTGTGTATATTTATAGAAGGTGGAAGAACTATAGTAGGAGAGGACAAGACAAGCCAGTGAGCTTATGTTCATAACTTATATTCATGTTAATGGGAATTAGAGAAAAGCAGAATCCAGTTTCTGGTGCAAATTCAGCAGGTGTCCTGAGCACCAGTCTGCTTAACATTTGGGCTTGGCTTCTGTTCAGTCTATAATAGATATTATGCCATCATGTTTTGTGTTTTTGAAAGTGAGGGAGATGTGAATGGAACCAAATTTTAGAAAAATATTATGATCTGTCAGACTTTATTCTCCGGGTGACTGTGTATTATGGAAGTAAAGAGAAGGAGGAACATTTTGTGTCTAAACCATCGGTAAATGCTTTGGAATTCCTGGAGCAGGCTCATTTCCTGCTAGCAACAGAGATGGGTACCACATATGCTTTAGTCAGTGTGTGTACATCTCCTTGGCATCAAGGCTATTAAATTTTAAAGTGATTAGCTATCAGTGTGAGAGTGGGGAATTGCCTCTGCCAACCTGTGCCTACAAGCACACAGAGCCAGTGAAGAACAACAGAAGAAAAAGCAGCGCACAGCTGTTACAGTCAAGGTCAGTGAATTGTCATTGATTCTTTATTATCATCAGACACATGGATCTTTCCCTTGTAATGTTTTATCAATAAAATAGCATCTGTCGTTTGCTCTGGTATCCCTGAAATATCTCTGAGGATCTGGCAAAGATGGCATTTCTGTTTACTGAAAATGTGTGTTTGGATAGCAATAATCTAGTTAATTCCACAGGAGAAAAAAATCTAACAAATAAGTGAGCAAGCCATGTGAAGGAATAAAATCTGATTTCTGATAAATCTGTGTTATGTCTACTGCTTGGAAGTGATACTGGATTTTGCTTTCTGAATTCTTTTTACTATTTTGTGCTTTAGAAAGCTAGTATTATGCTAGATCTGAAGGTCAGCTCTTCAAGCTTGAAATGTGGGCAGCTGAAAGAAATCAGAATTTAGCACTCCCTGTTCCACAGTACAACTATTGTTTAAAAGCAGCCCATGAAAATTCATTTCTTCCATTCTTCTCTCCTTTGGTTAACCTCTCCAGCTGTGTTAGGGTTGACATGGTCTTGACTGAAGCTGGGACAAGGAAGTCAGTGCTGGCCCATGAGACATTGTGCTTTTTCTGTGGTTCTGTGAGCAGGAGAAAGGAGATTTGGAGCATTGTCTCCTTTCTGCAGTTTTGCTGCCTCACCCTCCCAGTGTTACTGAGGAAGTGGGAGCAAAGCTTGGTACCTTGTACTGGTGGAAGATCATTGATATTAGGTTGTAAATGATCAAGAATGGACAAGATCATCCAGTCTAAAAAGCATTTGAGTTTCTTTAATGTTGTTGAGACTCAGCTTGGTTTATGGACTTGAATTTGAGGTGTGTACAGCAGAGACATCTTGAAAAGTTATGAATTAGCCTTCAGGAAACACTTTTGGTGTGTGTCTGAAAGCTGACAAGGATCTAGTGTTTCAGTTTATATCCCAGTTTATAAGTTTATGTTCCAGTTTGAACAGTTTGCCATGCAGTTTTTGTCCTCAAGATCTTTATAAGCGCCTAACTGTTCAGCTTAAGTAATGCTGGAAGGTATTCAGTGGCTCACAGTATCTGAGGCCCTGGGATGGGACAGGGGATTGAAGTGGAAAAGTGTCAGTCCTCAATGTGACATTTGAATTGGTTGTTGACTGAAAGTGTGTCAGTGAAAATTGCAGTCTTAAGTACAGGTCGCTGTTTTGTCTGTAAGGGAAAGATGTTTTCTGATGTACAAAAGAATATATGTTGAAGTATTACTTTCTGGAAAAATTGTAGAATGAATCATAGAATGACCTGGGTTGGAAGGGACCTTTAAAGATCATCCAGTTTCAGCCTCTTGTCACTGATGTCCACTGGGACTCAACCCTTGACCACTGGGTCCAGCCAAGTCCTTATCCACCTGACAGTCCCACCATCAAATCCATTTATCTCCAATTTAGAGAAAAGGATGTTGTGGGGAACCAAGCTGAAGACTTTACAGAAGCCCAAATAAATGATATCTGTAACCCTCCCTGTTTGCTGATGGAGTCACTCCATCACAGAATGTAACAGGGTTGGTCAGGCAGGACTTGCCCTTGGTGAAGCTGTGCTGGGGTCTCAGATCACCTTCCTGTCCTTCCTGTGCCTTAGCACAGCTTCCAGGAGGATCTGTTCCATGACAGTCCCAGGCACAGAGGTGGGGCTGACAGGCTGGTAGTTCCCAGGATCCTGCTTTCTGCCCTGTTAGAAGGTGGGTACAAAACTTCCCTTTTTCCTGTCACCTGGGACTTAACCTGACTGCCATGGATTTTCAGATATTATGGAGGGTTGTGTCTTGGCGACTACATCAGCCAATTCCCTCAGCAGTCTGGGATGCCTCTCATCAGGTGCCACAGACACATTCAGGTTCCTTGGTGGCCATGAACCTGGTCTTTATTTACAGTGGGAGGGACTTTGCTCCCCCAGTCCCCATCCTGCTGTCCCTCCACTGCAGAGGTGTGGGAAGAGAGGTTGCCACCAAAGACTGAGGGAAAAAGTTGAGTACCTCAGTGTTCTCATCTGTTGTTAGCAGTGTACCAGTGTTTATTGGGATGGCTACACCTTCTTTGATTAACATACACTTTTTTGGTTAACATACTTTTGTAGAAGCCCTTCTTTGTTATTCTTTGTGTGTCTGCCAGATTCACTGCTTCCCATTTAATGCAATTTGTGTAAAAATTTCATCGACTGATAAATCCGTTTAACAGCTTTATTAGAAAGCTTGATAAACTGCAGTTGCATTTTTAAATTAAAATCAAGCTTCTAATGAATGTAAATAGAAATTACTGTGATAAATACATATTTTGTATCTTAGCCTGTCAGGGAAAATCCTTCAGTATTAGTATTGAATATGATTAAAGATTGATCATCATGGTTTTTAATAAGTTAAAAGGGAGTGGAAAACATTTCTTTGTGGAGGGCAAAAACCTAATTGTACATGCACTTGAGGGCTGCATCACAGGAACTGTGATCTCTCCTTGCTGCCTAGAGCATTTTCAGTCAAGGGAGATCAGAGTATGCACTCTGGTCCTCATCTCTGGGAAGCAGCAAGAACCAGCTTTTGTGTAAATACTGATGAGCATCACAGCAAGTGAAACAGCTTCTCAGTAGACTCTGCTTTAATTTTTAAGAGCATCCCCCTCAGTCTTGCTGAGGGAAGGATGTGAACCACCGAGTCCACACTTGGCTTTGTGGGCCTTGCTTGAAAATCCACAAAGCCAATTCAGGAATTTGATGTGAAAACAGCAAGGAATGTCCAAGCCACTGATAATGATATTTCAATTTTTTCCCTTTCTAGGAAAAACACTTGTTATTAATCTAGGAAAGTAGAAACAGTTTTGGGATGGCCATGTGCTGAAGGGGGAACTCTTGCCTGTGCAAACCAATTGTAAACTTTAAAGGGAGAATTTAATCAAATGAAATTTTGCAGGTGTCACAAGAAATGGGGGGTGGAGATGGGGTTTGATAGAGAGATGTTTCTTAGGAATTTCACTAGAAACTTAATATACTGGATTAAGTTAAATAGGATTTTCTTGACATCAGTACTGATGTTTCCCAGATATCAAACTATTTACCAGGAAGACTTTCTGTTATTGGGAGTGGTGAATATGGAACTTAAAAAAAAACAAACAAAAAAGCCCCATGAAAAAATCCATCAAAAAGCACACCTTAAATGGCTCATGTGAATGCAGTGGATGGAAGGTGAAGGGAAAGGCTCAAAACTACTTTGGGCTCTTTTATTGGGTGTTCCATGAATGGCTCCTCAATTATATTAATTTAAACAGGCTTCTGCAACTAAAGCAGTGAAATCTCTGAAATACGGGGAGGGTTATCAAAGGATAAGTCTTAGCTTTTATGTGCAGTAGAAAGTTCTGCTGTTTCTAATACCTTTATAAGTTTTTAAGTAATTTACTGCTGCAGGTTTCAGCAACTTACTCCTAGAGACACATCTTTTTTCTTCAATGGCTTATATAAGTGCTTTTAAAGGTGTAATACACTTTGGTCAGTAGATACCCTTGGGAATTTTGTACATTAGAGATTAGTGTGATAAGACTGAGTTTATTTGATACCAGGGTACTTCTAGTGCCATTATTCTGTTGCTGGGGAAGGGTTTCTCAAATTCACAGGACTGAATCTCTGTTCTCAGCCCAAGACAAATAGCAAGATCCATCACCGAGGTAGTCAACTTGGAGATGATCAAATTCCAGCTTTAATCCCCTTTTCTACTTCTTTCAGATCAAAAATGCTAACTTGAATTTTCAGTAGTTGTTCTTTGTTTTGTTCCTTCAAGAAGTCTTTGGGCTTGGCCCAGTAGGAGCCTTACAGATTTTCACAGGAATTAAAAAGGTTTTTCCTGAAGCATTAACTACCACGTTAATTACAGGAGTGTTACTAAACACCGTGCTAGAAGTCTGTGCCAAAATCAGGCAGCTCTTGCTCCATGTTTTGCCCCAGCTTATGCAGTTGAAAATGCAGTTCCCCTGCGAGGATGGTTTTTAGGTTTGAGTGAAGTGCAAGGGGAATTCAGTGTCTCTTTCAGTCAGATATGTATGTAGCAGTTGTGTCATTGCTGTGACCATACTGGCAGCATCTGCAAGCTGCTGTATCTTGCTGTGATACCAATTTCTTTAAGACTGTGCATGCTTCATTCCCAAGGGCTTGAAGCCTTTCATGCTCCCTGAACTTGACTGAGTTTTCAAAACAGCTTTCAGGTGCAGTCTTTGTCCTTCTTGTGTTGCTGCTGTTCCCTTTCTTCAGATTTAGCTCTGGCTCCCACTTCTGCTGGTCTTCCTATGCCTCTGAATACACTGACTAGTGAAATTACTGTGCCCCTCTCTTCTCCCAGTGCCTGTAACATTCATAAAGGTCTAGCTTACGTGATTGTTGCTCCTAACATGGTTCAGTGTCTCCATCCCCCTTGAAAACTTGGAAAATAACAGTTTGAGGGGTTGCCTTCCTGTTCCCCATGGCCCTAGCATGCTGGATGCCTGAGTAGATCTTCACTTTAAACTAAAACTAGAAGTTTGTTTTTCCATAATCAGCCTTTTAAATGCATTTTGACACCCACCTCCCCACAACCCTGGTCCTGGATGCTGTGCCAAGCTATGCCAAGCTGAGAATGTGTCTGTCTCATTTTGGACCTCAGAAAACAGGTCCAGTGACTGAATTTCAAAATTCACTGAAATGAGACAGCTTTGTAGATGGGAAATGTGAACCTCCTATGGTGTTTCAACTTGTGCATTCCACGGGGAATTTTTGTTGTTTCAATCAAACTCAAAATGCAGGGTGGTAAAGAAAATGGGATCCCATGTGAGTCTGCCTGTTTATGTGGCAGTCAGTGCTGCCCCAAGTTCTCTTTCAGAGCTGTTTGGGAAAAATAAATGAATACTCCCAGACTTCTGTATCTTTAATCAATCCAAAGTGGGAAATTAGTTCCAGTAAATATTTTTATAATAGAACAAAGCAGGAATGCCTCGTGGCACTGACTGCAAGTGCCAGCACCATTGACCCATGTGTGTGCATTCAGAGCTGAAGCTCCCGAGTACGCTGCCATGTGTTGTGTAAACTGTGTGTGTCATTAGACCCAGCCAACACCTGCTGTTAGATTGGAAAAGAGAGCCACTCTAATAAGATGTAAACTGGCCAACAGCTTAATTTCAGGTCTTGGCTGCCAATGCATCTGCCTAGTCCAAATGTTCAGAGGGCTGCCCCCACCTTTCTCTTCCTGGGACCAGGGAACTGGCTTGTTTGTAAAAGCTTGCTAATGCTGAAGTTCAGCCCTTGGTGTTGTGCTTCCTTGCATTTCATGGATAGGCAGGATTTCCAAATGTAAGAAGCTGCTACACTGTACAGTGTCACTATAGGACACAAAACAACACGAGCGCACACACCGCTGCTCTCAAGGTGAAGAAGAGGTTAAGCTTATTTTCTGAGTCCAACATTTATAGTTTTCTAAAAGAGACAGTGGATTGGAGGGTGAAAGTGCCACCTCTCCAATGACACTGGACAAACCAACAGTCCGTCAAATTTCTCCTCCTCCATAAAAAAAGCAAAACAATAAATTATTTACAGGAAGTGTGTGAGAAAGTTTGCTACAAGAATGTAAACATCAGAAGGCTTGAAAATCTTAAAAAATGAGGGCAATAGTATAGAGCAGCTTTTTCATCATGGTGGGGCTGCCCAGTCTGTAGCTGCCTTGAGCTCTGTATTTCCCTTTATGCTCACACCATCTCTCCCTCCCTCCTTTCCTCTCTGTTTCTGACCCGTGCCAGGGTTTGGGACAGGGAAGCAAGGGGAGATATACTGTCTTTTTCTTTGTTGGCTGCCAAAGGAAAAGTGCATTTCTGGTGAATGCTAATGAATATATATTTAACAGATTAATGAAGTTGTGTGTAGAGGAGTAAGGATGGTGTCAGGCTGGTTAAAAAATATACTTGATGCTATGTTGGATGGTTGTTATTGTCTTCTTACTACCATTTTCTTGTCTGATCTAAATTCCTAATCCTGTCAGTGGTTTAGGAACTCCAGTGCAGTGTGCAATGCCTTGTGTCATATTCAGTGGGACAGCAGTGGTCTGCTCTTGATGTTTCTCTTTAGATTTCCTGGCTTAATAAAAGCAGTAAAGCAACTTATGTGAATAGTGCTACACAGCACATGTGAGGCCATAGGATGAAATTCCATGAAAATCAGCCTCCAGACTCATCTTTAAGTAAACGTAATGCTTTTTCTTTAGAGCACTTTTGGAACCTTAACCATTGTAAAATTTGATCTTTTTTCACACTCCAGTAATTTAGGCAGCAGAGGCTATGTGGTAAATCTCTCTTATTTAAGGGCAGAACAAACATGAGGATGTTTTGTTTTGGAGCCTGACAGTTGAAATTCAGTAACATTTGATCAACTCATAACCTAAAGTTGCTGTTGATAGTTTTTAGTTTAGCATATACTATTTGAAGTGTGGAAAAGTTCAGCTGGTTCTGTTACCTTGTGTAGGCCACAGCTAATGTCCCAAAATAAAGAAATCCTAGGTGTGTTTGCTTATTTCCTTGCATATTGCTAAGGGATTTATTTAATGTTGTTGCTGCAGTAATTGGCAACTTATTCTAGCAGTAATTTTTAGCAGCATTCATACAAGTCCATTGATTTCATCTTGATTCAGCTGGACTGCATAAATGCTCTTACATGGAAAATGACATGAATCTTATACAAATTTGAACACAGCAACGTGGTGAAGATGTGCTGTGTAACATGGACACTGTGGGCAAGCAAAGCCTTCCTGAGTGTGTTGGTTGTTAGAGCTTTTGGGCTGCCACGTGTTCCCTGACGAGCTGAGCCAGACATTTCAAATCCCTTTGCATGGAACAAGTTTATGAGAATGGCCTTCACAGGTGGTATTTGTGTTGGCAGCCTCAGAAGGGAGTCCAGGGGTTGAATAGGAACAGAAGCAGCTAAATTAACTTCTAATGCTGGAGGGACATCCTTTCCAGCAGGCTTGCAGCACAGAAGCTGAGCTAACAAGAACTTTTCTCTTTTACTGCTTGGACTGCAGAATGAAATCGATTAAAAATCTACACAGCTACCCACAAAGTGCTCCTGCTTTGAGTGAGTAATTGCAGTGTTTCCACTCTTTTACTCTTGAATAATAACCACAAGCAACTGAGGAGCACTAAGGAGTTTCATGGACATAGACATGTGTTTTGGAAACTGGTTGATGTGAGTTGAGCATTACTGTAATGATCTGGTCATGCAGGTGATAGAAAACAGACACGAGGCTGTGTTTTTAAGTATATAAAATGCTTTAGTAAGCCACTATATGTGTATTTGCCAGAGAACAGTGGGGATCTCAGAAGAAACTTCTTGAAAGAAATAGAGAATTATTTACATGTTTTGGAGCCCAGTCAGAATGAGAGACACTTGCAGTTTTTTCCCACTTCCTTCCTTTTCCTCACTTAAAGAGCAATAAATAATGCTCCACATCTGAAGAAGCAGTTTAGTATTCGTATGGAAAAAGGATATTATTAAAAACCTAGGCCTGTCATTCTTATTAAAGTTATTATTTGCCATAAACTGCCTAGTGTTCAGATGCCAGATTTCCCAGACCTCCCTGGACTTGGAAGTGATACTTAGCCCACTGTGTACCAGCCATTACTGAAACTGTTGAGCTTTTGCAAGCTAAACATGTATTTAGCAAATAATATATATATTGTGTTTCTCCTGATATCTTTCCTGCAAATTAAGTTGTTGCTCAGTACACTTCATTGTAAAACCTTTAATTTGTATTGCAGAATCACTGTGTCTTGGAGTGAGCTTCACTGCTTTTCTTGTTATCTTTTGTTGACTGCAGTATTATCTCTTCATCTGCATACTCTAAAATTCCCTGTAATGATCCAGTTTTATGTGGATGAGACAGATGATGTGCTACATAAACCAACTTTTGCACGTTACAGAAATAATCCCTTTCAGCAGGGAAAACATTGCCTAGAGGGACTTTTTGAGAAAACACTCCATGAGAAATGCTAGCACAATTGGTGTCTGGTGCACGTCCTGTTAGCACGTCTCTGAAAAAGATAAAGAAGAGAGGCAGACTGAGATCAATCTGTTTTCACAATGCCTGACATAAATGTTTAAGAGCAGAGAGCTTGGCCATGGGTAGAGCTTGGATGAGGCACACAGTGGTGCTGGGAAAGGAAAGGGGATGTAACAGTGTGAAGTTCGCTGTGCTGTAACCTTCTTCATGCCTCTCAAGAATGCCAGATCAGTCTCAGGAGCACCAAACTGGATTGATTTCCTTTAGTGAAGTTGTATTGAATTCTGTGCAGTGTCCAAACTCTCCTGCCACCAAGCATCTTTCCTCATGAAAAAGCATCTTTCCTGATGAAAAAGACTGAAAAGCTCTCCATGGGGGTGAGGCTTAGCAAGATCGGTGTGCTGGTGGGCTCCTGAGGGGGTGTTGTTGGCATGAGAGTTCATGGGTTGGTCTGGAAGAAGCCTGGTGTTAGATTTCATTCACAGCCTAGGCTGTAAAACACATGCTGCATTTAAATACCTTTGGATCAACAGAAGATCTTTTTCCTTTTGCTTCATGGGTTTGATTGTTATTCCAGGTGTGTTTCTTCATTTTCTCTCAGTATTTATATAATGTCATTTATATAGCCAACACTATCTGGGAAGAAGAAGTGCGAGTCGTAACTGAAAAATAAAACACACAGGTCCTGTGTGGCAGGTTTTTTGATGTACTGAAGTTTTTTGACTTTTAGTTTTCTGGTCAGTTGCCTTGGTTTTTAATAGGTTAGCCTAAGCTGAGGGTGGAGAATACAGAGGAAAGTAAATCTCTGGCATTTACGATGTGACAATAAGAGAAGCATAAGGTAATTTTTTACCCTCTGGTTCATACCAAAGTGAAGGTAAAGCATTTTATGAGTAATCAAACTGTTCTGAGCCAGTTGGAGACAAGGATTCATGTACTTTATGCTGAAGACATGCTAGAGAGGAAAAGGGGAGGGTTTTTTTTTCTTTAAAATTGTCTTCAATTTCTGTTAAAGCACTTGTTCCAATAAAACGTCCAAGTCTGGCAGATGTCAGTGCTATCACTGGTGGCTGTGGAGCAATTTTCACTGGGAAGATAAGGCCCAGTCCCTCTCACTTCTCCTCTGCAAGCTGGAGGTTTATATTTCCCGAGGCACTTGTGAGTTTGGACTGTGAAAACATGGATTTTACTCAAGTGTGAAATCACGATTTTAGGACCAGTGCATTATGACCCTTGTTTTTTTCTCACCAGGCGTGTTTGTGATTGCAAGAAACAGACTACAACCAATTCTAAAAACAAACAAGTGTGCCTGATGGCATTTGTTTTAACCTCTTTAGTGTAACAGTTGGTTTAGTAAGCACAGTGATTATTTTGGTGTCCTTTTGCTACACTGGAAAGAAGTATCCAATTAACTGAGTGGAAAAAACCTCATCCACTGCTCTGAATGTTACAAAAGGCTGATTTAATTCTCATTCTGAGAGTATTTAACATTGTGAGTAGAGCTAATAAAGCTGTTGAGCTGACATGAGGAAAACACAAAACGAAGATTCCCATTCTTGGCTTGCATTCACAACACAGCTATATTCTTGGACTTTTTAAATATGAATCATAAATAAGTACATAGTTTTTCTAATAAAGTTTTTAATTAAACTGAAGGTCTGCTAGGTTAAGTTGTTGATGCTTTTCTTGGTCTCCCAAAAGATGACAGCATTGAGACTTCTTATAGTTATGTCCTGCTGAAAATTCCCAGAATAGCTGTAAATGTGAGTGGTTGTTGTTTGACTCGAAGCAGTGTTGTTTATGGAGTCTGTACTACAGATGTGTCTGTGTCCTCTCCCTTGCTGAGGGTCCTGCTCAGTTTGCTGCCTCTGGATACAACTGAGTTATAAAACCAGCAGAACCAATACTGCTGTTTGAAATCACCTGTGTTTCAGAAGTTAAAAGGGTTTCATTAATTGAGTGATTCATGTTTGCTGTATTTACAAAAATAATAGCAATTTCTCTCAAATATTCTAATATTTCTCAAATATCTTCATGAATATGCTTAAGTCTGAGGCATTTAGTGCAGCTCTCAGAAGTGGTGCATGGTTGCAGCTGTGTGATGTTCTCTGTAGCGGCAGCAGTATGACTTGGATTCAGCACAGAGATCAGCAGTTGTCTCCAGTATGCTACAGGACTCTGAAATGCAAGATGCTTTCCAGACCCTCTCCTCTTACTTTGAAAATCTTGAGTTCACCACAGGTGAACTTGTAACATTCCTTTTAAAGCTCTCAGATTGCCAAAAGAACTTACTTCTGCTGAAGTGTACTTGAGTGCTATGTAGCCTGTAGACAGTGCCCCTTCTGCAGTTTTGTTTCAACTTACATTACTTTCTTTTCAGTTCAAATTTTCACGGTGTGCTGCTGCTCCTCTCCTTCTCTGTCCCACTGCACTGTGCTTTGGGAGAGGAGCAGGGCTGGGGAAACAGGAGCCAGGCAAGAGTGAAGGGCCCTTAAAGTATTGGTCACCCTTGGCTTTCTCTGGCAGCATCCATCTATCAGGACTGAGACCTTTTGCAGGGCATGGATGATGGATTTCCATCACCCTGCTGTGCCATCTCTTTGATGCTGGGAATGGAGTCCTGGTGCAGAGACAGAGGAGATGCTGCCCTGTACTACGATTGCAGCAATAAACGTGCTTTGGGGATACAGTAGCTCAGTGTGAGCTAGTCAAGTTGGGTTTGTAGCTTACAAACCTCAGCTGGCAGGGTTGGGGAGGTGCAAGCAGGAATAATTTCAGAGAGAGGTTAATTATGTGCGTGTAAAGCTGAGCAGTCTCTTTCAGATCAGGGGCTTGAATGTGGTGCTGTGGGAGCTTGGACATGAATATAGCATTTGACCTTGGGAGAGACGGTGAAGTGGTCAGAGGGGGCTGTGGGAGAAAATTCAGCTGTGCTGTGTGGGCTCAAGGAATGTAACCAGAGCTCAAGGGAAGAGCGTGTTACATGGGAGGCTGGAGAACTGCAGCAGGGCTTCACAGCAGGTGTGGGGAGGAAGAGCTGAACTTCCAGATCTAAAATGTTGGCTGGACTTCCATTAATTTGTTAACCACTATTCACATTCTCTGCTTTCTTCAGAGGATAATTATTTGCTTGCATTATTCTGCTTGGCTCACCTTGTGAGCACAGTGTGCATCTGCAAATAGCATTTAGGGTCAACATTTGGCTTGTAGTATTTTCCCACAAAAGACTTCAGCTCTGTTGTTTTTAAAACCTTCAGCAGCTCACAGTAGAGCCCATGAACCTATGCTCTGTGGAAGATATAGGGAGAAAAAGACTGTTTTGTAGAATGGTCTCTAAATCTTGATGTGTAGGCACTTCTAAATGAACATTTGACAGCAGAAAAATAGTGGTAAAGCAGACGGTAAAATGAGTTTTTAGAATAATACCCATGCTTCTCTCAAATTGGTGGCATTGCCAGCAATGGTACATGAGGCTGCTGCAGAATGAAACCAGCTAAAGGCAGCCCTGCTGCCAGTTATCCAGTGGGCTGTGTCCAGCAGGTCCCCAACGCGCTGCAAACATTCAGGAAGAGCATAAAGGCTTTTTATGTAGGGTGACTGTGAATAATGGATACTATCCAGAAAAGAATTGCTGTGCTTTGTGGAGTTTGCTAATGCCTGTGTAGTCAGCAGGAAGGTTCAATGATAGATTTCTCTATTAACTGCTTACACAGTTAATAATCCAACCACTGTGTGCACAGCAGGAGCGAGGTAGTAGAAGGTCCCACCAGAGAGGGAAACTCTGATGATCTGCTTTGGGAGATACCATGGTCAGGGCTGGGAGAGGAGAGAAAGAGATGTCTGCAAAAGTAAGTACTGGGACACAGCCTCTGACTGGGCACCCAGAAGGTGATGTTGCAGGAAGGTAGGGTTCACTCCGTCTGAATCATTACAGGAAGAGATTCCCTAAGGGGTACAACTATCTGTATGAAATTTTGGAAAGTTGACATAAATGGCTGCATTTCTCTCAAATAGTAGCAGTGTTGTAGGCAATGCTCTTATTGCCTGCCTTCTTCAGGGGCAGTGCATGAAGGAGATGGGGGGAGCTTTTCAGAGAGGGTTGCTGAGCTCAGACTGCTGGTGAGTGTGGCTGGGTTTTGGGCAGTGGTGAAGCTGAGCTGGGGGGAAGGAAAGAAGCTGTGCTGCTTCGAGAGAACAGCTCACATGTTAAGGACCGTCTGAAAAGAAAATGCTGAAGATAGTGTAATGGAAGGGTGTTAGAGATGTGTCTTTTGATTTCCTATCTGAAGTGAAAGTGATCCTGTACGATGCTTTGAAAATCCACATTTGTGTTACTTTCAGAAGGAGTTCAGTATTTTTGTGGGAAGCCTTTCTAAGAAAACCCAAATTTTTGGGACAAGCCATTTCATATATAAAAATACTAGAAAGAAATAATTTAAGAACAGAAGCTGTAGGAAGCAGGTAGGTAAGAAGCAAGCTTTGAATTTTAGCCTTGTATGCATAAAAGCAAAGGGAAAAACTAAGAGACACAAATAAGAATGGGGGGTGAACGTCAGAATAGATCATGACAGCTTTTCCTGCACACCAGCAAAGGGACTGGAGGACTAACCACTGGAAAAAGTCGTACTTCAGGTGATTGTGAGGAGAGTGGTCCTCTTTTCATGCCTGTATTTGTCCTGAGTGGCAAAAACTAGAATGCCTTTGTCATGTAGCTCTGGTGTCAAGTCCCATTTTGAATCTTGTGCAGTGATGCAAAGTGTGCTCAGAATACAATTGTGTTTTACCATATAATTACTCCAGGTAACATTGTCCTTTCATATTCTTCCAACCCTTGTGTTGTTTAAGTGGACTGGAAGGACAAAGTGCCAAAAAAAGTGCTTGGGGTTTGGAGGGTATTAGGAATATTCACGAGGAACAAAAGTGTCATGGGAGAGAGAAGGGCAGGAAGCCTAAGGGTGTAGATCTGGGCAAATGTTCATCCTTAAATTACCAGCTGTCCTACCAAATCCTGGCAGGTATCTGAATGAGCAGCAGAGTTCCTGAACTGTAGTTTCAGAAAGTTTTACCTATGTTCTGACTTCCAAAATATATGAAGACTTGTGCAGTCTTTTCTGGGGAGGAATTTGGTATCCCAAAAGGAAACGCTTAGGCTTGTGGTTTTCAGGTATTTTCCATTATCCACAGTTAGTTTTAGTGTATGGATAATTTAATAAACACTTCTTAGCTTAAAAACACTGCAAAATTACTAAAAGCAAGTAGAGATAATATTTTAAATCCAATTTGGAAAGAAGATTCAATTGCATTTAATATTTTGAAAATACACAGACATTTGTGAGGGGCTTGTAGAATATTAGAAAAAGGATTAAATGGAATTGATAATCACTCATTTAGTTCCATTTTTAGATTATGCGCACAGTAGGATGCACACATTTGTGCACTGTGTGTGGCAATGACTTTTGTTTAAGAAAAAGCAGTGGACTCTGTCAGGGGCATGCTAAAACTTAAATAAAGTAAGAGCTCTTCAGAGCTGTCAGATCCATAAATAGAAAAAAATAAGTCACTTAAGTCATCGGTGTTATAAAAGCTGAGACACTGATTTTTAATCCAGGTTGGGATGTCCTTTCAGGAGAAATTGCAAATGCTAGGTTGTCTTCAGCAAGACAGACAAATAACTATCCCTGGATTTTTTTTTTTTTTTTTGGTTTAGCAGTACTTTATAGTGAGTTCTGGGAATTACATTTTTTGTTGTTGTCACTCGAGGCCTGCCTTTTTGTGGAAAGTAGAGGAATCATTCCTTCAGAGGAAGGAATGAGAAATTTCATGCATTCAGCTCTTGCATGCATAAGCAACCTCAACGAGCCCTGTGAAAATGAACAAGCAATGAAGATTTTTTTATTTGCATGAAAGAACTTGGGGACACTATGGTTAGCTTCCTAGAAGAAAAATGTCATTTTAAACCCAAGCAGTGTGTTTTGTAAGGGACAAAAAGGGTTGAGCTCCCTGTGGCTCAGAAAATGGGGGCAGTGTGTCACATAAAGACTCAGTGAAAGTGGTAATTATTCATTGCAGCCTGGCTCTTGCTATCCAGGATATCACTGTGGTGGAAATGGCCTTTCTAAACTTGCTTAGGAGCATGTGGATCTGAATGTTAAGAGCTTGGATGTGCTTTGTTGACATCTTTATGTTGACTTCGGCATGTTCTTAGTGGGTTAGGGAGTGTTCCAGAGATGGGGAAAACAAATGGGGTGAGTTAGTGCTTTGGGATAGTAATACCCTCTTCTTGCTTGATAGGGTGGCTGCTGGTGGTGGCAGTTCTGTGCCAGCCACCTCTGAGGAGAGCTGTGACCATTTTAAAGATTAGTAAGATGCTCTCTGCATTCTCTAAAGTAGCAGTAAGTTGGATATAAGCACAGCTGGCAGGAATCTGAATTGGCATTTGAAGTTTTGCAGCTCTTTGCTAGAGCACTTTCCTGTCTGATGGTTGTTTCTTTGGTCTCCATTGCTTACTTCACTTACCTGCAGGAGGGAACCATAGGCTTTGTGTGGGGTTAACTGAAAAGAAAACTTATTGTAAACTTGTTATTTCTAATTTCTTGAAAGAAACATTAACTGCCCTGTCTTGAAATAAATGAGTAAGGGCCCTGTACCATCAGCTGTGGGACAGGAAAAATGAAGGACTTCTTGTAACTTTCTATGAGATCAGAAATGATATTTTACTATGGAGTGTGAATTACATTGGACCTTACACAGCGTCTCATGGAGGGAGCTGGTGACACAGTGAAATAATACATGTATCAAGTGTTTGCATATGGGCAATTATGTGAAGTGTTTTTCTAAGAGATGACATCTGTAGGAATTGCATAACAACACTGGGATGAATGCAGTCACTTAGCATCAGGTGAGGCCCATCTGCTCTGGTTTTGCCTCCTAACTTTATTGGTGGCTGAGTGACTGACTCTGCCAGTATCATACGAGGTGAATGGGCTGGGAAAAATCACATGAATGTAATGGAGCACTGCCAGATCCCTTTCTTTGCCAAATGTATCCACTCATTTGTGGAAAAATGTGCTCTCCTAGTCTAAGCCTATGTCATAAATTAAAACAAGCCTCTTCTCATATGCATGGTTTGATAGATATTAGCACTGTGATATTAGAGACTGGTGGGTGTTCAGTTCCTGTAGATTTTCCCATCTTGGCATGTATAGAGAATGATAAGTATTGTGCAAAACTGCATTGATGTAATGCTGAAGCAAAAGGGATGTGGCTTTGGGCTGTTAGCATGTGTGGTGCAGGAACCTGCCCACTTCTTTTCCTGAGACTTGTATTAGCCCTTCTTATCACAGGATTTTTTCTATTTTTGTGTAGGCAAATACTACTGCTGTGCTATTTTATCAGACTGTGAAGCTGAGGTCTGGTTTCTGCTTAAAGAGAGGAATAAAGATTAACATTCAAATTTATTAGCCATTTATTCCAGCCTTAAAATTCTTCATAACCTTTATGGAAAGACTTTCTATCACTTAAAAGGATGGAACAGAAATTTCACTGTTGTTTTGTACTGGAAATTTCTTGGAAATATACTGAAATGTTTAATGACCTCCAAACATTTCTATAAGGAATATATCATCCCCTGTTGAATTCAATGGAATGATTTAATCCAACCATTAACCACAGGATTTTTACTAGCACCTGCATGAATGTTTCAGAAGTGTCTCCCTCGTCCCATATTACTGGCACATAGAAAATGAGTGAGCAGGTGACAGCTCCAAACAGTTCTGGATTGAGAGAACAACAGTCCCAATAAATTAGAGATGACTTGTCACCATTCATCATCCTCAGTAGGAAATGAAGCTCAGTGGAGTAGAAGGGATGCCCTTGATTGTGGTGATGAGGCTCATGGCAGGATTCCTAAGCTAACGGGGAAGTGATGGGAAGGAAGTGTTAAAAACAAGGGGAGCATTTTTCCACGTGAGCCCCCCTGCCCTGCACAGAGGCAGCACAGGCACTTGGCCAGGTCAGATCCCTTCTGGGTGGGTAACCTGAGATAGCACTGTGGGTTTTGGACAATACTCACAGTTTGCAGACTGTGGGGTGACTGCTGGTTTTGCCAGATAGATTTTAGTAGGCAACTGCTGTCTTTTATAAGGCAATTTTGGTTTTGCTTCCATTTCTACTGAACACCAGAGGCTGATGTTTTCTCACAGACTAATGCTCATTTCTTACTATGTTTACACTGACTTGTGAAAGACTCTCAGTAGCCTGTGCATTCAGATTGGGAGTCAGATTGCTTTTTGCTTATTAAAAATTACTTACCTAAATGTGCAGATGAAATTTGGGAAAAACTTCTGAGGACATGGTTGATAAGTTTTCAGTGCTCAAGTGAAAACAGACTGTATGGAAAAAAGAGTCTCCTTTCTCAGACAAGTTGAAAAAGTAAAACTACAGTTCACTGCTTTATCATCTCAGCCCTGATGCTACAGCAGGTAATTAAAATACCTCAGTAAGTCAATAATGATGAAAAAAAACATACTCTTGGTTTGAAGAAAGCACGTTACCATGTGGAAATGATTCTGTATAAAACTGAACTAGTAAATGCTCAATGTCTGCTGAGCTGCCTGTCATGCTGGCTAGCAGAGAAGAGCTTGAACTTCAGCAGTGGCTTGGACTTGATAAGTCTTGACTACTATTTCTTGATAAGATGGACATTTCTGAAGATGGTGGCTGTGTAGTAGTAGCTTTAGAGTCTGAGGACTTTGCAAAGAACTTTATTGTAGTTTATTTTACTGGGAAAATTGATGGGAGTGGGAATGAGATGAAGCAAAATCGGTAGTAAAAGGTTTCCAGGCTGTGTGGAGCAGCTGAGGTGAGATGGAATGGTGGTGCATTTCTGCCACTGCTCTCCAGTCTGTCAGGCTTCCTTCACAGGCTGCCACCTGTGTGTTGTAAACAGCCCTGAGGAAAAGAAAAAGTGGCTGAAGGATTTCAGGTGTCAGGACTGAGCTAGCAGGAAATCAAATTAGGCTCAGAGAGCCATTTTGTCATGGCAGAAGAGAGAGGAGGGATCTAGAAGCACACTGTGCATTATATGCTGGGCTAGCATTACATGAGGAACAGCCAGACAGAGCTAGAGGGGCACAAATCAAATAAGAGTGACTTGGGAATTGGAAGTTTTATTTTGATGTCAGTAGCATGAGGTGCAGCACTGAATCATGGTGTCTTAATTTGATCTTTATTTTTTTTCTGTGTTTGTTTCATGTTTTCAGTAAAGCATTAAGAAGTTTTAGCAGCAGCACAGGCCAAATCATCACTATCTGACTTAGCCAAGACTTAAACAAATTTGTTTGGTAGATGGAGAAATAGAATATAGAAAGTGTGCAGATATTGAGAAAATAGTAGGGATTTCTTCCCCACACAAAATAAAGGCTGTCTTCCACCTTGCTTTCAAGGACCAGAAATAACTTTCTCTCCCATACGGGTTAGCAGCCCCCGTGTGTGTTTAAGTTTTTAAAGGTGTGATGGGAGGGTTGTGGCAGTGAGTCTCGGGTGGCCCCAGGGGAAGATACAGGGGGTGTATCGTCACAAGGGCTCATTCCCCAGGTGACACATGAGTAACAGTGGTGCTGTTCCTTGTAATCTCACATAATCTCTTGATCTTGTCAGATAGGAGCACTTGTGCATTAGACTAATCATGATCAGGTCAATATGAGTGGCCTGAGAAAACCAGAATTCAAGTTTGTTCCATCCCACACTCAATCTCAATGCTGTAAAATTTTCCAAACAGTTAGGGAGATAAGCAGTCGTGTGATAATCGGTCTTTTCTACAGATTGACCTTTGTGTGGGTGATGGGCTTTTGATGATCTTCCTGTTTTCCCGTTGAAAGGGAATTTCAGTGCTGTAGGAGGTCTGTGTCCATTAAAAGGGCCGAGTCAAGATGACTTTTTTCTTCCTTCCTTTTATTTACTTGGATGTGGTACAAATGTGCATGGCTCATCGAAGTAGCAAAATGAATAGCTCACAGGAGAGCCTCATTAGGCTTGAAATTAAAATAATTGAGTCCTTTTAGCGTATTAGTGCTTAAGAATAGCCTTCTCTAAGTCCATTACCTCTGGGATAAAAGCTGTATTTGCAGCTGAATAAGCAGCATGTACAACATGACTTGTTGCTAGGGCAAGAGGCTTTCTTAGTTCTTTGACAGGCTTGTGTAGTAGGGAAAAACTGAATGACCTCAAACTGCATTCCTGAAATCCTCCTTACTCTTCAGTTGGCAGTCTTGAAAATATTTCCATAAGTGACTCTGGCTTGCTGGAGCTGCTCTCATTCCCTTTCCAGCTCGGACAGTCAGTGATGTGGGAAAAGAAGCTCCTGCTGCCTGCTGAGTCCAGTTCTATGATGGCAACGCTCACTTGTTTTTAATGGGTTGAACCCTGGTTTCTGTGCAGTCATCGATAAAAAGCCTCCATCAAGAACCATTCCAAGTTTTCTTTAAATAGACCAAACGAGGTAAAAACGTGTTGAGAGGTATCTTGCCAGACTGCCTTTAAGCAAGAGACTTAATTCTCTATCAGCAGCAAAGGACATAAAAATAATTTGGCTCTTTTAACAGCTGGAATTTGTGACAATTGTACAGGACACAATGCAGTAGAGAAGAAACTGAGGTGGTGCTGTACTGGTTAATACAAGAAACTTGAATGCAGCAGGTCAACGGCAGTGCCTTTATACAGCTTGGGTTTATCAAATGAGTCCTTTTTCTGCACTGGGAATGAGGGTAGTTCAGGTTAAGAAATTCAGGAGTTTAAAGTGGATGGGAGAAACAGTTTTTAAAAGTTTAAGTGCCAAAAAGGGCTTGGTGGTTATTGTTCTGACATCTGCTGTCTTACTTTCAAATGTCTGTTTGTAGCAAAGACATTGTACAAGGCAGCAGGGACCAGGACAGACTGCAATTCCCTTGATACTTGTTTGACATAATTAATGAGGAGGGACATAAACCCCAAAATTCTGACAGTGTCTATCACATGAGGCTGTGTCCTTACCCATCCTTTGGATAGATGTTGTAATTTATGTAACTTTTTATTAAACTTCCCAGTTTAATGATAGAGGATGAGAATCCCTCAAGGCTGGTGGTGACTGTCATTTGTTTGGCTGGCACTCATAGTTAAGAGGCATCTTGGTCAGAAATGCCTGAAATCTGGAATAGGTGGTACAAATGAAGTGTGTATCAGTTAAAAGACCCTGAAACTCAGTGTCAGGGACTGTGGACTGAATGTTGGACAGGAGTGTTTACAGGCTTTGGTACTTGCTCTGGTTTTCTTAGATCTTAAAGCCATTTGCTTTCAAAAATAATTTTCTTTATCCTCAGTTCTTCTTAGCACTCAAAACTTGAAATCTTTTTGTAAATGGGAATGCAAGCCTTAGAGGGAGGTTGTTAAATTTTGGTACAAATTTGTGTTTCAAAACGAAAACCTACTCAATCTCCTGGAGTTGGAATATTGTTGCATCAGTTGATCTTCTCTGCTTTAAAGGGGAAAGAGAAAAGAGATCTGGAGCAATCTTTGATACAAACTCTTCTTAGGAGATAGAAAGGGAGATGGCTTAGACATGGATTTCTAACTCAGAGTAGTGGAAAAACTTTTGTTCCTTAACATAAACCCTGCTGAAAAGAGATGGTTTCTGTGGCTTCAAATGAACTTGCTGCTGTTTGTGTTTGAGTGACTGTATGTTTATCATCTTGCAATTCAGTGGAACTCTCAGGCTGGAGAGCTTTCTTGCTCTGTTTTGCTAAGCATGTTCCATGGGATCCCACTTCCTGATTGGTACTCTGATAGTGGATCATAGCAGTAGAAATTTTGATAATTTGCTTCATTCTGCATAGCTGTAAGTCTCACTTCAGACACCTCTGCTGATGCAGGCAGAAACATAATCTGAAAGTCTTCTCTCATTTAAGTTTAGGCTGTTGCTCAGTGGCACTCTCAGTTGGACTGGATTTTTGTAGTATATGTATTTAAATGTTTGTTGGGCTGAATACCAAGTCTTTGTGAAAAGTTCCTAGCTGGATGGATGGAGTCTGGGATGTGAGACCCTGGCTTTTGTGCATCTGAGTGCCTACACAAATAAGTTTCTGAACAAAAATGGAAACCATAGCAGTATAATTCCTTTTCCTTCAGACAAATGCTTCTGAGGACAGCTGCCTAATGTAAAACCTTGGAATGGCTGAAATCTTGCCTTTCCATGAAAGCAGCTCTTCATTTCAGTCCCTCATGAACCTCACAAAACCTGCCCGTGAGTCTAGATGTCTTTTTTTAGGTTGCTGTGAGACAGCAGCAGTGCTTGCTGTCTGCTTCCCCAGGGTGTCCGTCCAGCCTTGTTGAATGACTCAGCCAGTTTGTGTTGAGCACTTCTTCACTATTGTAGATCTAAAATGTACAAAATACCTAAGTTGGAAGGGAAGCTAATGGAGAGAGCACCAAAGCTATAAATATGAGATGCTGTTTGTCAAAATTGATGCTAACATTTTTACAACATTATTTGATTGATGTAACACTTCAAACAGCGGCCTTGATCAGGATGCTTTTGTGAACAAGATAATTTATCTCAGCAAATGCGTTCACATAAATGTTTTAAAATTAAAGGCATGATAAATCTGTCTAGAGCCTGCATACAATAGAGCTGCCAAACCTGCCACCTGTTAAAGCTTTTAATGAACTGTTCCGTATTTAACAGAAAAAGTGTAATTAATGTTGTCACTTTTGTGATTTCCCTTATCTCAGGCACTCTGAGATATCATTCAGCAAATGCTTCTGAGTGGAGCAGCTCTGGTGTTGCTCTGGTGTTTTAATTAGAATTAAGGCAAACCAGTGAAGAAGCCATTAAATCTTAAATGTGGCTTTTGTGCAGCACAGCCACAAGGACATAGGCCTTTTGTCCAAAGCCATGGAGAGACCATGTTTTGTTGGGAATCAAAGGATGTCCATCCTCATGTTATATTGTTGTTAGGTTAATGGGAAAGTAGTTGCTCTGGATTTTCTAAATGGAAGATGATGTTTCTCAGAGTAAACCAAAAATGTACCAGGATGTTATGTTTCCATGTGTGTGAGGGAAGCCTTTGAGTGCATTAAGACAGGTTGGTGGAGGTTTTTCTGCCGCAGGTGGGAAAGGTATTCAGAAGACTTTCTCCATCCCTCTTGTATACCCTCTTTAGGTACTGCAAGGCTCCTAGAAGGTCTCCCCAGAACCTTCTTTTCTGAGAAACCCCAACAGGATGCTTTTTCCTGTGTTCTTCAATGAATTCCCACTCTTCTTTTTTTCATCCAGAAGCGTACTGGATGCTTGCTGTGTAGGCCCTTGATTAACTTTGATTTACTGTGGATGTGGATGACATTTCTGGCTGAGTAAACAATACTCAGCTTTTAGTTAAGCTATGCAGTGATCAGACTGAACCTCACTGATGTTGTAGAAGGGCAGAAAGGAGCTAGAAAAAGTAAAAGCAGTGGGTAAGGAGGTAGAATAGCTAGGGAAGTAAGGAGGTAGACCAGCAAGGGAGAAAGCTGTGTAGAGATTTGTGAGGTACGTGGGCAAAGTTGGGAGCATGATCAGTAATAGCCATTGGTGGAAGCATTGGCATTGTAAAATTGCACCCTTTAAAAATAGGAATGAAATGTTGTTGATTACCTTCGTCGTGTGTTCTGGCTTCAGAAAGCAGACTGTGAAAAATCCTCAAAACAGTGATTCAAGTGGATATTAGAATTCAGAAGTTTTTCTGCTTTTCTTTTGGTTCAGTTATATTTTGTCCCATGAGATAAAATAATGTAGTAGTTTTCACAAACTACTATAAACTTGAGAACCCTTCTTTTTCTTGTCACATCCTAATTCATGGGTACCTGGGTTTCCCATGATGATCCCAGCTCCAGCTGGAGTCACTATTCTCTGTAGCTGTGAGCATGCCAGAAAATGGGGCCACTTCTGGTTCAGCTCCAGAGTAAAGTTTTCACTTGCATATTGGTGGGCTGACTAATTTGACATGTTTGCCCTGTGTTTTCACTTTGGAGAAAGCAAATGTGCAACAGAAATAAATGTGCATCTAGAAATGCTTAAAGCTTCTGGAGCTGTCTCTCAAAAAAAGCAGATTCCAAAGTGTTGACAGCACATGACTGGTATGAACTACTTTTTCTTGATAGTTGGAAGAAAGGCCCCTTTTCAACAATAATTCCAGGCAGGGAGCAGTTCAGTGGCCAGAATATCCCTGTGTTTGCCAGAAAACCTGGAGCTTTGTTTCTGTTCACCTGCTGTGTAACCACTGCTTGGTTTCTCCTCTTCCATAAACATTATTTTGTCCTCTTGCTTTTGTAAAGGCTTCTGTAGTTTCTGCTGCAGACCGTGAAGGCCTTCATGGTCACTTATATTTTGATAACTTATTAAAATAGCAACATGGAATCTAAGGTATTTATATTAATACTGTTGGAACAGAGCAGCTGCTGGAGTGCAGTTAATAATGCTGGCCTCCAGTCACCCTGAATCCATTTTTATTCCAGACTGTCTGGCACTCTGCAAGATACACCCCCCTCAACAGGTCTGCAGAAAGCTTGTCACACTGTCCTGTGGAAAAGCAGATAAATGATGGTTTGATATTTAAGTCTGTAAAATTTTAAAAAGCTGTAGTAAGCCCAAATACACTCAGTTGTTCTTGCTGTATGTTTACAGAATGTTGCAAAATACCTTTGGTGGTGGTACTCAGAGAACAGTGTAAAAATCTAGATTATGAGAGTTGTATTTATTCTCAGTGAAGTAAGTGCTATTTTGAGACAGGATAGCCTTGAAAAATATTGGCTATTTTTAAAAGATATCTCTAATTAAAAAGGCCAGCCTCCTTACAGACCCTGGTAAGGTGCAAGAGCAAGTCCTTCTGGAAACTTTTGCATACAGAAGGAGCAGCTCTATGGCTCAGCTTTGGCTTTGGTGTGGTCTTCCATGGTGTCCTTACAGCCAAACTGCTGAGATAAGTGACAGAAAGGTGGCCTTTTTCCCCGTGGTTATATTTTCAATATAGATATCTGTTATCCTATGACTGTGTGATTTTAATCATGCTCCTGGTAAATACCTCCTGGAGCAGCAAACTGTCAAGAGAGATATCCCAGGAAAAACAACAGGTCAATTAAACTGGCACTGAGAGAATTGTTTGTGGTGGTCCTTGAGTGGTTGTTGCCTTACCCTAGGTTGGTTCTGTGGTCCACATCAGTTCATGGAGTTGGACTGATGTCAGCAACTTGCCCCAGCTTGAAATAGTTCTGAATGTGCATTGTGCCATTTGGAGATTATGAAGAAACCACATGTACACAAAAAACCCTCACCCAAACTTGTGCAAGCAGAATTGCAGAAATGTGCTTGTATTTGCAGAACTGAACTGATTCACTGGTACTTGACTTGACCTAAACCAGCTCCTCCTAAACTCTGCCTTGATTTTGTAGTTATTTAAATTGGGGATTATCTGGCACCTTTTCTTACATAGCTTGTAATTTAAACCTTGTCCTCAAAAAACATGTTACTAATACACTAATAAGACTAATAATGAACAGCTATGTCTCATAAAAAAGCTGTAAAAGTGTGTGATTCTGATCAATTATAAAAATGAAACTATCCAAGAATTCCAATTTCAAATTGGAAACAATATCACAGAATGAATGAAGCAAATGAAATATATCTAAAAGTAAAACGTGGAAATACCTACTGCACACAAATGGTAGTGCAGGAGAAGTAATTTGCAATCAGGGAATCAGTTTTCCAGTTGTGCTATTTGTTTAGGTGGCACCTATTTTGTGTAGATAGCACAAAAGACATGGCCCTTGTCTCCCCCTAAGATAGGATCACTGCTACTTAATGTAATCCCTTAAACAAGTACCAACAGAGTACCCTACCCAGATGCCAGAAAGCTAAATTAACTGTTCATTCTGTGTGATTGTGGTATTTGTGGTGTAGTAGCACTCTATGAGCTGTGCTCAGAGAAAATTTACTATATAGCTTAAATATAAACAATGTGTATAGATGTTAAAGCAACAGGCAGTATAGTCATTAAAAAACCTTGCAAAACAAATAGATAACCGTGCCATTAACATCTGAAATTTTTCCGTGTGAAACTGAATTTTTTCTTCCCATAAAAAACTGCAAGATAATAACTTAGGTAAGTTAGGCAAATTTCCCTGGAATGTTCTTGCTAGACAAAAGCTGACAAGAGTAATTGCACAGGAGAAAAACCAATTTTGGTGGAATTGTGGTCGCATTTCCATGTCTCTCTGCCACCTTTTTTATGCTGTAAAAGCTGCACTTTATTTTTAGGAAATCTGCAGCAACTTCAACCTTTACTTTGACATGAAAATTAATTGTCCTAGGTGGGATAGATAGCCATATATAGATTTCCTGGAAAAAACAGAGTTGGCCTTGTCCCGTGGATCCAGCCTGTTCAGATCCCTCTTCAGAGTCTTCCTACTCTCCAGCAGATAAACACCACTTGTAGCCATCTGCCAGCTGGATTTAACTCCATTTGCACCATTCTCTGTGCCCAGCCATCCAGGCAGCTTTTTAACCCAGCGAAGAGTGCTCCCATCCAAGTCAGGAGCACCCAGTTTCTGCAGGAGAACGTTGTGGGAAACTGTGTCAAAGGTTTTATTAATGTCTTAGATAAACATCCACAGCCCTTTCCTCATGCATTTAGGGGGTGTCCTTGTGATAGAGGGAAATCAAGCTAGCTGACCTGCCTTTCATAAATCCATGCTGGCTGGTTCTGTTCCCAAAGGAGGGGTTGAGTACATCAGCCTTTTCTTCATCCTTTGTCACTGTGTTTTACCCCACATCCAGTACAGGCTGGAGGTTTTCCTTAGCCTTCCTTTGTTGCTAATGTATTCATACAATCATTTTTACTGTCTTTTACAGCAGTAGCCACAGATTAAGTTCTAGTTGAGCTTTGGGTTTTCCAATTTACCCTCTGCATAATCTCATCATATCCTTTTAGTCCTCCTGAGTTGCCTGCCCCTGCTTCCAAAGATCATAAACTCTCCTTCTTTTTCACTCTCTGCCAAAGCTCTCTGTTCACCCAGGCTGGTGTTCTTCTTCACCATCTTGTCTTTTGGCACATGGGGATAGCCTGGTTCTGCATCTTTAGATTTCCTCCTTGAAAAATGTCCAGCCTTCCTGCACTCCTTTGCCCTGCAGGAATCTCTCACAGGGAACTCATGTCAACCAGACTTCTAAATAGGCCAGTGTCTCTCTCACAGTGTTGCTGTTGTATATAAATGAGAGGTTATATTTGAAATTTTCCTCTTGTCAAATATTATCCTTTTGGGGAATAATTGCATTGTTTTGACCTAGATGTTCTCAGGACTGGAAGTTGGTAAATTTCCTTTGCAGAAGTGATCTGTAAAGCAGGACTTGGTCCTTTGTGTTCTGGTGCTTTATTGGCTTTTTATCTTGGGAAAATCGAATTTTATCTAATTAAAAGCTGAATTAGTGTTTTATCTAATTAAAAGCTGATTTTCTTACTGACCAGAGCTATTGGAAGTATTTTTTCTGTAATAAAAATACCTAAAAATTCAGTAGTGGCCTGTTCCATTTTTGTGTGTTGATCAAAATTTAATGACCATTGCGAAGCCTAATTTTATCAAAACTTCCATGAATGCATGTAATAATGCTCTCAGCTTGTATTCCTGAGTTCTTAAACTCAGCGCACTCTCTGAATTTATTTATGCATCTTATTTTTTTCTTTGCCTTTGGAAAATACTGAGGGACATTTCTGTGAGGAATATGGAAACTGTAGGGTGGGATCTATCTACAGGAGGGCACCTCCTGCCCCTGAACCCTGTGATCTGTCCCCTTCTCTTTTTACCTGAGCTCAGTGTTATCACAGCTGTTTCTACTCTCTTGCCCTTACTACAGAAATCAAAACCATAGGCATGCAGTATGGATCCAACCTCTGGGTTTGGGCAAACTTAATTTTTTGTGCTGTCAATAGCTTAACTCGGCATGAGCTTGCTTTCTCTTATGGGACAAATAAGGGAGTTTTTTGCCTGGTGGCTGCTCAAGCCAAGATTGCTTCATTCTTGAGGCAAGAAGTTTCTCTCAGGCAGAGAAGCACTCAAGCATGAAGTGAAATGTCTGGCAGGAGAGAAGGAGAAAAATCTTTGAAGAAACTAATCACATAGTAATAAAACTGTCAGTTCTATCTCTCATGTCAGAATAAGTGTTTTGGTGCTCCCTATCAGGGGAAGCAGTTGAGGTGCTATTCCCCACCACAGGAAGGAATTTACCTTTTTTTTTTTTTTTTTTTTTTGAAGCTATCAGGTAGGTTTGAACATTGCTTTAAGCAAAGGAAAAAAGATCTCTCCAGGCTTCTGTTTGCAGAGTTTCTGAGAACTAAACAATAGCTCTCATTCTTCAACAGAAACAAGCTCTAAAAATGTGTCAATGTAGTGAGACAAAAAAATGTCAAATGCAATGGTATTTATGCCAGAAAAATGTGTGCTGTGTAATGGCTTAATTTCATCCAACCAACCCTGGTTTGGTTTGTTGGTTTTTTTTTTGTAATTTCTCTTTCTTCTCTTCATTCCTGGCATGTTACCCCCTAAAACCCAGCCATTGTTTTCTCCTTGTACATATTGCAAAACTGTAAATGGCTGCAATAACTACAAGCCAAGGAGTGTATCACCTCCTGCAGTAAATAAACTTCTTCCAATGCTTTATTTCCTTAAGTAGTATAAAAATACATTCTTATGATAAAAAAAAAAAAAGTGCACTGACCCAGTGTTTGGAGCCAGCTGCAGAACTTGCTCAGGCCTGGTTTGAAATACAGATATTTCTGTGTAGGCAGTCAGATGAAAGGACTGGCTTTCAGAGTTGCTGTGCCCTTTTGCAGCAAGTGATTTCACTGGGATCTTGGAAGCGAATTGTAATGGGGGAAATGGAGTTGTTGTTGAGTTTTAAAAAACCACTGCAGTCAAACTGCTTGTGGTGAGGGTAGTGCAGGTTTCATTCATTACTGACCTCAGCATGAGTGGATTTGTGTCTGTGGGCTCTTGGCAGTGCAAAGGGCTCACTTGGACTTGCTGTCTGTTTTTGAAGTGGGTTAAAAGCAGAAACAGCAATGGGAGGAACAAGAGTTTAAAAATAACTGATAACTTGCATGTTCTTTCTCCTTCTTTGCTATGCATCACTTACTTATGAATTCACAGGTGTGCATGTCTGTATATACATGTAGAAACATACTTGTGTCATGTATTTTCTCTAATTTACATTTATTAACAGATTTCTCTGTGAAATACAGTAGATGCCTTTCTGGTGGTAAATACTAGTGATGTTGAGAGGATTATTCACTAAAACTAGTATTTTTCAGTTTAAAAGGAATATTTTTCATTTTTTCAGATGGCATTTTTCAGTTTGAGATGCCATCTGAACTTAAGTCCACTGTTGTTCCACAGTTTGACAGCCCGGACTTTGCAGAAACAGCAACGGTGACAAAAGAAACCAGAACACTGCTGTGGTTGGATGTGGCTGTGAGTCATACAGAAGACACAAGTACCCAAAGATTCCTTCTGCCTCTTCATCCCCTCCATCAGCTGCCTCTTTCCTGGCTGATGATCATCCTGCCTCTCTGAGAGCTGATGTGATGACTTTTCCATGAAACCACAAAACCAGATACGCAAATGCAACACATAACTTGAAAGTCAAAGTAGAGTTCAGTGATCTTTAAATAATATATAAATAAATAATAAAATAAATAAAATCATAAATAATCAAACTGGAAGGACGAGAAGAATATCTTACACAACTGCTTACTTACATCTTATACAAGTGTGTACTTCTCATCCTTTTTTAAGGGGTAGCAGGACAAACTACAGCAAGCAAATAGCCCCAGGGAAGGATAAAACCTGAAAACATTATTTTGGCAAGAAAGCACTTAATTGCCTCGTGTCTATGTGCTTTTTGAGTAAAATCCATCCAGAGATATTTAAAATCATGTACTTGTCTTCACATCTACCAATCAGGATTTTCAAAGCACTGGAATTCCTTGTATCCTAAGTTTTCTTGGGCAAAACCTGGTATCTCCTGGACAAGGTGGTAAGTCTGCTTCAGAAAACCGAGTTGAAATAAGGCAGGGGAGATGTACCTAGGGAAGGGTAATGGAGCAGGGCCAGCAGGAGGCACAGGGTCACTTCCCTGGTGCAGGGTGTTTCATGGAGCGTGCAAACAGAAGCACCATCTGTCAGCTGCTCCTCATGAAGCACTTGTGCAGTGGCCATCCTGTCTCCTCTTCTGTGCTTCCTTCTGAAGTTCAGCTGCTGAATGGTGCTGGAAGTGTTTTCAGGGACCAGCATGGGATAAAACATCTATTTGAGCAAGACTGTGTCATGCTGTGAGACTAATCCAAATTAGATTGATGTCATTCTTGCTGCACTACAGTGTTTTATCAAGCACAGAGCAGTATTTTTTCTCAAGTTAAATGCTTCATTTATGCAGATTTTTGATTTTAGCAAATGTGTTGCTCTGCTGTTTAGGAGATCTTTAGTTTGAAGCAACAGTGTGCTATAGAAAAATCTCGTGTGTGAGAATCTCCTTTGAAAGTGGGCTTGTTACCCTGTTAGGGAAAAGGCCAGTGCTTTTTGAGCAACCCAGATTTCTCCTGCATGCTGTGAGTCATCCTGAATGCTCAGCTAGAGAAGCAGAACGACTCTGGTAAGGACAGAAGTGTTGGAAATGGAAAAATAACTCAGGCATACTGCAGCAGGAGCTCTGCAAAACACTGCTGATTTGGTGGAGGCACAGCCTGCAAACAGAATGGCAGTGGGAGCCAGGAGGGACTTGGGTCAGGGCCACATTTTTCTCCCACTTCCCTTTTTCCTGTATTTCTATATAGACTGTATGTCTTGATTCCTGCTGGCACCATGCTGGTTGGGTTTTTTTCTTTTTTTTTTTTTGAAAGCAAAATACTAATCTGCTCCAATCTGCAGTCTTGGGTTGAGATTTTTTAAATATTTTGAATGATCTGAAGACTTTGATGTGAAGCAATGTGAAGCTGCCTCATTGTGGAACATTTGCATGCACACATGGCACTGACAGCCAAGTTAAACATGTATTTCCTCTGGAAATCACCTTCCTCTTTTGTATGCAAATCACTGTCTTGTTAGGTGTCTAAGGCTATCTGATTGGTTTTCTCCTACTTCCCCCTGGAATTAGGTACTCAAGGCAGAAAGCAGAGCTTCAATTTGTTGAAGCTTTGCAACTGATGATAGTCCATAGTCACGGGACTCTCCAGGCTGTAAGGATGGGCCTGATGCTGCACCTTAGGGGCCCAGAAATACAATTGAGCAAGGGGACCAGCAGTGGTCTGGGGACCCTGTATGTATCAGATACCCCAAGCCAGGGCTTTGTTGCAGTACAGATGTGTTCCCTGGGCATCAGGAAGCTCAGCAAAGGGACACTCCAGACAGCCTCAGTGCAGTGATGTAGACAGCTGCAAAGCTTGGCAAGGGGGAAGTGTTGCTGTGTGGTGAAGGCAGACAGATGGGTGTGAAAGCAGACAGAATGAGAAGTGAGAGAGCTGCAATTGCTCTCTTAACGCTTTCTCCGCTAGAGTTGGGCACCCAGGTGCATGTTGCACAAACAAAACTATTTTTTTTAATTTTTAAAAACCCCTCACATATGTATATTCAGGTATTTCATGTGCACTGGTCTTTGCAATAATAGTTCTGTAAATAGTGAAATAAAGCCACCACTTGAGGACATTTTTCTTTATAAACTATGGCAATATTCTGTATGGTGTTACTATCTGGTTTCTCTTCATATTAACTTAGCTATTGTGTGTGGCTTTAGGCTTTACATTTTAGTAGATGGAATAGGTTTCATGTATGAAACAAAGGCACTGGTGTTATAAATAAAATACTTTTGTTTCTATGTTCTCAAAAATCTGTCATTAGGAGAGCTCCCTGTAAATGGTACAAGAGTTTTGCATCAAAGAATCAGAAAACATCACACTGTAATAAGTCTGCAGTGTGCCTGTTGCTAATGAGTTTGCAGCAAAGTTCAATGCAGTTTTCATTTACTGTCACATGAATTGATTTTAGTTTACAGTGCTGTAGGCTGGGTCTCATTAATTTTGTATTTTTGTTTAATTGAGTTGCAAGACCTGATTGGCTTGAATATGTTGTGTGCCCTCAGTGGTGCAAGCTCCCGAGACAGTGAAATGCCAGCACTAAGAGTCATCTGCTCATCCAGTGTGCTGGGTGGAGCTTCTTCTGGGTAAAACCAGCTCAGTCTGAGAGTGGGAAATAAAGTCTTATATCAGTCTTAATGGTCTGTTACACAGGACAAAATGCATGTAGTTAAAATGCCCTTTAAGAGATTCTTACTCCTGGTCTCCCATAAGTCTCAGAAAAATGTATTCCTTATATTTTCCTGTTTTTCTTTAGGTGTTAATATGAGAATTTGAATTGTATAGTGTCGTATGTTTTCCTGTTCACATAATCATTTTTGTTTATGATATTTTGGCAGCCTAATAAGGTATTTCACAGAAGACTTTGCAGTGTGACATCTCTTAAGGGGTGCCACTTGTGGCAGGAATGAAGGAAGATCGCTCTGAATGGGGCTGTTGGACCAAGGCACTTAATGCTTATGATACATTTGTATATTCAGTGAGTGGGGACATTTGCCCACAAGTGCTTTCTGCACAGCAGAAAGCTATGCTGCTTCATCTGCCTTCAGCAGCAAGCATCACAGTGTTTCATGGGGGTGATTCTGTATGTTCTGACAAAATCTCCTTTCAGCAGCAGCAAGCATCACAGTGTTTCATGGGGGTGATTCTGTATGTTCTGACAAAATCTGCTTTCAGCAGCAGCAAGCATCACAGTTGTTTCATGGGGGTGATTCTGTATGTTCTGACAAAATCTGCTTTCAGCAGCAGCAAGCATCACAGTGTTTCATGGGGGTGATTCTGTATGTTCTGACAAAATCTCCTTTCAGCAGCAGCAAGCATCACAGTGTTTCATGGGGGTGATTCTGTATGTTCTGACAAAATCTGCTTTCAGCAGCAGCAAGCATCACAGTGTTTCATGGGGGTGATTCCGTATTTCTGACGAAATCGCTGTGCACTCTTTTGCCTTCCTGTGATGACACTGTTCTTGCTGGCACACAGCACTGACAAGTTGGTACAGAGCCCAGAGTCTACATCAGCTGGAACACTCACTTATTTTGTGAAACATTTGTTCCCTGTTCTTTCAGGTGGCTTTTTCCTGTCGTTTTGTAAGGATTCCTTTGTGAGAAAACTGTAGTGTTTCCACTTGTCTTGACTTCCCAATAATTGTAAATGGTTCTGCTCATAATGAAGGTTCCAGGTCATAACAATGAATACTGGATAACAAAATAGATGTTTTTCATGTACAGGGATATCTTTAGGGCTGTTTAAATGAGGGGTCTGACATATTTGGGCATTTGGTTGAAACTACTATGGAAAATAATGCTTCATGTTGGACTCAATGATCCATTAGGGGATAAAGACCTTACTTGATGTATTCTGTGTTTAAGATGTGTAAGTTATGTAAGTTGTTTACTTTAGAAATGGGAGCCCATTATGCCATAATTGGAGAACATTACTAAGTAGGTGTTATCTCCTATTAACAATGGTGGAGAGCTAATACAATTCCTAGGATGCTGCTCTGAAAATGTATCCCTGGACAGCCATCCCAGCATAATTTCACTGAGGAGTGCCTGCTGACAGGGGTTGCAATGGTACTAGGAGGAGCTGTAATTTCTAGAAATGAAAGAGAGCTCTCAGAGGAAAGGGGTGGTCTATCCATGCCACGTGTCAGCAGACCAAAGGAGAGGAAATAAGCTGTGTCTTCAACACAGCCCCAGAAACGTTTTGAGGGTTACAGGAGTTGTTTTTGTATTTGGGTGTTACTAGAAGTATGCACAGCTAAAACTTCCCACCTCTCTCAAGGTAGTGAAGTTGTAATAAAGGCTTTCAATGCCCACAACAGAGATTTTCTGACATCTCTCTGCCTGTAGCAAACACATCTTTGGACAGGACTCTGCCTGTGCTTGCTGTGGCTTAGCACCAGCAGCCTGGCATGCTGTAGCCACTGGATGGGAGTGGGATGTCTTCTCTCTATTTCTTCCCTGGGATGCTATGGGAAAAGGGTCCAAAACAGGAACTGTGTATGCACCCCACAAACTGAGGGTCCTATCCACACCCCTTTTGGCTTCAGCCAAGAAACCTGGCTGGTGAGTTCACCAGCCTCACACATGCAACTTTCTAGCTCTTCAGTACCCCTTGCTTTTAAGTCTCGATTTTTCCCTGCAGAACAGTGGGATTAGTACATGTGATAAGTACAAAACTCTGCATGGTATCAAATACCCAAGAGATTAAAAAACTTAAAGCTATTGTCAAATGCCTCAGTTAATTAAAGTGATCTGTGATGTTGGCTTTTGGGATAATCCCTCCTCAGTCTTACTTTGGAAATTAGCTGCTCAGGTATTTACAGTGAAAAATTCATGTTTAACTCAGCCCAAAAAGAGGAGGCATTAGTCTGTCAAAGTATGGTAGCAGTTTTAATCCCATGTTTGTTGTTACTTTTTTTCTTTAGGGCACCATCTTTCTGCCTGGCAACAGAGTAATTGAGCATCCCTGCAATGAAGAAAGTCCCGGAAAGTTCCTTTTTGAGGTTGTTCCAGGTAGGATATTCTACTCCTTATCAAAAGCCTTTGCAGTTTGTCCTCAGTGACAAATGGCCACATCTGTTCTGCCAGAACAGAAACTGAAGGTGATTAATGATTCAATTTAAGGGGAAAAATAAAAGGTTTAATTTGTTAATATGGTGGTTCATAATTTTTTCATTCACCCCCAGGCAGCATAGGAAAAGGATGTGTATTTTTTTTTGTCAGTGTAAAGCAGAATTCCTCAGGGCAAGGAGGTGCCAGGTCCTGCTCTTGGATCACAACAGCCCCATGTGGCATTGTGGGTTGGCAGCAGCATGGCTGGAAGACTTCCCTGCAGAAAAGGACCTGGGGGTGGCTGGTGACAGTGACTGAACACCAGCCAGCAGTGCCCAGGTGGCCAGGAAGGCCAAGGGCATCCTGGCCCTGATCAGCAGCAGTGCAGCCAGCAGGAGCAGGGCAGGGACTGTCCCCCTGGACTTGGTGGGGCCACCCCTTGAGTGCTGTGTTCTGTTCTGGGCCCCTCTCTGAAGAAAGTCACAGAGGGGCTGGAGAGAGCCCAGGAAGGGCAGCGGAGCTGGGGAAGGGTCTGAGCACCGCTCTGAGGAACAGCTGGGGGTGGTTTAGCCTGGAGAAAAGGAAGCTGGGTGGGCACCTTATTTCAGGTAACAAGTGACAGGATCAGAGGAAATGGCCTCAAGTTGCACCAGCAGAGATTTTAGATTAGATATTGGGAAAAACTGCTTCACTGCAAGGGTTGTCAAGCATTGGGACTTCCCTTGTGGAAGGGAAGTAGGGGAACCAGCCATACCTGGAGTTATTTCAAAAGTTTCAGATCTGATGCTTAGAGACATGGTTCAGTGGTGGATGTTGCAGTGTTGGGTTAATAATAGGACTTGCTTTTAAGCATGTTTTCCAAACTAAACAATTGTTTCCACATCCTATCAACCCAGTGTATTTATTCCCTATGTTCTGTTAATCCCAGTATTACTTTTCAAATTGCCTCCTATCATGGCTTTTTGAAAGGGCAAATAGATGGTAATGTCTGTTGTTCTTGATTTTAAACTGTCTTAGCATCAGGGCACAAATGTAGTTGTGTTCACTCATGTGCCAAGTTATAATAAATTGTAAAAGTGTGAGAAATATGAAGTAGACTTCAAAGCTTGATTGTGAAAGCCACGGGCAGCAAGGGATTATTATGCAAAGACAGCCAGTGTGGTATCTCTGAGATTTAACACTCACCCCAATCCTGAATCAATCAGATTTGGAAAGTTTCTCACTGTGTCTCCCCAAAGTCCCTTTTTATTATATGTTGAAAATATTGAAAGAAACCTGTTTATTAGCATTGCAAGTCTGGAGTGGACTAAAATCTTGTTTGTGTTGGAAATTAAGAGAATTCTCCATATGTCCTGATTTATATGGCCCCTTAGTCTGTCTGATGATGCTGACCCTGGGGATGCTTATCCTTCATGCCCATTTTCCAAAATGTTTGTTACACCACCTTTCTCTGGAGTCAAGTTAAAAAGTAATTTGTACTTACTTTTGAGCTGAGTTCAGTATTTATCTGCAGCATCCCTGAGAATCAGGTAGGCTTTTTTGTTTTGCTTGTTTTCAATTCTGAGAATGGGGTTTTGCATGTATTTTAGAATAGCACCAGTGTATTTATCCCCCACCCCTGCCCCTCCTTGCTAACAAGCATGTGGCTACAGAGACTTCCTACTGGACATCTAATGCCAAGGATTCATTACCAAAAAAGGGTTTTTGAAAATCAGGACATTTCATGCCATAGCGCTGGTCTTTGGGGGATGAAATGAAAATGAAGACTCAGACTGGCTGTGGAGGAGGTATCACAGTGCAGATGTGAAGTAGAAGTGCCAGCTGTATTTTGTGCAGAGATGAAGTGAGCGTTGCCACTGTCGTCATGTCACTGTTGCTTCTCAAGGCAAGAATTTGTCAGCCTTCTGTAATGGAGCTGTTTGTCATCTGTATCCTCTTAGTGACTCAGTATAAAAGTCAATTTTATAGGCTGACAACAACACAACTGAACTCATTGAGTGTAGCACAGAAAAGTGTATTGTAGCTAAGGTTCTGTTTAGCCTTTGTTAGCTTTCATATGGGAAATCAGCTATGTAGCAACAGGATCTATTTGCACATTTTTAAAGATTTTGTCAACTGAGCATTGTTAAATGTATGGTGCTGAAGCCCATGCTGCTCTTGCATTTTTTTCCCTGTATTAAAAGTTGAAGCAATTCTAGTTACTATCCCAAAAGCAAAAGTGACAAGTCCTCTTTTTGTCTCTCATGTCTGTGGGCGGCCTGAAAACTTGTGTGCGTGTGTTTGTTTATTGGTAATACATGCAAATTATTTTGGGAATGTACGTGGGAGTAGGTTTATACTAGGAAACTAATACTCTGTATGCAGCCATCTCTGAAGATGAATGGAAAAATGTGTGTGGAGACAAGTATCTTGCAGTTTTGGTGCTGTAATTAAAATACAGATTTGCATTTTGAAAACATTCTGTTCATTCTCTAAGTCATTAGATGATTTAATACTTAAAATTTTTCCTTCTTTAAGAAAAAATTTGGCGAGCTGACAAAGTTAATTTACAGGAGAGAAACTCTCTCCTGTACAGCACAAAGCCCACACCACTCTTCTGTGTGGGAGTTTTTTGTGCTGGAGTCAGTGACCATGAAATGATTAGTGATGCCTGTGCCTGTGCACTCAGAGGAATGTTTCATGGTCAACAAAAATCAGAAGAGGGTTTAAATTAATACCTTTTAGTGGGAATTGTGCACATACAGCCAAGTTGTGTGATTAATTTTGAGTGATTGCACTATATTTGCTAATTGTTCTGAGCTTTATGTAGTGGATAAACCCTCATTCTGTGCATTGGTTGCATTTTAAAGGAAAGCTGAGCTTTTCCTCTTGGTGTGCAGTGTAATGGGGGAGGGCATCAGTGTTACCAGGGACCTGAAACAGGTGACCTTGCTGTGCCTCGGTGGGTTACATGTCACCCGTAGGTGCAGGACAGGGGCACAGCTGTGGTTTACATGTGTGGTGCTTTGCAGACAGGATTCCTGCACCTCACTGGCCAAGGAGGAGCCAAGCACAGAGATGTGGGAAGCTCTGGCTTGTCCACTGTTTCTCACACAAGTTTTAGAGTCCCCTGGACTCTCCGAGGGTTGCTGTCTGAAGGCATTTTGAGCAAGTGCAGCATGAGAAGCCTTGCAGCAGGGGCCTGTGGCTTTCCCAGGGATGTCTGGATGCTTGTAGGAGCTCCAAGGACTTGAATCCTCATTTTCTGATGCTCCCAGGAAGCACCACCACTCAGAGTAATCTGGGCCTATGTAGGCAATTGGTCTAGAAGAGATGATGGTTATGGAATGGACAAAGGAATGTGCTTCATCATTGACTGGAGTTTGATCCTGGAATGGTGCTCGTACTTCTACCCCAGCAGCTGCTGTTACTTGAGGTCCTTGTGTGCTAGCTGATGTCCTTCTCTGAGTCTGATAAATCATTCTGCAGCTTGGCCTCAGGTAACAAGCCAGATTATCATTCCAGTGATAATCACCATTTGGATGTTACTGAATCACATCTGTCTTTGTCCCTGTCCTGTATTAATGCAGATTTCATGAAAAATTAACTTGGAGGACAAGGTGACTTTCAGGACCATGTTCACTAGCAGGTGACCTGTTTGCATGCTCTGATCTAAATCATGAGTTCCCTTAGAGACACAAATACCCTGAAGAGTTCTCTGATGAGTTTTGCAGTTGCATTTAATATATGAATTTTAATATTTATTTAGTACTGTTTAAGCTAGAACATAAATTTCCAAATACTGATCTTCGGTATTCTTTGTGGAATCTTTTGCTTGCAAACTTTGTGCATCTGTTGTGTTTTATACCATCAAAGTATCCAGCCTGTGGATCAGTTTGCACTTTGGTCTTACTGAGCTACCAAAGTCAGTTCATCCCACTACAAGCATTCTCTGTGCAGCCCCAAGTTATGTGTCTGCAGCTTAAATCAAACTTCTGTGCTTAGGGATTATTCAGACTGTTAGGGAAAAACTGTAATAATCCAGCAAAGTCACTTGGAGTCTCTGCTGATGCTTTTTTTCTGCATTTGTGTGTCTGCTGATTTCTTGTGCTTGTGGATCCTGGGCTATATCACTTCCTATCAGGCAACATGAGGTTTTGTCTTGAGTCATGGATGGTGGAGATGGCAGAAGGCAAGAATTACACTTTGTTAAAGGTCAGTTTGTCAGGCTCTTAATTAAAACCTCTGTGAGGGAGTGAAATACTAAATTCCAAGAACTTTGAAATAGGTTGTTTTTTTCATTAGTCAGAGGAAGAGTGGCATCCAAAGGCCTTTTTCTTTGTTTCTTGATGCATTTAATTGCATGTTGTGTGGCAACCTGCAGGAAATGTAATTTAACTGTGTTGGTAGAGAGTGTGAGATGGGTTTGAGGCTTGGGGTTTTTTAAGCTTCCTTTATGTGAAAGATTGGATAATAAACGATTTTGCTGCTTCTCCTGCAGTAAGTTTTCACTGCTTTTAGTCAGCTGAGATGTGCACAGGTAGGTCTGTGCTCCCTGTGGCTAAGAGCCCGGTGGGCTCTGTTTGGCCTGTGTGTGTCACACTGATGTCCCGGTCAGTGAACAGCCCCTTTAGCCTCCACAAAGGTGTTGGGAGGTTTGAGAATATAAATGACTGCCAGTTTGTTGTGAAGTCACCAAAACCTCTTGAGTTCCCTGGTGCTGTACAGTGTTTATCAGGTTAGGCCCTTTGAGTCTTTTGCCATGAGCTGTCAAACATCTGAAATGAGAAGGCCACATTAGGTGCTAATTTTTGCCATCAACTGATTCACAGTGATTTTAATTAAGGGTCCATGAAGGCCTGGAAAATGTGGATTTGCTAAGTTCACTTGTATTTTTTCCCTAAGGGACACAAGGAAGACAAAACAGAAATTACAGATACATCTTTTTCAGCTAAAAATCAATTTTTTGTAGTGCTCCTATGTACTGTAGCAAGTTAGATACAAGGTATTTACTGTAGCTTCAACTTCAATACCCTTCTCCTCTGATATCAGTACTTTTTAGTCCTCTAATTCCTATTGACAGCCAGAGTTCTGTGGGATGGGAAAGGTTGGACTTTGCAGTGAGGCACCAGGCAGGGCAGATGATTAGCTGACACATTTGACTGTGGCTGATACGATGCAGCATCATGTCTCAGGGCTAAAAATGTTGTAGAAGGTTTTGAGCCTGTTGTTTTGAAATAGAACTGTGTGTTTTCTGTAAGGATGTAGACTTGTGAGAAATAAGGGACAAGAGCTCCCTGCCTTGTCTTCTCAGGAGTAATTGCCATGTCCTAAGTGAGGATACACCCACACATGCAGCAAATAGCTTTCCTTGAAGGCTTAGCAGAGTATTGGCAACACAGTGCAATAAGCAAATTCTCTTCTGTTGACTTCAGGAGAAAACTGTTTGTGTATTAAGAGGTTTTTCTTGCCCTGATACAAAAAAAAAAGACTTTCCACAGCTCACGTGTGCACACACCTGAGCACTGCGGGTGCTCTCTGCCTTTGCTGTCAGGCGGATTCTCTGCATTCCCTTTGACATCAGCATAGCTAGCCCAATTTATTCCCTTTTCTCCACAATATAAAACCCCAAACCGAAGTGTTAAACCATTCAGCTGCTCTGACTCCTTGCTGGTGCTGAATTCCTGGCTCCTGGTATGATGCGGGCGGATTTAATTGATGCTGCCAGGAAGATGAATGCCTCCCCCTGTACGTGCTGACAGCCAGCAGTGCCTCTTCATTAGTCGTCAGGAGCACAGCACCTCAAGGGCATTGCTGATAGCGCCGACTGAACTAATTGTACCTCTGATATCTCGTGGAGGGAGCAGACAGGCTGTTTAATCAAATGGGCACCAGCCCCGCTGCACGGATATATCTGTGTAATCGCCCATTGCGCTGAAGCAGCTCTGAGCTCTGCTCCTTCCTCCTCGAGCATCTCCTGAAAGCACTGCCATCCTTATTAAGGGTGATACATTTCTCAGAAATGTATCTGGTTGGGAGCCACCTCTCTGCACTTGAACACATCGGCATGCATTGCCTCATTCTCCTCCTTTGAAAGGTGATTCAAAACTGATTTTTTTTTTAAGTGAGTCTTGGAGGTTCCTGGAGTCAGCGAGCCAGGGAAATGAAGCTGGCTGAAGCCTTGCTGCATGTTTCTCCCAAGGTTAATGGTGAGGGCTCACTGGAAAGGAACGCTTTTCCATCCTGAGCAGCAGCTCTTGTGATGTGGATTTAGTTGATGTGCCTGTAAGTTTTGTCTCCTTAGTAGTTTTCAGAAAAAATCCAAACCATCCTCAATCCTACATCCCTGTAAAATGAGATGGTGGGCCATGCCACTGAGCTGTTGTGCTGCCACCATAAAATCTGCTCGTTTCTGTACAAGTCAATGCATGTGATATCCCCTTTCACTTAAGTTTTTGTGCCTTTCTTGTCGTGGCTACTGAGCAACAACTGGGTGAAGGCACCAAGTTTAGGAAACCTTCTTTTTGTTCCAGTGCCTCCTTCTGTGACATTGAATCAAGTCTTACCTTTCTGTGCCTATGTGTCCACACGTATTTGAGATGATACCTGCAGAACAAGCCTTGCATATTAATGGAGTCAGTCTGAATTAATGATAACCTCTATACGAGGGCTTTGGGGGAGACGGCAAGGCTGAGATTGAGACACAGATTTCCAGAGTGACATGAGTAGTTTTGCCTCATCTCCTTCATATGGAAGATCCCCTCACCGTACTGCATCTCATTAAAGATTGATATTGTTGTTACTCAAATTTGGGCTACTAAAGGACTACCAGAAAAGGTCCTGTTTAATCATGCAAGAGGAAATGAAGAACCTTTTCCCATTCAGAAGATGAGGTTGCTTTTCTGGTAGAACTCAAGCACTGGTATGTAGCAAAAAGAGCCTGAAATAACAGTTTTACACATAATTTCTTTAAATATGGAAGCATTAATTAATAGGGGCTTTTTTCAGCCCAGAATTATCTGATAGTAGAAGTTCAGGCCATCTAGTTTTGAAGTGAAGGAATTAAATCTAGATGTAAAAACTATTTAAAAGAAAAATCAAAGAAGAGCCTTCTCTGAATATCTTCTCTGAGGTATGCAGCATGTGCAGAATAAACACATTTCTCCTTGCTCAGATAGCTTGGGTATGTAACTTTGTATTTAGTGAACATCACAGATTTTGATATATAAAACCCATTAGCTTGAATCCCTTCTGTCTTGGTGAATGAGTGCAGACTATAGGCTAAAAGTGTGTTCATATTAGAAATAGTAGTAATGTTGCCTGTTTTCTGAATGTTATTTTCTAGTTACAGTCTATTTTGAAAATAAGTGAGAGAGGTGAATAATTTCTGAAATCCACTGAACAATTGTGTATTTCATTTTCTTTCATCTGAAGTATTTCTGCTTTATCATCTGTTCTCAGTGACACTAATTTCATGTGGCAGAAGACTGTACAGACTATAAAAATTCACCCATACTCCATAAAAATATGCCATTATTCAAGCATGGTGTATGAAGCTGAAGTTAAAATGTTGTTTTTCACTTGTGTCTTTTAATTCAGAAGTGGATTGCTTTTATTGATCCTGCTTAGGCCGTGGTGCATGTGATCTGAGGTGTGTTGAGTTAGCAATATCGATCATTTGTGACCCACTGCTGTCATTCTGGAGGTCATCTGCTGCACAGGGGAATTTGGAACATAATGGCAGTGGCATCTCTAAAAACTTAAGTGGCAAAAAAGCAAACTTAGTGGTTGAGTTTCTGATAAACTTCTTCCACCATTGTTGTGTGTGCACACCAGATTGGCTCCCACTGAGGGTGCAGTTCATAATGAAAATTACATTGAGGGATATGGCTTATTCCCAGCCTATTTTAAATACTACCAGTTGTAATTGCAGCAACAATGAGATGTCTTTTCTCTGCCTCAGCTCTGCAGCCAGCACTGGATTTTGATGATCATTAATAATGTTGGAAAATGGCTTAAGTAGTGCCAGAAATGCAGAGAGAGTTCTCACAAAGCCAGGTGGTCTGTGGGAAGTGAGAAAGGTATCTGGAATGAGAGCTTGTTGGATCATTTCTGATAGTGATTTGGGGACCAAATATAGGTGTGGGGAAGCACAATATTGGCTTTTTCCATTGTTCTGTTAAAAGGTGTGAGAAAATACCTGAACTTTGAGTGTGCAGTCTCTGTGGGGCTAAAGATAAAGATAAATTGCACTCCAGAGGTGTGGCTGGAATGAGTTGTGAAGCTACAGCAGGTCATCAGTAAGGTCTGAGTCCATTAACCTTGTGTCCATAGCTGTTTTATTTGCCAGTGCAAAATCTTGTGCGTTGATGCTTTTGGTATTCTCTGGGGTGGAAGTACAAACTTTGCCTCAAAAGAAGCCAAAATGCCTTTTTCTAAATGCACCGTCTGCCTTGGTTGGTTGTTCGGGGTTTTCTTTAGCTTCTTGCAAGTCCCTCTAGTGGCGACATCAAAAAGTCCAGTAAAGTAATAGATGTGTCTGGGATAGCCTGTCCAGGGCTTCAACTTTTAACTGCATTATTGCTTTTTAGAATAGCCTTGACATATCATAAAGCACAGTTTGAAACTTAGACTCCCAAGTAAATCCAGTGAAGTAGGAAGAAAGTACTGGGAAAAAGTAAAAGTCAGAGGCAGTGATGATTCAAGCTTCTTTTGAGAAAATATGTTCCTAAATGCCCATACGGATATTTTTGGATGGATTGTGATGATGATTATTTCGCTCACAGAATTGAGGATCTATCAGCTTTAGTCAGCATGAAAGGTTTTACAAGACAATGTTTTCATTACAATTGTCTGTGTGCGCTTTCTATATTTCAGTTGTTAAAAGACACTCTGTATTTGATTGAGTAATGAAAATAACATTGTAGGAAGAAGTGAGACAGAAATGTGATGGGGGCAAGCTCCAAAGCATAGAAATTCAAGATGTCATCATTTGATTGGGCATTTTCTAATACAGATGTTTGCCAGTCTTTTGTAATAACGGTAGTAATAATAAGAAGAACCAACGTAAAATTCCCATGCCCTTTACCATTTTCAGCAAGAAAATCTGCAGCTGAAAAATGTAACTCAGATAAGATGCATGTCACCTCTTCTGTGACAGAGCTGGTGGGATTCCACTGTAAATGGCAGGAAAGCCGGAGAGGGAGCGACTTGCCTGAAGCTGTCTGGAAAGCTGGTGGCCGAGTCTGAATGCAGATCTTGCCTCCTTGGTGCACCAAAGACCCATGCCTCTGATGGGGATGAAAAGGATACAAGTGTGTGAAGTCCTCTCATCTCTGAAAGCAGTGGGAAAATCCAAGTTCCACTTGGATTAAATGGTGGTTTAGCAAAGCATCTTCAAAATACATTACTTCACAGTGCCTACATAATCTGAATAGGAACTGGATTATTTTCCAGAAGTTTGCAGATCTCACGGCAGACAACTCATGTTTTCTCAAGTGCTTGGGTGTTGCTGCCTGACTGAACCCTCCACCCTGTGGCTGTGGCAGTACAAGGCTCCTAAGTCCTTTGCTCTTTATCCCACCCTTCTGCAGACTCTTTTCATCTTCCCCCTTTTCCATTACTGGTGCCTGGGGAACACTGATCCTTGCTTAAAATAAAGCGTCATCTTTCTTCTTTTCCAGCCTTGTATTAAAAGGGTGGGAAAAAATTTTCAAACTTGTGGTGACTGCAAGGACCTCACTTGTTTCTTCAGCATGGGTGTCAAATTTAATGCTGAAAAGGCAGAATATTAGCCAGTTTCAGAGTTACATCATGTACATGGTTATGCAGCATGTTAAAAGTGAGGTTAGGCTGATTCCTTCCCTTTAACAGGAGAGGAAAACCTTTGTGTGAATGTCTCTTCCTAGGCCAGCATTGTCTCATCTCTCCTCATGGAGTCACAGCTTGTACTGCTACCTCTGGAGGTGGAAATCTCTGCTAATTAAACTCTGTCTCTTATAAATCTGATGGGCATTACTTGTGAAATCATGATGTTCTGTGCTGTATTTCAAATCCCTGCTATATCCATAAATTTAGTGAGCTCTTAAGTTTTATTTTCTGGAAGAAATAGCAAGGAGGGCCATGTGATTGATGTGTGCTCGTGAAGAGATAGCGTCAAACTGCAAGCCCATGGCTGACTGTCAGGTTTTAATGGAGCAGGCCTGCAATTTAGGTGATGACTAATGAAAGCATGAAGTCAGGGAGCATTGTTCCATGGTATTACACGGATTCCTGCTGCAGACCGAACGTTCTCTGCTGTGGGAGGAGTGGGACTGCTTGCTCTGGGGTGAAGTGAGCCAAACCCAGCAGGCAGCGTTCCCTGTCCAGCGTGTGTCGGGAGCAGCCTGCCCTTTGTCCGTGCGCTGTTGGATGTGCTCTGCAAGGGCTCCTTTCAGGGTGACACGGAAAATGTGACAGCCGTGTCACACTCTGCTGTGTGCCAGCGTGGAGGAGGAGAACGCCCAGGGATGGGGGATTTTTGTGACTTGCCAAGTGCAGCCCTACAGCCATTGGATCTGGGGGGAAGGTGCCATATGCTGCCATTTGGCACGGTGGCTGCGGGGGCACAAAGCACATCGTTGTCCTCGGCCTTGGCAGAAGGAGCTGGCAGTGTGCCTGCTGGGATGCTGCCTTTGGCAAGGGATGGGAGCAGGAGGGACGCGGTGTAAAAGGGCAAACGTGTCTGTGCCTTGCATGTCACTGTGGTGAAGTGCTGGGGAGAGGGGACAGGGTGCCTGGGGCACCATGATGTGCCTCCTCCATTCTGCCATGGAAGGACCGGCTGCAGCAGCAGTGAGCGGGGTCAGCACGGGGCTCCCAAACCATGGTGGGATAATAACTCCATAACTCAAATCAGGCTCTTAATGTTAGAGTGGTAATAACTGGAGGCTTATGCCAGCTGATGGGAGAACAAGCTGGTGCTGTGGAGACCTTGCTGAACTTGAATGAACATCCCCAGACTAGATCAGGTACACCAGGGGCTGGTTTGCTTCGGAAGGACATGACACCTGCAGCTTCCTGCCTTTGACTTTGTGTGGTGACTTACTAAGTGAGCACCTCATTTTCTAGGGAAAGAGGAGAAAGCAGGGGCTTAAGGAAAAACTTCAAATAAACTGCCTAAACCACTTGATGTATCTTTGCTCAGGGAACAAAATATTGACATCTCATCGATGATAAGAAAATGGCACCGAGGTAGGAGAGTGTACTTTGAGCAGCAGGCAAGCCAAACATTAAAATGAAGGTACAATGAGAGACAATAATGGCTGGAGCTAAGCAGAAAAAATAATGGAACTAAGCAATGGGCTACTAAAAAGGTATATTAAGGTGGAGTGTTTGCATCAGAGGAACAGAAAATAATTTGTGCCATACCCTTGTTATGTATTGAGAGTCAGGTTGTGGTAAAGGCTCAAGAACAGCCCCGGTATAAAATTTGTTCCTGCAAGGCAGACATGCATGCCCGTGCTGTCCTTCTGTTTGCAACATTGCAGAGGAGCAGCTCTGGAGCCATGAGAGAGAATTCTGGCAGGGAGGGCAGCCTGCAGTTCATTATGGGCCTGGGATGCATAAAAGCACTTTTAGCTTCCATCTGTTCCGGTTTGGATGGTGCTGATAGAAGGGTCACAGTTTTGTCAGTGATGGATATCTGAAGTCATTGCCATTTTTAGCTCGTCCAGAACTTTCCCCCTTCTGTTTACTGGACATCGATCTTTCTTTTTGACATGTACTGCCAGATAGACTGCAGGTGGTGATGAGCTACAGGTGTTAGATGAAGTGAATCTCCCCTTGCTGTCTCTCCCTCTTTCACTGCTGCACGTGGTACAGAAATGATGGGGAATGGGAATAGTTAGGGATATGTTTTGGCACCATTCAGATAACTGTAATTTTGCTTTCCTGGAATCAAATGCATAATTACTTTACAGTTTTTGAGATATCACTAAAGTGTGAATGTAGCTTGAAAGTAATAAGGAATGTAGATGTTCAACTATAATGCAATTCAAGAAATGGATTACCTGTCAAATACTTTATTTTCTGCATACTGAAATGTGAACATTTCTCTTTTTTTTTTTTTTTTTACATCTGTGCTGCCTTGTGATTAAATAAAGGCATCAGGGTATGTCTGAAATAGTTCTCCTTTAAATAAAAATCTGTTGTGATTCTGGAAAATGGTGCCCCATACATTGAGAACCCAATTATATCAGTCAGTAGTTCTTCCTGGAAAGTGGCAAGAGCCTAGCATTCGACTCTGGAAAGTTGCCATTATGATAGGAGTTGGGCCCATGGACAAGCATGTATTTCCTTCAGAGAGGTTCCTGTGTATCTCTAGAGGCAGCTTCTGTGGACTGAAGAGTAGTATTTTGCCACAAAAGATTGCAAATCCATTTATTGTGGTTCCTTGTTATTAATCCTTGTGAACTTTTGTGATACCCACCCTGCCTGTATTGAAAATGCTGTAATTGCTGTCTTAACTCAAAGTGCAAATTTGTGATTCTCATTTAAAAGCTGTGTCAAAGGTGAATTAGACTCCAGTGTGCTAAAACCTATTTAAAGAATTCCCAAAGGGTTTTTATGTGGCAGACTTTTTAAAGCCACATTGATTTGCAGAGAAGTGGGCTCTCTTAAATAAGGTGCTGTAATAGGTGTTTACTCTATATTATTTTGGTTTTAGTACAGCTCTGTCCACATGTGCAGATGATGGGAGAAGAAAAATGTGGAAGTCACATCCCACTTGAAAGAGCTTTTGATCTTGTGGGACTCCTACACACTTCAGTGATAAAACCACAGTTCAGATAGGTTTGGCAGAGTGTCAGCACTGGAGCTGGGATAACAGATTTACATTCTCAGAGTACCAATAAGTTCTGTTGGATCTGCAGCTGTTTAGCTGTTTTTAATGCATCAGCTCTCTTTTAATTCCATGACATGTGTGACACCCCTCACACCATGCTGGCCTGTGGTTGAGTCCTCCTGTCTGAAATGCAGGCAGTAATGCATAGTGTTTTTCCTAAGGTGTTCTGAGTTTTTTTTCTCTAGAAGTGAATTTGAGACAAGTGTAATGCTACTGAGTTATGTGAACTTGACCTTAAAATTGTAATTGGTCACCATACCTATTCCTTGATTTTTATTTTTTGAAATTATTCTTTGTTTTAATATCTGTATTGTTACTATATTCTAAAGCAGATGATTCATACAATTCAGAGTTAGCACTACTGATCAGCAGAATTTTTCATCGCTGTATCAATAATGTGAAAATTTATTTTTGTGTAGTGATGGGGAGATGAGTATAGTGTGAAGTGTGCGGCAGTTCTTTACGTGATTACTTCACTAATTTATGTACTGAAGTGATTAGTATTGGCCAACTCTTACACAAACCAAAATTTAAATCCAAGCTGGATTTTTTTCTGCACCTGAGGCAGTGATGCATGACTGTCTGTGTTCCACAGCAGTGTTTTGTTCTGCTGTGTGGCAGGGAACCCCTCTTCTGCTAAACAGACCTACTGAATAGCTTTTCTATGCTTAAAATTAATCTCAGTACTCACAGATCAGCTTCTCTAAATTAATTTAGTATTTCTACAGAGGTGGATGACAAAGCAGTGCATAAAGACCTCTCAGATGCAGGGACCTTGCAAACAGGCTGAACAGTGCTGTGATGCAGTGCCAGCCCGTGAGCTGAGAGCACCCTTGTTTGCTGCGGCTCCCCGTTTCCTTCAGATTTCCTATCTGGTGGCAGCAAGCAGTGGTATTGCCACCGGGCCTGTGGCTGTTCCTGTACTTTTTCCAGTTCTCTCTTTGTCCTGCTGAGGGAAAGAATTGCAATCCCCTTTTCATCCCTGATGAGTCTTTGCTTCCCCTCCCCTACATCTTCCTGCCATAGAGCTAGCTGAGTTTTTGCCCTCACTGTGTTCTCTGAGAGTTGTCAATGCCAGTCCTGTCCTGGTCACTTAATGCCCCAGCTACCCTTTGCAAACCACCCTGCTCTGAGTGACCAAAGCATTCATGTGGTCTTACAAAAAATGTTGCTTCTGAAAGTCTTGTAAAGAGGCTTATGGGCAGGACTGAAAAGAGTGTTGTCCCAGCTCTTGTCATGAAGGGCCAGTTAGAGTTCAGTCAGCATGAACAAAGTCTAATGCCATTAAGAGTCCACTGCTTTTCAGGGAGACATTAAAATCAAGAAAATTTTATTATCCATGCAGCCATGAAGTTAATAAAGTTAATGTTTCATTTTTATGGGCTGTGCTGTACCAGGATGGGTAGTGCGTGGCAGTGCTGCCCTCTGCAGCCTCCTGTTCTGTGGCCACAGCCATCGTGGGGAGCTGTTTTAGGGCAGCTCTTCTCCAGGTAAGGCTGGAAAGCTTCCCACCCTCAGCCAAGGGCTTCTTAATGCTGGCTCCTGCTGTCAGCCTGCTGATGATGTGCCTTCCCAGGGCAGGCTGCTGTACCCGCCAGAGAGCCTCTCCTGGTGCTGCTAGGCAAGCTGGGCTTGGTGGGTGTCTGTGGCATGCTCTGAGCCTTAGCTCGTGTTAATGATGCTCCTCCCAATTATCACTGCAGACACCTGGTGAGTGTGGTGAGTAGGTAGGTATCCTCTCACACAGTCACAGCTGTGTCTTCTTGGTCCCTGTTCTTCTTTGTCTGAAAGTTTGTGCTTTTTGTGCCTGTCACCCGTTCTGGCAACCCCTGGCAAGAAGACTTACTGCTTTATAGGTGGAATATTTTAGTAGAGTGCACTTCTTTACTTGAAAATTTTTGAACATTTTTTGGAACATGGATGCTATGTCCCTAGTGCTGTTGGTTCATTTGTCTGGACTTTGCACCAGGATGATGTTTTGAAGAAGAGGGGGGATTTCTGTGTATCTTTCACAGCTTTAACCTTGAGTGTGCTGAAGATAAGTAGTTAAATCTGTTGAAATAGCTTTAAAAGAGCCAAACAACATTTTCCTGCTCTATTTTTGTTTCTGTATTGGATAATCAAGTCTATTCAATTCATTCTGTGTCTCATGTGAGCAAAGAATGTGGTATTCTGTCACCAGATACACTTGGTCACCTCATCTGTATTTGCTGGCTTATGCAGTTGTAGTGATCACTTAATGTGCCCCATTCAGCTACAGATGCTCTTCTAAATGTGAAAGTTTATGTTTAGTCTTAGTTACAGTGTCTACGTGAAGTCATCCTTCATTTTTTTTATTGTGAGTAAGAGGAGAGTTTGGCCTTGGTATAATTAATTTAGACTTATCCCAGCAACATAATCAACTTCCTAATAAATTATGTGAAGTCCCACAGTTGTCCATATGATGACTTGGAAGAATTGAGCCAAGCCTTGACTTTCAGGCTGGAAAATTCAGCTTTAATCCATCCATCATGTCCTCACTGCATGTTTCTCAGCAGAAAAGCATTCAGTGTTTCTTGACTTTATTATTATTGTTCTTTCTTGTGTGACTGTTTTATGTCCAGAAATGAAACATGAGCAAGGATAATCTTTTCGGGAAGCCAGTAGGGAAGCTCCAGTGATGTATTAAATTTAGTAAATGGAAATGATAACTCACAAAGCTTGCAGAACCAAAGTAGGATGCTGACTACAATTTTGGTATTGACTTTATTGTCCTGTACTCTTAGTTGTACAGAGCACAACTGACAGAGGGAGAAAAACTTGTCTTTTGGTAGCTAAAATAAAACCATGATGCTGTGTGCTGGAAAGACAGGAAGCATTGATTCCATAGATTATGAGCTGTGTCAAAGTAGTGTGTCTCAGCTGTGCCAACATTTTACCAAGGTGAATCATCCCATCCAAAAGTCACCATTCAGTATGAAGTAGTCAAAAAAAATTGGAGAGTTTTTCCTTAAAATGTTGTATCAGGTCCTGTAAGCAAAACTAGCAAGAAAGCAAAGGCAGAATGTTTGATTTTTCACTAGTGTAATCTCAAAGCTGGCAAGTTATAAAAGGCAGCAGGTGGTTGCATATTTGGATAGACTGTTTTCCTTCTCTCTTGACAGGCATATATCTGTCTTTAATTAATATATGCATTACAAGAAGGGAAAATAAATACGTAAACAGTTTCTTCAATTTGGACTGAAATTACAGCTTATTTTGAAATTTGAAAACCTACTGATTTATGCAAGCATAAAGCTTTCATATATAAATATAAGTTAGTTTCAGTGGGCTGCTCACTTTCTGCTTGCTTGGCTTGTATAAAAGGCTTTCCAATTTCATGTCTGGTAGGCACTTGTATTCCTAAATTCTCTCTATGCTATTTTATAGCTAAAAATGATAGGTTAATGATACTGTGCTAATGACACTGTAGGTGTCTCGTTGTCCAGGGTTGCTTGAAAAGGGGAGAGTATTTGAAGCAGTACAGGAGCTGCTGTAACCATTTGGTGAGATGAGCAACTAGGTTTTAAGAAAAGCTCAGTCTGGCTGCTAGGCTGAATTTCAAGAGGTGTTGGCAGACAGCAGCTATAAAGCCCAATTCATCCCTATGTACAAGAAAAAATAGATCAAGGTAATCAGAAAAAGCTCACCTTCTGGAAAGTGCTGGTAGTTCAGCCCCATAGCAGATGGAAGTAGTTAATGGAATATAAGTACAAGAATTAAAAAGCATACTAAGAACAAAAGTTCAGAATCAGATAGTATTAAAGTGCATTCTTTAAAATCAGGCACTTAGATGCCCCAAGCTGCTAAATTAATTATAACTGTTTTTTTATATTTGTGCATGTGTTTATGTGCTGAAGATATTTTGCACTGTGAACAGCAGTCAAATGGAAAATTTTGTTTGGTCTTTGCATTATGTTTTCATAAATTTTGGTTATCCCTCGCATCCTGTTTGGATAAAATGGGATAGTGTGTATGTCTCTAAGGATCAGTTCTCTCCTTGTCCTTGATGGCTCTCAGTGATTTGAAAAAGAGCATTAGAGTTGTGGTGTTAGAAAAGCTCACCTGAGGTGCAATACACTTCAGATTTTTTTTTTTTCCATCTGCAAAATGTCCTGAGAAGCAGTGTGGGTTTGTTCTCCTTGTGTTGCCGCTCAACAGACTGGCTTCTGAAATTGCTCTCAGCCTCAATGGGCAGCTCTCTCCACTCTTCTCCGCTTTCAGGATGTCTGCAGGAGAGCACAGAAGCTTCCAAACTGTAACATAAATACTGCTTCATAATTGCCATACAACTCTGGGCCAATGACCAGCAACGGGAATGGAACCTACACTGGCTTATGCTGAAACAGAGTGCCAAAAACAACCGTACCTTTACTTTTTACATCTCTGTCTCACAGGATTTTCTACATCTCGGTCTCTCTAGGAGAATCCTGGAGAATATGCTTCCTCAGCTCCCAGGCACGTCAAAGCAGCCAGTTCTGCTAAGTATCTCCAGAAGCAAGGTCCGTGACAAGTGCCAAGTGTTTTGGGCTTGTGGTCCTTTGCCGAGCTCTGACACATCTTAATTCTGGCAGTGGCCTGCTCCCTTGAGCTAGCCCTGGTGTGGGGCAGGCTGGCAAGCCAAGAGGCAGTGGTGTCACAGCAATCACATGCAGTCTGGAGGGTAAATCTGGAATGGTGTTTTTGATTGGATAAGGAATAGCATTCTCAGCCCTGAAACGTGGTTTATGTTACCATATTCTTTCTGTTAGTGCTGGGAAGAAGTTAGTATCTTGCACAGAATTGTGTATGCACAAGAGTGGTGCTGCACGCTGCAGCCGCAGGATTCCCGTGACTGATTGTGGGTGTAGATTCTTTACCTAGAATATACCTAAGGTGTCCAGCCATTTTAGAAAACTCTTTCTTGAATACTCGTGTATTAAATTTTTAATACGAAATCAAAAATTGTTCTACCTTCTATTAATATATTTCAAAATTATGTTTTAAAACTAGTGTATGTTGAAGAGGATGATTCACTCTTCTTTTTAAAGGGAAGTTCACCCTCGCAGTTACTGAAGGTTGCTGAATGTTATTAAGTGTTTGTTGTGACACTTGACCTTAATGTCTGTGGAGCTCTGTGAATACTGGAAGTCTGGTCCCAAATGGCCTCTGGGCACCTATTAAGTTGTTTTGATTTTTGTTCTTTTCCCATTCCACTATGAAACATATAAATATTCAATGGTTAGGGTAAATTTTTCAGATGCTATACTATGCTAGCAAATATTTAACCCATGTGATGTAAGGAAAAGAAACATAATTCCTAAATGGAGGAATTTCATAATCCTCTGGAAGTATTTTACAGGAGACTTGTAGATTTTGGTTTTGTTACAACATTTTAATGTTCTGGCTACTGATGCTGCTTCACAAAAACTGGAGAATGCTGTAGCCAGGCCAGTCTCTGACTGACCCCACTGCACAGACAAGTAACAGAAAATCCAAAGCAGAAAGGCTGGCATGGAGTGGGAGAGTTTCCCTGCAGATACCCAGTCTGGGGAGCGAGAAGAGCGTGCAGCTCCATGGATGCAGGCATGGAATTGTCAGAGGATCTGGGGCTGCCCCTTCCCTGTGCACTCTGAGGGACAGTCTTGGATCTGTCTTTGGCAGGGTGGATGGGATTGAAATCTACTTCAAACATACTACAAAAGATTAAATTAAAGTAAGCAGAGTAGATGGTAGAGCTGGAGGGAAAATGACACCTCTCTGGGGGTGCTGGGATCAGGTTTCAGCCTCCTGTGCCCCAGCTCAGCTGGAGTTCTTATTCTCTGACATATTTACAATATAAATAAAGCTATGTGTTTAAAAAAAAGTGTATACTATAGTGCACAGAACTGTTTAAATTTTAAGAGCAGATTTACAGAGCAAACTAAAATTGTTCTTCTTGCCTCTTCTTCTGTGGTGTCTCTTAAATCTTCTTGAGAAATTTTTACATTGAAACACACCACATTAAAAAAATAATCCCAAGTGCAGTTGGCATCAGTGCCAGTCTACAAGGTTGGAATTGTCAGGAAACTGGTTAAATTATACCAAATTCTTTCAAAGACAGTGGGATTTGGGCTTGAGTTTTTGAGCAAACTAGGTTAACTGTAAATAGAGGGTTTGGTTGGTTTTTTTCTTCCTCTGTGGAGGTTTAGGTTGAATATGAGGAAAAGGCTCTTCACCCAGAGGGCACTGGAGCAGGCTCCCCAGGGAAGTGCTAGCAGCTTCAAGCCTGCTAGAGCTCAAGGTGAATTTGGACAGGGCTCTCAGGCACAGGAGTTGGACTTGATGTATTTTGTGGGTCCCTTCTAACTTAGAATATTCTGTGATTTTATGACCTGAAATTGGTTGCCTCCTGCTTCAGATTGGAGAGGGATGGAAACAGAACTTGAATGAACACGAAGGCCATGCTGTGACTATTTCTGGTCTCTGAAGCACTTCTCTTTTCATGTAGTTTTGTAGTAAGTGGACAGATTTATCAGGGCTTGTTCTGGAAAGTCAGTATTTATGATCTGAGAAGCTGCAGATGTGTTGGTCTGTGCTGCTACACCTCATCTATCAAATATGTGAAAATGTTTGGCAAAATTGACTTCTTAGTGAAGATGAAACTGCGTTTTTATCCCTACTGCAAAGCTTATTATTATTATTATCCAGAAAGGAAAATTTGCACCTAATCAGAATCCTGTCACAAAGTTGTTTTGTGGTTTAGCTCTTGCAAGAGAATATTTGGCCTGCTTTTTCTTATGTTTAGCTGCCAGTATTTCAATATTTACTTAAGAGACAATACTATAAATAAAACATGCGGTTTCATTAATGTTGTGGGACAACCTAGTTGTCAACACAAAATGCTTTTGTGTCGATCCTACTTGCGACTGGCTCACTGATTCCAGTAATAATTTGCCCAAGTACTCCAAAAATCTTACAGCCTCTTTTTTGGATCAATTGGAAATGACCTCTGTCTGGAAAACCATCACTTAAGAGTTTTGCAGCATTACTGATCCCAGTGGCAGAGTTCCCAGCAACTTAGTATAAACAAGAAGCAGCCCAATTATGACAGGATATTATGGAAAATACTATAATACATTGAAATGGGAAAGAGGATTTTAGGTTGAAAACTACTAAGTACCACATCTTAATTTCACTGTAACAGCTATGTTTAAACATCCCCTCTCCCCCATTTCCCCACATGAATATTCTGGGGGGTAAAAGCATTGCAAGGACTTGAGTAACAGCATGTGGTCAGGAAGTCTGTTCCAGATTTCCAGATTGCATCCAAAAGCTTTATATGTAATAAGATACACCACAGCTCTGAGAGT